>OW240913.1:372527506-372541289 GCA_933207985.1 Pelobates cultripes | reverse complement strand
TTTGCCAGTTTGGGTGGCATTAGGGGCACAAAGAGCCTTCTGATATAGTGTGGCAGCTCCTCCAAGCCTATAGTTTCAGGGATGCTCCTAAATTTCAGATTATAGTGTCTTCTTTGGTTTTCTAGTGTCTCTATCCAAGCCTCTGTGTCCCGTATAGCTTGCTGGATCTCCTCCAGCCTTTGCTCTACAGTAGCCAGCCTTGAGTCCTGGACACTAGTCGTAGTCTCCAGATAGTAATTCTTGTGGTAGCATTTTTTTATGGCTGCCTTAAATTGAGGGATGTCTGCTGCATTCTCTCAGCATGGTTTCAAGAAAAGCTGCAGTAATCGGCTCCAGATCATCAGCAGCCAAGGCAGGTTTCACCCCAGGCGCTTTACTGAAAGATGCACCTGTCTCTAGTTCCGCGGTGAAGACCTCTGATAAGTAGGCGGACACGTCATCTTGTGGCGCCATATTGGGGCATGCGGACTGTTGCGAGCACCTATGTAGGTCGCTGATATCTCGGCTGGTGGGTACCTTGTCTGACCTGGATATTTTAGTCGGTTTTGAGTACCGGTCAGAGAGTGTGTTCCTACCCCGTCCGGGTCAGAATTTTAGCATTGATTTACAGTTTTCTGTAATAGTACCATATCAAGTATACGTAACCAATCATTTAACTCTGTAGTACTTAATCCATCAGTGATAACAGTGTATAGTTGTAATCCAAAATATATAAATACATTTTAAAAAGTATAAAAAAAATAGCATTAGAAACCATGTCTTAAAGTGTTAAATTAAATTAATAAATAAAGGAACTTTGAATAATAAAGCAGAAAAATGTTTAAAGGCAAAGTATTTTTTCAAAGTTCCACAAGACGTCAAGTATGTTTCATATTTACATAAACAGTAAAGTTGTTTTAATCTTTATTCTTCATGCAGTTTTTTTTTTAATTAAAAAGGACATTCCTTTTCATGATACAGATAGTATAGATATTTATGTAGATGCATTTAATATTTCTTAGAACAGAATTGATCACCTCCCAGTCTCTTAAAATTAATGTTTAATTACACCTTAGAAGACTTAGAACTGTGTTGTCTTTGATCTAATGAAATCCAATTTATAAAAGTAGACGGTCTTGCTAAATAGAAATCAAATACATAATTATAAACTTATTTCTTTGCATCGTCTTTTTAAATTTAATTGTAAAATATTTCTGTCTGTGCTAAGTAAACTAGACATATTATTATTAGCATTTAATCACATAATTACTGAATTCCAAAAATCCATCTGTGTCCTCCTGGCCAACACTTTTCACACAATTTTACAATTTCCTAAATACATAAAATTAAACAAAAAACTTTGACTATCTCTGTCAAATGTACTATATACTAAACGTTAAAGAAAGGATACAATCTAAATTACAAAGGTAAGTGAAGAGAAGGTGGTGAGAAAGTTCAGATGATGCACCCCTAACTGTTGTATGTCTGAGCCACTGGTGGTAATCACCCTTCCAAGATTAATAAACTAGGTACCATTAAGCTGGGTAATTATAACATCTAGACAAGGGCTAGGCAGCCGTTGGCCCTCTGGACTACATTTCCACCGATGCTTTATCAGCATTTTGACTGTAAGAACATTATGGTAAATGTACTCTGCAACATCTGGAGCGTCGAAGTTTGCCTACCCCTGGTCTAGGCCCTCAAGCATGCACAGCACATATTGTTAGTGTGTGAACCTAATGAAAGAGTTTATTATAAAGAAAATGTAACATTTATTGTGTTGATTTGACCGTGTTCCGACAGCATCCTTGGTACTGATTGGCGACCACGTAGTGACAAAAAACATGCAAGTTATCAAAGTTGGTTCTTGTAGAATACCCAATCTTAATTAATATTAATTATTAATATAGTAAAGAAATATCCTCTTTCAGCAATGAGAATTCAATGCAACCAGTCAATCTTTTTCAACAGAAAACAGTTTTACTTATTGAATGTACTCTGCATCTGTATATAGAACAAAGAAAGTCAAGAAAGACAAATCGTGGCTAAATCCTGCCAGGCAAGGATATGGGATATGAGTGCTAAGCAGGATAACAGAGGAACCTACATAATGCAGATGTAATGTAGAAAATTAGAAAAGGACAACTCAAGGACAGAGGATAGAGAAGGTAACTGCACTGGAAGGAAAGTCAGATGTTGAGGAAAACATCAGACTGTTGAATCCAAATACAAAGAAAACCAGGAAAGTGGGTCATAACTTGAGTCAATAGAAAAGTTTTTTTTTAAGGTAGGCTCTGTTTTTTTTTATAATTAGCTAAATCAGTAGGTGTCAGAGAACTGCATATAGGTAAGCAATATCCCATCAATCTTATGCAGCCCAGGACTTGTATGTCTCAGTACGTAATCTGGAGTTCTACTGCAGCATTAAGATTTTGTTGCCTATCTAATTCCTGCATTTCTCAGAGTTCCGTATCTGTATGAGTGCGTGTATGTGATCCAATCTGCATAAATAGTGTGCTGTATTTAGATACTCCTTAGTGATGCCATTCTTTGTTCAGAGGACTGCTCTGTACATAAGAGGTATAAAAGTCTGAAACTGCATGCATAGCATTTCAAATTTGCAAAATGAACACTACTTTAAACCAGGCCTCCCCAACAGTCCACATTTAAGAGTCCTGTCCTGTGTCTCAATTTTTTTCCCTAGTGTCCATCATCAGGGACAGTATGGAAGAGTCCTAGAGCAGTACAGCCTCTCTGCAAGCAGAATTGACAGCTGGAGACTATTGTGAGGAGCTTGCTAGCACCAGCTGATCACTCTTATCCTACGACCACTCTTATCCTGCACTGCCGGGTTTGGTTCAGGCAAAGACCTTCTGATTCTTACTAAGCTGCAGTGAAGGCTGGGGGGTGGGTCTCAGCAGACTCCAGATAAAATGGTTTGACTACTTACAAAGGTGGTGTGCCAGTGGTGGTAATGGACTGTTCATTTAAGAAAATAGTAATACAAATTATTATATTATTATTATTATACTTTTACATAGGTTGGAAAAAAAAAAAACAATAAAAAAATTTATGTTTTTTTGTCTTTTTATATCATTTTCTCCATTTACTTAAAATCTTACTGCTGTTTTTTATGACCTTATTTAGCCCAAAAACTGAACGAAACATTGATTATTGAAATATTTCTAACTTGCAATCTTCTGTGCGCTTCAGCAGATATATCTGCCTGAAATCATTTGCATTCTTTTATAGATTAATACACAGAAGCATTTCTATGCAGGTCCTTTTAGATTACTAATTTCTAGTCTTAGAATTATAGCGATGAGTGTGCAATCATAAATCTATTCCTGTCTACAGGAGCAGTCAAGCCATTGAACTTGACCTGGAAAGACTTAAACCCCTCATTAAGCTTAGTGGCTCAGATGGCTGAAATAATTGGATGCTAGCCAGAGGGCATCTATTTAGTCTATAATTAGGTCATTTCATTTTCTTCCCTTTTACCAAGTGTACTTATAAATTAATTTGAAATCATGCTGTGGGAGAAATACAAATAAATACAGCATACGATATGAAACCCTTCCAAGGAGTTAATGGAAAAGGCTTCCAGCATTTGTTAAAAAACTGAAATATAAGATTCCTTACAAAACTGCAGACCATACGAGGAGGTTTGACATGCTATTTAATATAGAAACTGATGAATCACAACATTAAAACCATTAACATATGAAGTGAATAAAATTGATTATATAATTTCAATGTCACTTCTCAAGGGGTGGGATACATTAGGCAGAATGTGAACAGCCAGTTTGACAAGGGCCAAATAGTGATGTCCCAACAAGTGGGTCAGAACTTTTCCAAAATGTCAAGTCTTGTGAGGGGTGTTCCCAGTATGTAGTGATTAGTACCTATCAAACATGGTGCTTGAAACACAACTGGGGAACTGACATCAGGGTCATTTGTGCCAAGACTCATTGATGCATGTGGGGGGCAAAGGCTAGCCCATCTGGTCCGATCACACAGAAGAGCTACTGTAGCTCAAATTGCTAAAGAACTTAATGCTGGCCATGAAAGAAAGGTGTCTGGACACTGCATCGCAGTTTGCTGCATATGAAGCTGTGCAGTCACAAACCAATCAGATTGCCCATGATGACCCTTGTCCACCTCCGAAAGCTCCTTTAATGGAGACATGAATGTCAGACCTGTACCATGGAGCAACAGAAGAAGAAGGTTGCCTGATCTAATAAATCTTGTTTTCTTTTAGTTCAAGTGTACCTGTGGAAGATTGACAGCATTGTTTACCTGGGGAAGAGATGACAGCACTATTAGAAGAATGCAGGCTGGACTATGCAGTGTTATGCACTAGGCAATGTTCTACTGGAAAACCCTGGGTCCTGGCATTCATGTGGCTGTTACTTTGACACGTTCCACCTACCTAGAGATTGTTGCAGACCTAGTGCACCCCTGGATCTGGTGTTCCCTGATGGCAGTGACATCTTTCCATAGTTTAATGCATCCTGCTACACTCCAAACATTGTTCAGGAATGGTGTGAGGAACATGACATAGAATTTGAGGTGTTGCCTTGGCCTCCCCCAGATCTGACTCTGATTGAGCATTTGTGGGAGGTGTTCGAATCCCAAATCCTATCCATATTGGCTTGCTACTTGCAGGAATTGAAGGACTTGCTGCTAATATCTTGGTGCTATATACCACAGGACACATTCAGAGATCTTGTCGAGCCTGGATGCATGCAATGCACAAGAGGTGCCTACACAATATTAGGAATGTTGCTTTAATGTTGTGGCTGGTCAGTGTATGTTGGTTATTGAAATCAAAGTTTTTTTAGATACTTTCAGTTTTAATGTCAACTAAAATATGTCTGCTGTTTCCGATGTTATAAGTCAGTTCAGAAACACATGACTTAAACAAAGTATATTTATCAATCACATTTTTAAAAAGAAAGGAAAAAAGAACAAAAAATATTAAATGCAAACAGAACTTTGGGTATTGTTCAGTTATTTTCTTGACAGCATCTAGCTTTTTTTTTGAAAACACTGGAATCAATCCATAACTAGACCACCAGGCAAATTCACTTAGATATTTATATTCTTTTTTTCAAAATAACTAAACAGTAAGAAAGATTTTTCTACGTTAGAATATAAGATTTTGGTTTATTTATTTTTTAATAAATTCTTTATAAGTTCTTTAGTCTTTTGCGCTTCATGACATTGGATACTAGGCTGATATGTTGATATTTCATGTTATACCAGTGCACAGTGCTGAATATTTTCTGTAACATGGCATCCATGTACCTTATTTGTACTTCCATGCACTCTAACAGTTCCCCTTTCTAAATTCATAAATTATGCAGTTCTTTAGTGAAAATACTAATGCTCAAGACAATGTAAGACAATGTAAACCTAGTCTCTTGTATTATTGTAAAATCTCCACAAAACAAAACATCCAAATTTTGTTTATTGATATCCAGAGTAAACCATTTATTATTGAGCTTGTTGCTTGTTGATTGTCACAACCTGTAGCCTGTCACCTGTCTCAGTAGCCTGTCACCTGTTTGTAAAAAATGAAATGCATGGCACTTATCTATTTTTTTTTTTCAAATGCCCAGTATCATCACAAAAACTCTTTCAAAATTACTCTTATAAGAATTTTTGCCAATGTAAAAAAATAAAATTAAAAACCAAAAAAATTAAAAATAAACAATAAAACATGTGTCACTGTGTGAAATCATAAGAAATCTTGAGGTTCCACTATGAAAACTAGCAGATCCACACTAATTGGCTTAGAGTGTCAAACTGTGTCCATCAGAGCAATCCAGGATTCTCCTGTAGCAGAGGACTGGAAGCAAAGGCTGAGGATGAGGGCACCCATGGGAACCCAAGCAAGTTGTTAAACCATAATAAAAAGGTTGGATTACTGTGGGAATGCACCAGAGCATTTCTGAACCTATGACCACAACAGTAGGCAGTGTTGGTTATGGTGATTGGAGTGTTCCTTTAACTTTCTATAGCACTCCCTAAAAAGGAAACATTGCAGGGTGGGAGCTATTAGTTGAAACGTGGGCGATTAAATGGTTACTGCAATGCATTATTGGAGTAACCCATTTTTAACGTTATGTGCCCTTTCCTATTGTTTTCTTGAGGTCTCTGCAAAAAATGTTCAATTCAAAACGCTAATAAAATACTTAAAACTTACCTGAAACACTGTGTCGGGTCGGTTCTATTCCATGCCTCTCCTGTCATTGCGCCTCATCATCTTCATGGACATGCATGGCTTTCAATGGCACTGGGTCACTAGTGTTTATTGATGATATGACAAAGGACAGAAGCAGCCAGATAAATTGTGAAGTGTATAGGGATATATTGTCTGCTTCGATTTAGCCAAATTCAGCGAAGTTGATTGGATCTATGCTTCACTTTACAGATGGACAATGACCCAAAACATACTGCAAATGCAACCCAGGAGTTTTTTTAAGGCAAAGAAGTGGGATATTCTGCAATAGCCAAGTCAATCACCTTATCTCAACCCGATTGAGCATGCATTTCCCTTACTAAAGAGAAAACGTAAGGCAGAAAGACCCAAGAATAAACAACTGAAGACAACTGCAGTAAGGGCCTGGAAAAACATCACAAAGGAGGAAACCCAATGTTTGGTGATGTCCACGCATTATAGATTTCAAGCAGTCAATGCCTGTAAAGGATTAAGAATTTGCATTTTATCTATGATTGTGTTAATTTGTCTAATCACATGTGAGCCCCTGAAATAAGGTGACTATGAATGAAAATGGTTGCAATTCCTAAACGTTTCATACAATATTTTTATTAAACCCCTTGACTTAAATTAAATGAATAGATCCATTTATTTCCATCTATCTATATCCATCTATATTTCCATCAATATCTGTCTATCTAGATATCTATCTCTGTCCTTCTATCCATCTATATCTATCTATCTATCTATCTATCTATTTATATCTATCTGTCATTCTCTATCTATCTATCTATCTATCTATCCATCCTATATCTATCTATCTATCTATCTATCTATCTATCTATCTATCTATCTATCTCCTTCTATACCAATCTGTATCTATTTCTTTCTATTTATCATCTATCATCTTATATATCTATGTATCTATATCAACTTATTTCTATATATTTATCTGATCTATTTCAATCTATATCTATTTATATCTTTTCATTTCTATCTATTTCTGTCCTTCTATTAATATCTATCTCTTTCTTTCTATTTTTGTCTATCTATGTACTACTATAAGGTAACTTAAGGGATATTATCAGATCCCTCAGGTTACAGGCTCAGAGTGAATTGTGCTCCATTTAGAGCCAAGGGACACAAGGAGGAGTGACAATGGTGAGAGGGAAGGAGATAAGGGATAGTGGGAGATATACAAAATATAACTTGTGGAACAAGGGCAGGAGGGAGGGAGCATTCGGAGGAAGGGCTTGGAGATCCTGACCAGAGAATGTGTGTGAGTCGCGAGCTGCACAAGCACAGAATAAAAATTCTTTAGGCTCTCAGTTTTGCCAGCAATGTGAAGAATCTCATCGGGCCTGTGGCCAACACATTGCATGCGATGACGACAGATGTTATTTATGCACAGAACTTACATGAGGCACCTAAAACACCATTCCATGCGGCCTAAGTCATGTATGCCAGGAGTACAATTAGGCCCAAGCACAGAATTGAAGATTACTCTGTATGTGCAGTGTTTAAAGCTGACTACTTGTTCCACGACCACTTTAAAAAACAGACGTGGTCATGGACGTTGGAGTAACCCTTTAAAATAACTTATAAATAAAAATTCGAATTTTTAACATTTTTTTTATATATCATATCTAACAGTATCTTGACCTGTGTGTGTCTGGAGTGACCTTTCAAAAGGTTCTATTAATTCTCACCACAGGAGAGAGTAAGTATGAGAACAATTTATCTCCTTAATTATCAACAGTGTAGCAAGTGATTTCTTTAACAGATCCATGTAAAAAGAAAATAATATAAAAATAAAAATAAATGCAATAATAAATCTAGTAAACTGTGAATAGAGATAAAGAGATTAACTTATTTGTATACTACTTTTATATATGTCACAGCCCCGTGAGGGGTCAGTGTATTAAATCTCAGACAGTTACTATTATATTATTTCTAACACTGTTAAAATAGAACTTGACGATATTACTCACTGCTTGCTGGGTCACATTGGTTCAACTATAAACAATTCTTTCCTTGTTTAAGGAAGCAGATGCAATCGAGCTGTATGAACTCTTTGACAAAGGCATCCAGGATATTTACATACTTAAAGAGAGCCATCTTTTTGTGTTATATTCTGGAAATAGTGCGATTGTTAAATAGTGCACTAGGGAATTGCAAATGTAAGGGAAGAATAGCTGAGCCAGAAGTATAGTTTATCTAGAGAATTTTTTTGAATATGACTATATTTTGCATAAAATACGTAATTTCCTAGTGATTTTCTAGTAGTTTCTAGTGAACAAACCTGCAAATGTGTGTATTTTAAATAATTTAAATTTTTACACTTCTTTATGTTTCTATACAAATCAAATTATATAATTATAGATTAATTATAGAGAAATTTGCTTCAAAATAATGAAAATAAACACAGTTTTATAGTAGATAAATAATGTTTCACATGAATGAACATTTAAAAATGCTACAATATTATATTGATTAAAGGGACAATCCATGGTATATTTACCACTCATTTGATGTAGTATAGAATAAATTAAAAATCAAGTCCTCTTTGAAATAAATACCCAATGTTGACAGTGTCTGTTCCCTTACATCACTGATAATAATAAAATAATTATACATTCATATTGTGTTAAAAAAGCACAGCCCTCACCTTGCTAAACAATCCTACTTCTCTTCTCTCATGCTCACCCAAACCCAGGCTTTAATGCCTTCAACTCTCTCCTTCGCCCACCTCAGGTCACATCCCAAACTAACCTTTCAGCCAGGGGCGTACCTAGAGCATTTGGCACCCGGGGCGGATCCTGTACTTGGCCCCCCCCCACACACCCAAAAAAAAAAAAAAACCTGTAAAAAATTTATTTTCTTTTTTTTTTACAATTTGTAAATTTTGCAAAACCGCTGTCAGCCCCTCCTACAAAACCCTTTTCCTGCCCCGCCCCTCCTACAAAACCTCTGTCCTGCCCCTTCTACAAATCCTGTGCTGCCCCGTCTACAAAACCCCCACAACCCCCTCCCACAAATCCCCTGCTTATCCCCCCTTATAAAGACTCCTGTCCCAATACAAAACCCCCGCCCCCTTCTACAAAATCCCTGCAGCCCCACACACACATTTACAGGCAGACAGTCGCACACTCAGTTACAGACAGACAGTCATACACTCAGTTACAGGCAGACAGTCACACATACACATTTCCTCCGTGCGCCCAGTTTATCAGCTGTTTGCTTGTGTGAGCTGTACTGGCCGCACGGCACCCTAACTACCATGGGGCACTGTGCGGCCACAGCTCACACAGCCCCCTCCAGCCAGGGCCGGTGCAAGGATTTTTGCCGCCCTAGGCAAAAGTAAAGTTTGCTGCCCCCCCATGTGACATCACAATGCCCCACCCATATGATTTGCCATGTTAACTAACGCTAGTGCTGCAGTGCCGCCGTGTTTACATTAAAAGGCCTGCAGGGACAGGCTATAGACACCAGAACCACTACATTAAGCTGAAGTGGTTCTGGGGACTATAGTGTTTCTTTAATGTGAGGTGAATTAGAGATTAGTGCCACGAATAATATACTAGATTGCCTACTTACAACCAGATGAGGATGATGATGGGCTCTAGCTGCAGTCTGGCTCCACTGGTCTGGTGCAGAACAAGCTCTCTGGAGGCGGTTTGTAACTGTGGTCACAAAAATCAATGTTCTGGGAGAATGGGAAGCAGCTCCATTTTTTGGGGGTCCTTTACACAGCTCAAGGTCTGGGTCCCAGGGTCCATCTTCATGTTCCACCAATGAGTTTTTTCACAGGGGGTGGAGCGTGTAGGGGATGTCCTGATATGTGTGTAAGGAATGCATTGTGTGAAATTGTGTTTGTATGTGTAAGGGCTGCAAGGTGTATTTCTGTGTATGTACGGGATGCATTGAATGTGTGTAAGGGGTGCATTGAGTGTGTGTAATGAATGCATTGTGTGTTTCTGTGTGTGTAAGGGATGCATTGTATGTAACGGTTGCATTGCTTGTGTATGTGTGTATGTGTGTGTAATGCATTGTGTGTTTTTCTGTGTGCAAGGGGTGCATTGTGTGTATGTGATGAATGTCAATCTCTCCTCCCGCTCCAATTTCCTTCTCCTCCTCCCAATTTCTCTTTCTCCCTCCACTCCTCCCGCTCCAATTTCCTTCTCCTCCTCACAATTTCTCTTTCTCCCCCCCAATTTCTCTTTCTCCCCCCCTAATTTCTCTTTCTCACCCCTCCTCCTAATTTCTCTTCCCCCCCTCCTCCTAATTTCTCTTTCTCCCCCTCCTCCTAATTTCTCTTTCTCCCCCCTCACTCTAATTTCTCTTTCTCCCCCCTCCTAATTTCTCTTTTTATCCTCCTAATTTCTCTTTCTCCCCTCCTCCTAATTTCTTTTCCCCTCCTCCTAATTTCTCTTTCTCCCCCCTCATCCCTAATTTCTCTTTCTCCCCCCCTCCTGTTTCTTTCTCCCCCTACCTTTGCTGTAGCGTGGCCAAGCCCAGTATAGTCCGCGGGTACAGGGAGCTTTTGTTTCGGGAACACGGCCGGACTAACAGGAAGTGCACACTCAGTGTGCACTTCCTGTTAGTCCGGCCGGGCACAGGAGACAGATGCTCCCTGTACCCACGGACCAATAGAGGGCTCGGCCATGCTACAATAGAGGGAGTGACAGGAGGGAGCGCTGAGCGCTTCCCTCCTGTCAGCCCCTCTCCTCATGCTGTGCCCGGGCGGTGCGCCCTCATGGACACACCGCCCGGGCAAAGCTGCAGCCGCCTGAGGCTCTCTACAGAGCGCTTGGGCAGCTGCAGCATGGGGGGACCGGCGCCCCCTCCCAAGGCACCCCCCACCCTGCTGGCAGCCGGGGCAGAACCACCCCCCCCCGCCCCTCCCTTAGTACGCCACTGCTTTCAGCCAATAGCCTTGCATGCTACTTTACAAACAATATTGAACAGTTAAGGAAATAATTCTCCACCCTTTGCCCCTATCTTTTGCAACCACACCTGGACCGTACCTTTCCTACCCTTCAGGCCATATTCCCAGCTACAGGAGGTGGCTGGGTTTCTCCTTTCTTCTCAACCCACCACCTATCCACTTGATCCCGTACCTTCTCACCTTATCAGATCTCTCTCAACTTGTGTTGCACCATCCTTAACACACATCCTCAAATGGTCTCTTTCATCTGTTGTTGTCCCTGCTCCCATTAAGCATTCTACTGTCATACCCATCCTAAACAAAAAGCCATCCCAAGACCCGTCTTCCCCTTCCAACTATTGTCCCATATGCCTGCTTCCTTTTTCCTCAAATCTTCTAAAAAGACTTGTCTTTACTTGTATGGTCCACTTCCTAAATTCCAACTACCTCCTCGATCCTCTTCAATCTGGCTTCCACCCCTCCACTCTAATGAAACTGCTCTTATTAAAGTTGCAAATGACCTAATTGCAGCTAAATCCAAAGGCCACTACTCCATACTTATTCTTCTTGACCTCTCTTCCACCTTTGACAATGTTGATCATGCCCTTCTTCTCTAAACTCTTCTCTAAACATGCCTCACATGGTTCTCCTCCTATCTCTCCCAACGTTCATTCAGTATCTCCTTTTGCATCATGTCTTGGTTGGAGTACCCAAGGGTCTATTGTTGGTGCCCTTCTGTTCTCTCTTTATACTGCCTCTCTTGGCAAAAACATTAACTCCTTTGGATTCCGCTACCATCTGTATGCCAACGACACCCATATATATCTCTCCTCCCCTGATCTCTCCCCCATGGTCCTACAACGTGTTACTTCTTGCCTTTCTTTAATCTCTGATCGGATGTCTTCATGTTTTCTGAAACTCAATTCCTCTAAAACTGAGCTTCTTATTTTTTCACCTCATAATACTCATCCTCCTTCTTCGCTTTCCCTGCAAGTTGATGGTACTTGCATCAGTCCGTCCTTGCAAGCTCATTGTCTTGGTGTTATCTTTGATCCTGGCCTCACCTTTCTACCTCATATCCAGTATGTTGCTAAAATCTGTTGATTCCACCTTAAAAACATTGCCCGCATCTGCCCTTTTCTTATGCAAGATGCTGTCAAGGAGCTTGTTCATGCTCTGGTAATCTCTTGCATGGATTGCTGTAATTCTCTCCTAGTTGGTCTCCCCAAAAGTCGAACTGCCCTACTACAATCTGTAACGCATGCTGCTGCCAGGCTGATCTTTCTCACGCATCGCTCCTTCCATATCTCAGTCCTCTGTCGATCCTTACACTGGCTTCCTGTATCCTATAGGTGTCAATTCAAAATACTATCCCTTACCTATAAAGCTTTTAACAACTCTAGTCCCCGTTACATTTCTTCACTGATTCATAGATATGCCCCTTCTCTGTCTCTCAGCTCTGCCGGTGACCTTCTCCTGTCCGCTGCTCATACCCTTACTGCTAACTCACGTTTGCAGAACTTCTAACAGACGGCTCCTTTCCTTTGGAACAGCCTACCTACCCCCATCAGACTCTCCTCTAGTCTTCAATTGATTAAGAAATCCCTCAAAACACTTCTGCTCAGAAATGCTTAAGTATACTTATCCATATCTGTCACACTCCACTCCACACTCCACTCTCACCTCCAGTTATGCTATTTTTCCACCTTGTTTGGTGGCTTGCACCCTTACTGCCCTATTATGTTTTTGTACCCTACCTTCTCTAGACTGTAAGCTAGTTTGAAAAGGGTCCTCATCTACCTATTGTTCCTGTGTCACTATTTAATTGTCTAATTTACTGTAAATTTCCCCCCCTTTCATAATATTTTAAAGCCCTGTGAAATTAGTTGGTGCTATATAAATACCAACAATAGTGATGTACCGAACGGTTCGCCGGTGAACGGTTCCCGGCGAACATAGCATGTTCGCGTTCGCCACGGCGGGCGAACATATGCGCGGTTCGACCCGCCCCCTATTCGTCATCATTGAGTAAACTTTGACCCTGTACCTCACAGTCAGCAGACACATTCCAGCCAATTAGCAGCACAGCCTCCCTAGCAGACCCTCCCACCTACTGGACATCCATTTTAGATTCATTCTCAAGCTGCATGCTTAGTAAGAGGAGGGAAAGTGTAGTAGCTGCTGTTCATAAAATAGGGAAAAGCATAGCTAGGTTAGGGATAAGGGTATGCTTTTTTATTTATTTATTTTTTCTATGTAATGTAAATGCACTTAGTTGTCTGCCACTGCTGCCAGCTTCTGTGTCAGGCTCACAGTGCATACTGTGCCCATTTCCCCAGTCAGTGCCACCACTTACATCTGGTGTCACAATAGCTTGGATTTAAAAACAAAAAACTTTTTTCACTGTTATAGATTGAATAGCAGTCAGTTGTCTGCCACTGCTGTCAGCTTCTGTGTCAGGCTCACAGTGCATACTGTGCCCATTTCCCCAGTCAGTGCCACCACTTACATCTGGTGTCACAATAACTTGGATTTAAAAACAAAAAACTTTTTTCACTGTTATAGATTGAATAGCAGTCAGTGTCCTTAAAGCGGGTGTGTTACGCTAACAGTGGATACGGTGACCAGTGCCACCACTTAGATCTGGTGAC
>OW240913.1:372466551-372524279 GCA_933207985.1 Pelobates cultripes | reverse complement strand
CTCTTTCTCACCCCCCCTTCTTTCTCTTTCTCCCCTCCCCCCTACCTTTGCTGTAGCGTGGCCAAGCCCAGTATAGTCCGCGGGTACAGGGAGCTTTTGTTTCCTGTACACGGCCGGACTAACAGGAAGTGCACACTCAGTACAGCTGCTCTCTGTACCCGTCGAACCAGCATGCTACAGGGCTCGGCCACGCTACTACAGAGGGAGTGACAGGAGGGAGCGCTGAACGCTGAGCGCTTCCCTCCTGTCAGCCCCTCTCCTCATGCTGTGCCCGGGCGGTGCAGTCCGCCCTCATGGACGCACCGCCCAGGCTCTATACAGAGCGCTCGGGCAGCTGCAGCATGGGGGGGCCCCCTTAGTACGCCACTGATAACTATGTAATACATTGATACAGTATAACCATGTTATATATAGATATAGATATAACTATGTAATATATAGATACAGTATAACTATGTAATACATTGATACAGTATAACCATGTAATATATAGATATAACTATGTAATATATAGATACTTTAAAATCTCTATATAATGCTGCTCCCACCTATCTATCCTCCCTAATACACAAGTATGTCCCATCTAGGCCCTTACACTCTGCTGAAGACTTACGTCTATCTTCTTTCCATACTTCCACCTCTGATGCTCGCCTTCAGGATTTCTCGAGGGCTGCACCGTTCCTGTGGAACTCACTTCCCTCCTCCGTTAGATGCTCACCCAGTCTCCACTCCTTCAAAAAAATCATTAAAAACCCACTTCTTCAGTAAAGCGTATCAATTAAACTGTTAATAGCTCCCGACTGATTCCTCTCATGCAACTGTCATTAGTCTAATACTATCCTTACCTTTTGTGTCACTATACCCCACTACCTCTAGCATGTAAGCTCACTGAGCAGGGCCCTCAATCCCTCTGTTACTGTGTCACTATACCCCACTCCCTCTAACATGTAAACTCACTGAGCAGGCCCCTCAATCCCTCTGTTACTGTGTCACTATACCCCCCTCCCTCTAACATGTAAACTCACTGAGCAGGCCCTCAATCCCTCTGTTACTGTCACTATACCCCACTCCCTCTAACATGTAAACTCACTGAGCGGACCCTCAATCCCTCTGTTACTGTGTCACTATACCCCACTCCCTCTAACATGTAAATTCACTGAGCAGGCCCTCAATTCCTCTGTTACTGTGTCACTATACCCCACTCCCTCTAACATGTAAACTCACTGAGCAGGGCCCTCAATCCCTCTGTTACTGTGTCACTATACCCCCCTCCCTCTAACATGTAAACTCACTGAGCAGGGCCCTAAATCCCTCTAATACTGTGTCACTATACCCCACTCCCTCTAACATGTAAGCTCACTGAGCAGGCCCTAAATCCCTCTGTTACTGTGTCACTATACCCCACTCCCTCTAACATGTAAACTCACTGAGCAGGCCCTCAATCCCTCTGTTACTGTGTCACTATACCACACTCCCTCTAACATGTAAACTCACTGAGCAGGCCCTCAATCCCTCTGTTACTGTGTCACTATACCCTACTCCCTCTAACATGTAAACTCACTGAGCAGGCCCTCAAGCCCTCTGTTACTGTGTCACTATGCCCCACTCCCTCTAACATGTAAACTCACTGAGCAGGCCCTCAATCCCTCTGTTACTGTGTCACTATACCCCGCTCCCTCTAGCATGTAAACTCACTGAGCAGGCCCTCAATCCCTCTGTTACTGTGTCACTATACCCCACTCCCTCTAACATGTAAACTCACTGAGCAGGCCCTCAATCCCACTGTTACTATGTGTCCAACTTGTCTGGTTACAATTACATGTCTGTTCGTCCAGTGCTGCGGAATTTGTTAGAGCTATATAAATAATAAACTAATAATAATAATAACTATGTAATTTATAAATATAAATATGTAATATGCAAATGTAACTATGTAATATATAGATATAACTATGTAATCTAATAGATACAGTATAACTATGTATAACTATGCATTGCATTGCAGGTACCTACTTTGCTAAGATTGACCTGACCGGAGAGGAAGCAGGACGCTGGCGGCAGCGAGGGAGCTCAGTCTTCCTGTTCCTCACTGCTCGTGCGCGTCGTCTGTATTGATGCCAAGTGCCGGAATATGACATCATATTCAGGTTCGGTCTGAGGGGGCAAAGGCGTACCTAATACATTTGTCACCCAGGGCGGACCCTGTGTTTGCCACCAGGGCTGGACTGGGGAAAAAATTCAGCCCGGCCATTTTTTATTCACAGCAGCCCACTGAAAAGGGGGCGGAACCAGATAGGGTGTGTTTTGTCATCCCCAATGACATGCATGCCCCATATCAAAGTGAGCATGTTGGTTCAATGCTCTTCCAGGGCATGAGAAAAGGGCCCTGTATTTGTTCTGCACAGCGGAAGCAAATTTCAAGCGTTGTGTTTGCTTGAAACTTGGCTCAGGGGTTTCCATAATTGGGATACTCACTGTATCCCATTTATGGAGACACTATGTGTTTGCTTAAATGGAATCTATTGTGTGCATAGGTGATCCAGAGTGTGTATGTCAGAAATTTAGTGTGTGTGTATGTCAGAAATTTAGTGTGTGTTTGAAGGACTCGGGAGTGTGTATAGGAGATCTAGTGAGTGTGTGTGTATACAGGATTTAGAGTGTATATAGAGATCTAGTGTGTGTATATTTGTAGATGATCCAGAGCTGGGTAAGGAATCTAGTGTTTGTCTGGAATTTAATGTGTTTAGGGGTGCAGTATGTGTGTGAGGGGTTCTGCAGTATATATACATATATGTTTGGTGTGTAGTATTGTGTGTGTGTGTGTGTGTGTGGTGCAGCATGTTTGGGGGCTGCTGTGTATGTGTGTGTGAAGGGTGTAGTGTGTATGTGTGAGGGGTGTAGTGTGCATTTGTGAGGAGTATAGTGTGTGTGTGTGTGTGTGTGTGTGTGCTGTGTCTGTGTGAGGTGTGCAGTGTGTGAAGTGTGTTAGGATGCTGTGTGAGGGTGATGTGTTAGGGTACTATGTGTGCTAGGGTGCTGTGCAATGGTGCTGTGTGTTAGGGTGCTGTGTGTGTGAGGGTGATGTGCTGTGTGAGGATGATGTGTGTTAGGGTGCTGTGTGAGGATGATGTGTGGTAGGGTGCTGTGTTTTAGGGTGCTGTGTGTGTGAGGGTGCTGTGTTTTAGGTTGCTGTGTGTGTGAGGGTGATGTGTGTTAGGGTGCTGTGTGTGTGTGTGAGTGATGTGTGTTAGGGTGCTGTGTGTGTGTGTGTGTAATGCATGTTGGGGCTGTGTGAGGGTGTTAGGGTGCCTGTGTGTGTGAGGGTGATGTGTGTTAAGGTGATATATGTTAGGGTGATGTGTGTTAGGGTGATGTGTGTTGGGGTGCTGTGTGAGGGTGCTGTGTGTTAGGGTGCTGTGTGTGAGGTGCTGTGTGATAGGGTGCTGTGTGAGGGTGCTGTGTGTTAGGGTGATGTGTGTTAGGGTGCTGTGTGAGGGTGCTGTATGTTAGGGTGCTGTGTGCTAGGGTGATGGGTGTTAGGGTGCTGTGTGAGGGTGCTGTGTGTGAGGGTGCTGTGTGTGAGGGTGCTGTGTGAGTGTTCTGTGTGTGAGGGTGATGTGTGTGTGTGTGTGGGTGATGTGTGTTAGGGGTGCTGTGGTGGGGGTGATGTGTGTTTGGGTGCTGTGTGTTGGGGTGCTGTGTGTGTGTGTGTGTGTGTGTGTGTGTTAGGGTGCTTGCTGTGTGAGGGTGTGAGGATGCTGTGTGTTAGGATGCTGTGTGTGAGGGGTGATGTGTGTTAGGGTGCTGTGTGTGTGTGTGAGGGTGGTGTGTGTTAGGGTCCTGTGTGAGGGTGTTAGGGTGATGTGTGTTAGGATGCTGTGTGTGTGATGTGTTTTAGGGTGCTCTGTGAGGGTGTTAGGATTGTGTGTTAAGGGGAGGCAGGCCAATATTGATTTATTTTTATATATATATTTTTTTTTTTTCAAAACAGACATTATACCCCACCCTTCTTACCTGTAGCCTGGAAGGGGGGGGAGAGGGTCGTGCTGCTGACATCCATCCCTGGTAGTCCTCGTGGTAAGTGAACTCTAGCTCTTTGGGGTTAGAGTTCACTCTCAAGAGACCTGGCCGGTTGCCATGGCAGTAGTCCGGATCTCGCAAGATAAACCCGGCGGAGCTGCAAGTTATAGCTCCGCCGGGTCCTTCTCTGCTGGCTGGCTGTCTCCCTCCCTCCCCGCCGGCGGCCGCGTTTAACAGCATGTGGGCCGGTGAGGGAGATCTTTGATCTCCCCACTGGCCCTCCATGGAACACAACGGGGCCGACGCTCGGATAGAGCTGGCTCTGCATGGACCGGCCGGCCTCGGCACGTGGCCATCGCGGCCCACCGGCATTTGCCCGATGGCCAGTCCGGGCCTGTTTGCCACCCTCCTCCACACCCCCCTTAAAAATGTAAACAAACACCCATATTTTTTTCCAATGTTTTCAAGAATATGTATTGCACATAAAAATTGTGCACCCCCCACACATACACTGTACCTGCAGTGTGGAGAAAGCAGGTGCCTACTCTGCTTTAACACCAAGCATGTACTCGCGGCTCCCCGGGCTGCAAAGATGTTCACTGAGGGCCTCATGCAGCCCGCGGGCCCGAGTTTGACATGCTTGGTACAGGACAATACTGATACCAAGTGTCATTATCACAGAAAGGCATTGATTAGAGATTAACTATTAATACATTAGGGTTTTTAGAGAAAGATGTCCCCTCCAGCAGAATAAAACATATTTGGATTTGCTGGTTTATTGGAGTCAGTACAATTCTTTTAAACGGTCTGGGTGCATTTTTAGATAAAATAGGCTTTTCATTACTTAGAAATGCATATTTCGGGTGTGCCGCAATATCCCTTTTTTCTGTGTAGATTTGGAATCCAGATTCCTATTGGACTGAGCATCCCACCCGCTCACTAGAGGGGCCTCTTTGGAGGCGACCACAGGAAAGCAAAAACTGAGGAGTCTCTGGAAGTGGTTTAAGCAGTTAGCATGTTAAAATTAGTGTAGGACCCACCGATATCGGGGTACTGTGACGTGGTGGTGGGCTAAACACGATATGGCCGTATGGTGGAACTGAATCCAAATATTTGTTTGCTGAGATAGGTGACTTTAAGTAGCCGTGTAAAATTAAAAACGATATTATTTTTGTGTGCGCTGTTCCTTAATCTGTATTTTCAGTGGTGATTAAATGAGAAACTGGTTTCCTTATTATGGGAATAGATGTGGATATGGGTTAGAGGGGTTTTGGCTTTATTCCAGATACCTGACGGTGTGAATGGCTGAACTTGACGAACTGTGTCTTTTTTTAATCCAATGTCAACTTTCCAAGAATAGAATAAGAAACCTGATTCTTGTAACATGGATTATCATCACATGGTTATTAAGTATCTTATTATTTACAGGCAACTGACGCTATGCACACCATGTGTTCTTGTTTCCAAGGGCCACAGCCTCCAAGCCTCCAGCACGATCTCTGTGAGGAAATGGTTGGTGCCCAGAGGGTCCAGGTTTGGTACATAGATAATAAACTTGGAGAATAATTTTGTTTCAAACTGTGATTTGTTTGAATTTCCAAACCACCTTATAGATTAATGTCAACCCAAACAGACAGACAATGGCTGAGCATGTTCGTTTTTATTCGTCATTCGAAGTTCCACCTGCAGTGCCAAAAACAGAGATAATTGGTTGGTCGACAGTCACTAAATGTTTTTTTTATTCACAGATTCAATGAGAAGTGATCAACAGAGGGAAAAACGAGGAATAGTGAAAACATATATTTATATATAATATATTCAATAGATATATAATATACTGTATAAATATGTAAATATACATTGTTTCTTTACTGCTCCTACTCTCATTTTCCCGTATTACTTCTTATCACTTAATCTGTGAACTAAACGGAGGGACAATGCCCCAAGGAGAGTATTGCAAGATATATACATAATATTATATTACATACAGAATCCAGCGCACTCACTCACTAACACCAACTTCAACTCACAAAATGTAATTAAAAAACTCAGGCGAAAATATTGGGGATATAGTTACAGTATTGCATAAGACTGCCACAGTAATATTTATATTAATATTTGTGTATATTTTACACCGATTGGACCTTTTTTTGCACTCTTTTGGTTTGTCTGATTCCTTTTAATTTCTTCGTTGCTGAAATTCTGACGAGTCGAGCCACCATATTACCATAAATAGCCCAAACCGAAATTTTTTTACTTTTGGGTGCATGCTGTCCCTTTTAGGCCCCTTAGTGTAATAAATGATAGCATTATTTCAGGTATTGGCCTGCCATTGCTAGGCTGGTTATATAAACATTTAAGGTCTAATTTTTAGCAGGGTGTAAATACTTTGTATCTGTGAGATATAAGGGCACTTGAAATGCCAGGTGTTTAAGAACCTTCCTCCCTCTGTGTGTGCTTCATTATAGGGGTATTTCAATGATGTTTAGACCCGTCTGCATTCTATCAAAGTGTTAGTAAAGGCTGGTCCTGTCTCCAGCGATCCCCAACCCTCTCTCAGCCAGCGCACCTTACGGCTTAACCCTCAATGTGCCAGATGGGGGCCTCTCCGTCCATTCTGCAGATCCTTTCACCACTTGGTCTGCTTGTCACAACACTGGCATAACAGAAATACAACATTTACACAATATACTGGTTCAGTAAAAACGTAATTATTACAATAAAAATAATTAACCGCGGTGAGCATAAAGAATTGCGCAATCGGTTTTCTTTCTCCTGACCTGGCCACCATCTCCATTCACTAGAAAAATAGTTCTAAACTTTGCTTGTAAATGTTTCCACAATCGCTAATTCACTGAACCCTGGCATTGTTTGCACAAATAATATTTCACAATTATTTCCTAGAGATTGAGTTTAAAGGGATATTTGCAGTGAGGCTGTTTACTTATCGCAGTAATGGAAGGAATTAATTGATTTGTGGAGCCTGTATGTAATTAGATCTATAATCTTGTATCCTCTATTCACTGCGCTGAGCCCTTTGTGTTCAGTAATTACAAGCCATCATAACCCGGCCAGGTATATCCAAGAAACTGATAGACTTCAAAACACATTTCTGAGAAAAAAGAAAACTAAAATATCTCTTTAGAGGATAACATCAGGCCCTTTGAACAGATTAAAGGGATCGTACACGGATTGATGAGTCACGCTGAGTGTCAGCAGTGTATTTAGATATTTAATTACCAGATACATTAATCTCAGAATGTGAGAAGAATTATGTTGTGTGATGGGGAGCAAACCGAGGCTTCACTGGCCAATCAGAACCAGCAGAGATTAGTGTAGGTGCTCTGAGCGGCCTGCTCGATAATATTAAAATAGTGTAATGCCAAAATCCCCAGACCCCCCCAAGGCTCTTAATACCGTATTGTGGCAATTCATAAATATCACAAAGTATCTTAAGTGCAAATCAAAATAATACGACACGTTTTACAGGGTCTCAAGCATTAATTAATAATTATGTCTGTAGCTAACCTGTATTAATGACTGCTGAATATGATTGTTTAATTATCACAGGCAGTGACTGCATACCGTTAGAATAGTAACATAAACGTACTGTGCTGTACAGGGCATAGCAGCCTGTAGTGTACTCACTGTGTTCCCCCCAAACCCCCACACCACCCTCAGCCTCACTACCCCCCACACCACCCTCAGCCTCACTACCCCCCACACCCTCAGCCTCACTACCCCCCACACCACCCTCAGCATCACCACCCTCAGTCTCACTACCCCACACACCACCTCCAGCCTCACTACCCCCCACACCACCCCCAGCCTCAGCATCACCACCCCCACACCCAGGGGCGTATTAGCCGCGAGGCAAACAAGGCATTTGCCTTGGGCGGCATTTTTCAGGGGGCGGCAAAAAAGCCGCCCCCAAATGCCCAGGGCTAACAGACATGCTGGGCTGGCGCGCTGGGCGGGCGGCCGGCCGGCGAGGGAGCTCTTCCTCTGAGCTGTCCGCTCAGCTCCCTTACGCGCCGCTGAGTGAGGCTGGGAGCCGGAATATGACGTCATCTTCAGGCTCCCGGCCTCACTCTGTTGGCGGCGCGCAAGGGAGCTGAGCAGAGCACTCAGGGGAAGAGCTCCCTCGCCGGCCGCCCGCCCGCCCTGCAGCCACTGGACCCCAAGGAGAGGAAGAACCCCCCCCAGCATTCCCAAAGGTAAGGAGGTTGGGGGGGGTTAAATAAAAATAAAAAAATAAAACACAAGTGAGTGTGTTAGTGTGTGTGTGTATGTTAGTGTGTGTGTCAGTGTGTGTGTGTGTGTGTATGTTAGTGTGTGTCTGTTAGTGTTAGTGTGTGTCTGTTAGTGTGTGTGTGAGTCTGTTAGTGTGTGTCTGTTAGTGTGTGTGTTTGCCTGTGAGTGTGTGTGTCTGTTAGTGAGTGTGTGTGTCTGTTAGTGAGTGAGTGAGTGTGTGTCTGTTAGTGAGTGTGTGTTTCTGTTAGCTAGTGAATGCGTATCTGTCAGTGAATGTGTGTGTGTATTTAGAAGGCGGAGCAGGGGGGAAGGGTTGGGTGGCGGTTGCGCGGGGGGGTGCCTGAGTTTTGTCCGGCCTAGGGCAGCACAAAACCAGGATACACCACTGCCCACACCACCCTCAGCCTCACCACCCCCAGCCTCACTACCCCCCACACCACCCTCAGCCTCACTACCCCCTACACCACCCTCAGCCTCACTACCCCCTACACCCTCAGCCTCACCATCACCCGCCTCTCCTTCTCACCATCACCCCCCCCATACACACAACACACTTCAAGCAGCTAACCCATACACATAGGGTCTCAGACAAAAACGCAAACATGCTCACAGAGACATACATTCACACACAAGGATACTTTCTGTCAGACACACTCAGGCACATACACAGGTAAACTGTGCATCAATGTGTATATGTGACACTTTTTTGTTAGTGGGGCCTGTGTTTGAGTTTCGCATAAGGCCTCATAAAGTCTAGAGCCGCCTCTGGGTGTCACAATAGCTTGAATTTAAAAAAAACAAAACTTTTTTACTGTAATATAATAGCAGTCAGTTTATTTCATGAGTGTGCGTTTCAGGGCCTGCCCAGTGCCACCACTCACTCACTGGTGTCACAATAGCTTGCATTTAAAAAAAACAAAACTTTTTTGACTGTAATATAATAGCAGTCAGTTTCTTTCACGAGTGTGCGTTTCAGGGCCTGCCCAGTGCCACCACTCACTCACTGGTGTCCCAATAGCTTGCATTTAAAAAAAACAAAACTTTTTGGACTGTAATATAATAGCAGTCAGTTTCCTTCACGCGTGTGCGTTTCAGGGCCTGCGAGGGCACAGTGTCACACCAGTGCAACTCATATCTGGTGTAACAGTAGTGTACATTTAAAAAAAATAACAATTTTTGACTGTAATAGATTGAATAGCAGTTAGTTGTCTACAAGCGTGTGTGTCAGGCCTACAGCGTCTACTCTGCCAACTTCTGCCACTGCACAGTGCCACACATATCTGTTGTCACAGTAGCTTGCACGCATAGTACCACTAATCGAAAAAAAAATGACAGGCAGAGGCAGGCCACCCCACAGGGGCTGTCGTGGTTGTGGTGCTGTGATTAATAATGCCCAGTGTTCAGAGGCCCCTGAAAAGTTCTGAGGACAAAGTTGACTGGCTAACACAGGACACCCAATCTTCTACAGCTTCCGCTCGGATCCTTGACGCACCATCCTCCTCCAGCTTAGCTTCGGGCACCTCTCAAGTTACCACTCGCCCGCCTGCCGCCACCACCAACACTAGCACCACAGCAGCTTCACTTGGTATGTCAGAGGAGTTATTTACACATCAGTTGGAAGAAATGAGTGATGCGCAACCATCATTGCCAGAGGATGTAGATAACAGGGATATGTCTCAGTCAGGCAGCATTACACACATGGACGTACGGTGTGATGATGATGATGTTGTACCCGCTGCTGCTTCCTTTGCTGAGTTGTCAGATACAAGTGAAGTGGTTGATGATGACGATGCGTCCGTGGATGTCACGTGGGTGCCCGCTAGAAGAGAAGAAGAACAGGGGGAAAGTTCAGATGGGGAGACAGAGAGGAGGAGACGAGTTGGAAGCAGGGGGAGGTCGTCACAAGGAGCTAGTGGCACAGTCAGACAGCATGCATCGGCACCCGGGGTCAGCCAGACAGCACGCCAATCAACGCATGCTGTTGCCACCACCAGAATGCCGTCATTGCAGAGCTCAGCAGTGTGGCATTTTTTTGTGTGTCTGCCTCTGACAACCTCGATGCCATTTGCAACCTGTGCCAAAAGAAACTGAGTCGTGGGAAGTCCAACACCCACCTAGGTACAACTGCTTTGCGAAGGCACATGATCGCACATCACAAACGCCTATGGGATCAACACATGAGTACAAGCAGCACACAAACTCAAAGCCGCCATCCTCCTCCTGGTCCAGCATCTTCAGCCACGCTAACCACTGCTGTCCTCCTTGCCCCCTCTCAACCATCCGCCCCTCCGTCTCTCGCCTTGAGCAGTTCCTGCTCATCTGCCCACAGTCAGGTGTCTGTCAAGGACATGTTTGAGCGTAAGAAGCCAATGTCACAAAGTCACCCCCTTGCCCGGCGTCTGACAGCTGGCTTGACTGAACTCTTAGCCCTTTTACCATACAAGCTTACCATACAAGCTGGTGGAGTCTAAGGCGTTCAAAAAATTTGTAGCTATTGGGACACCGCAGTGGAAGGTACCCGGCCGAAATTTCTTTGCACAAAAGGCAATCCCCAACCTGTACTCGATTGTGCAAAAGGAAGTAATGGCATGTCTGGCACACAGTGTTGGGGCAAGGGTCCATCTGACCACTGATGCCTGGTCTGCAAAGCATGGTCAGGGCAGGTATATCACCTACACTGCGCATTGGGTAAACCTGCTGACGGCTGCCAAGCATGGAATGCGTGGCTCTGCAGAGGAGTTGGTGACACCGCCACGACTTGCAGGCAGGCCTGCTGCCACCTCCTCTACTCCTCCTACTCCATCCTCTTCCATAACCTCCTCGGCTGAGTCCTCTTCTGCTGCTGCGTCTTGCTCCACATCAACGGCACCCCCCCAGCTCCCCAGGTACTATTCCACATTCCGGATACGGCAGTGTCACGCCGTCTTGGGGTTGACTTGCCTGAAAGCAGAGAGTCACACCGGACCAGCACTCCTGTCTGCCCTGAACGCACAGGTGGATCAGTGCTGACTCCGCACCAACTGGAGATCGGCAAAGTGGTTTGTGACAACGGAATAAATTTGTTGGCGGCATTGCATTTGGGCAAGTTGACACATGTGCCGTGCATGGCACGTGTGTAATCTGATCGTACAACGCTTTGTGCATAAGTACCCAGGCTTACAGGACATCCTGAAGCAGGCCAGGAAGGTGTGTGGCCATTTCAGGCATTCCTACACGGCCATGGCGCACTTTTCAGATATCCAGCGGCGAAAAAACATGCCAGTGAGGCGCTTGATTTGCGACAGCCCGACACGTTGGAATTCAACACTCCTAATGTTCGACTGCCTGCTCCAACAAGAAAAAGCCGTTAACGAGTATTTGTATGACCGGGGTGCTACGACAGCCTCTGCGGAGCTGGGAATATTTTTGCCACGTTACTGGACGCTCATGCACAATGCCTGTAGGCTCATGCGTCCTTTTGAGGAGGTGACAGACCTAGTCAGTCGTACCGAAGGCACCATCAGCGACATCATACCATTTGTTTTCTTCAAGGAGCGTGCCCTGCGAAGAGTGCTGGATCAGGTCGTAGATGAGCGTGAAGAGGAAGAGTTGTGGTCACCATCACCACCAGAAACAGCCTTATCAGCATCGCTTGCTGGACCTGCGGCAACGCTGGAAGAGGATTGTGAGGAAGAGGAGTCAGAGGAGGAATGTGGCTTTGAGGAGGTGGAAGACCAAACACAGCAGGCGTCCCAGGGGGCTTGTTGTCACCTTTTGGGGACCCTTGGTGTTGTATGTGGCTGGGTGGAGGAAGAGACCTTCAATGACATCAGTGAGGACAAGGAACGGGACATGGCTAGCTTGGTATCCAACCTTGTGGAGGCCAAATAATACAATACACAAGATCCAGCGCACTCACCTATCCACTAAACAGCAGCTTCAATGTTGAAAGATTTGGTGTATTGTATTATTTGGCCCCCAGCAGCACCCCCATTTATGCATGTTTAGGTGAGTGCAGCCAACCCCCTCTTGTTTTATGTATATATTTGGGAGTCTAGCCAACTCCTTGGTTTTGCACCCCTCCCTGTCACAGGTGCCTCATCCCAGGGCCCTATTTGGCCTTGTACTGCAGAGAGCCCCAGATGGAATTTTTTTCCCAAGTAGGTTAATCTCATAAGAGCAGACATTAGGCTGTTAGTGTAGGACCTGCCAAAGATGGGGTACATTGACGTTGTGGCAGGCTTATGCAATGTATGATCATATAATGTAACTAAACCCCATTATTTTTGCCTAGATTAGGTGTTTTTAAAAAAAACAAAATCTTTCAACATTGAAGTTGCTGTTTAGTGGATAGGTGAGTGCGCTGGATCTTGTGTATTGTATTATTTGGCCCCCAGCAGCACCCCCATTTATGCATGTTTAGGTGAGTGCAGCCAACCCCCTCTTGTTTTATGTATATATTTGGGAGTCTAGCCAACTCCTTGGTTTTGCACCCCTCCCTGTCACAGGTGCCTCATCCCAGGGCCCTATTTAGCCTTGTACTGCAGAGAGCCCCAGATGGAATTTTTTTTCCCAAGTAGGTTAATCTCATAAGAGCAGACATTAGGCTGTTAGTGTAGGACCTGCCAAAGATGGGGTACATTGACGTTGTGGCAGGCTTATGCAATGTATGATCATATAATGTAACTAAACCCCATTATTTTTGCCTAGATTAGGTGTTTTTAAAAAAACCAAAATCTTTCAACATTGAAGTTGCTGTTTAGTGGATAGGTGAGTGCGCTGGATCTTGTGTATTTTATATATATATATATATATATATATATAACATCCACAAGAAAAGGCTGCTCTCCGGACTTAAAATCAAAAGTTTTATTGAAAAAATTTAAAAATGATGATTTAATCATTTTTAAATTTTTTCAATAAAACTTTTGATTTTAAGTCCGGAGAGCAGCCTTTTCTTGTGGATGTTATACCTATTGGAGCTTTGGTGGTGCGCCCGGCATTTGGAATACTTCAAGCGTGAGTGCAGGGGATGTTGATATTCTTTTTATATATATATATATATATATATATATATATATATATATATATATCATAACACATAATATGTATCTGCTTTACCATCCTCCATAACTGCCCCCAAACCCTGGTCCTTAAATCTTCTTTCACTTCTTCCCTTCCCTTTATAGGCATTATAGCGCAACATTCACATTGCTTCTCCACATCATGCTTCTGAAATCTCTTCTACATCCTCACAAAAAAGGCCTTAAAGAGGGAACATGGCTGTATATATATTTGGATCCACTGCCGTTTTCATCCCTATCCTTAACTTGAATTCCTTCCTAGAATAAGTTAGAGAAATGGTCACTAACAGGTCATGTTTTTCTAGAACACAAAGTATCCCAGATAAGGCATCCAACAGAAATTCTCAGTATCTCATAGCAAAGGGAACAGAACAAGAGAGGAAAGATTCCCAAAATTCCAAGTAATATGTTTTCAAACATTCTTTACATAGTATGTTCATTTAATGTTTGATTATATTCATAACTACTTAAAAACAAAATGACTGACTGACAGAGAGACAGACATACAGACAGATAGCTGCTAGCTAGATCGAAATGCCAAATAAGCTATGGTGACACCAAACATGGTAAACTCCAGAAACTGATACAAATGCAACCATTACTCGGGAGCTGGGATAGGCAACCTTTGGAGATGTTGTGGACCACATCTCCCATAATACTCTTTACAGCCAAAGCATCGTGGGAGGTGTAGTCTAAAACATCTGGAGTGACAAATGTTTCCTATATGTTTCCTATCCCTGCTCTAGAGCATCACCACGCCCAAAATCCCACGTTTTATTTTAACATGTAAAACAGTATAAAAATATATAACTTTTATATTTTAATAGCCACATCTTCCATTCAACCATTCGTTAGGTAGCCCAGATCTGAGTACAACAGATAGGCGAATAGAGCTCAGATCTCACAAACGGTATAGTCAGTTTCTTCATTACAAGGTCCGTTCGTGCCTTTTGTCCCAAACACGAGATGGCGGCCATGTTTTCAGGTAGGCAGATAGAGAGCGGGACCTGGACCTAAAACCCATGGAGCAAGTAGCGGCTGAGCAGTTGCGCGAACCCCGCTCAGAGGATCCATTCGTGAGCCAAATGGGGATCGCCATGAAGGGGGGTACTTAACTTGAGGTTAACCGCAGTCCCAACGTTCTAATTGGGGCCACACGCCAGGATGCAGGTGGTCCTCGTTCGGGAGTCTTTCATGAGTTCCAGTTCGGTGAATTGTCACACGAACGAGACCGCCCTGAGACAGTCAATTAGGCTGCGGTTAACCGCAGACCGCAGCTTCCCAGTGGTCAATTAGAGGCACACTCCGCTCGTATGTGGTCGGTTGTTCGGTTATTTCAGAGGTGACAAAGGTTAAGTGGCGGCACACGCCAAGAGCTGGGTGGTCCGTTGTTCGTATGTACGAATGCATAGTCCTGACGGTTCATGGAATGGGTTCACACAGTTTAAATACCGAAACAGGGTATACGGTGAAACAAACAGGGGTAATTCCATAACAGTCTGTAAAGCTCCCGTAACACCATCAATATTTTTTCCCCCCATTTATTATCTTTTTTTTTTTTTACATCATGGACAGAATTCAGAATATTGACCTCCCTCCTGCCAAACATGTTCGCCATTTTGCATTTTGGTTAGTCTACAATGCTTGTATTACACTGTTCGGAATGTAAGAAGTCTGCTAAACACCCAATCGGCCCAAATTTGCCCGAATACATAGCAGTTCAGTCTGAAATTAATCTCCAAGGTTACCAGAGATCATGTTTACTCAGGGCCGGATTAACATAGGGTTTGATGGAGCTGCAGCTCAAGGCCCATAGAATAGGCCCATTGTAAATAAATAAATATATTTATTTATTTTATTTTTTGTACTACTCTTAACATGCTCTTGCTTAAGTATGGAAACTTAAGAGGGATGTAGGGGAACAAAACGTGTGTGAACCAGCTGACAATGGAATTAGTTAAGGTAAAGCTGACTTTGCGCACTATGCGATTTCTCTTGCTGATTCGGTCTCTATCGCTGTGGATGTTCCCTTTCTTCTACACTCACTGCATACACCTTTTCTCTGTCCCAGACTGTATACTAGGAGCTTCTGCCTGCTTGTAAAAAAGGTTAGCAGTGGATAAGTGAGTGCTCGGGGACAGTCCCTAGAAAGCGTGGAGCGAGCGCATCATTAGATGCATTTATGCCAAGCTCAGGGTGCTGTCTGCACAGTATGCCCTTGGTTGGTCATCCTTCATGATTGTCAGGCAGACTGACATGCATTCACGCCAGGCTGACCTTCTAATTCTTAGTGCAGACACACCCCCTTTTTGGCATGTTTGCACCTTTGGGCGGTTCTGGTTACGTGACCCTTTTTCCCCACCCACCGATATTCTGCTTTACCGGACACTGCTTTTAGGGGAACTTACTTGAAAGATGAAAGCGAGAGATTAGCATGGGGTATGTGTTTTCTGATATAGTTATATTCTGCGAGTTTTCCTCCAGCACCACCTCCACCAGATACATGACGATTGGGAGGCATGACTTTTAGGGTTTTCTGTCCATAAGATTCTGTAATTATGCCCATCACAATTGTCAGTACCAGGCCCAATGGGCTCTTAATCCGTCCCAGTGTTTACTAAATGCACTATAACCAACACTTACCAAGCCCTTGTTACAGGGAATGAGCAGGTTGCTTTCCAAAGGTATTGAGCTGAACTCAAACTGTCTGAACGCTAGGATGTGAAGATGTATGCATCCCAGGATCAGACTGTTACACTCCTGCTGTTTGGGAAAAACCTTAGCATTGCACCTCTTATATGTGTATTGTGATGATTTGTAGTAACACATCCATGGTGGATGGAAGGCCTTTTAGTTAAGTGATGTCAATGAAAACTGTTTAACTTTTAAAAAATGTGTGAATAATATTTTTATTTTTTTTATTCTTCAATGTTTAATAAAGCATTTTTTATCACACTTTTTGCATCCGGTTATTTAGTATTGATTTAGCATTCAACCCTACGGCAAACTATGCTTTGATCAAAGAATGAAAATATTTGTGGTCACATTTGTACGATGTTTGGGAACGTTGATTGCGAGAAGCAGATAAATAACTGATTAGAACGATTCATGGAAACACGAAAGCTTCTCGGGAAAAATGCAATCACCACCAAAGAGGCTAATTGAAATTGCCATTGCGATAGAGCGCAACCTAATTAGACACTTAATGATTTAACGAATAAAGTAACGGTAACAGGGTTTGCAAGGGATTCTGATAACGAATATATTAATGATTACTAGGGCATGTCTGATTATTTTGTTAATGTGTCATAGTTTCATTTTTCCTGTAAGAAATCTAACAGTCTCTATCTGCCGTTCACTAGGAATGTGACTTTAGAAAGCGAGCTCTTGTCATTTCCATCACAGGTTCATCTAGAAGAGGATATAGGTAATTCTGCCCTTTTATCTAGTCGAGTGAACATCACAGGGATCATATAATCCACTTTTGTCTGGTCCACTGCATGTGAAAGATCCTGTGAACCCTGACCCATTAAACCGAGAGCAATCATGCCACAGACGATAGCTAACTGATGGGGACGAAACCTCTACATTCACCTCAAAGAGTCATGAAAGATGGGTGCCTAATGAGGCCTAGGAGTGAGGAGGAGATCACAAAGCCTTTGCATGAAAGCAAAATGATGAGAGACAAAAGGAAGGGTGAGGAGAGGGCTTGTGTGATCATTAACGCATGAGGGCTGTGTATGGGACCAACGTACAAAGAGGTGGAGAAGATGTGGTTAAGACTTTGCTGAGAGACAGATGGGAGACGGGGGCTCCAGCTGTTTGGTTGCAGGTTTCCTCTTCCCTTCATCATGGGGAGTCCCTCACCTTGTCTAATTTACAAAGGATAATGGTTACATTTACAGTCAAGGTACCTGGTGTCACAACGTAATACTACCCGTTGAAAACGTGTGAACCCTGCTATCTGGGGATACAGACAAACAATGGAGACCTGGGTCTGCGTGCAGAGTCTTTCAATATGATAAAAAGAATACGATATAAAGATTAAAACTGTGACGCAGTTTGATGACTAACCGGACTTAAATCAAAAAACAAAACTTTAAAATAAACATGCACAAGTGTTATATAACAGTTTATATATCTATCTATCTAGTCTGTCCATCCGTTTCCTATCTATTTACAATTTGCATCACGCAGTGTCTTTCTGTTTGTCTGTACCTGCGAGAACTATGGGGGAAAAGATAGACAGATATATGCAGATAATTACTAAATAAATGGTCGTCACACTGACAGGTACTCTGAAAGCTCTGTTCTCTAGGCTGAAATTGTAGATTTAGGCAGAAGTTCTGGGTTTATCAGAGAAGATTTTTAAGTTCATTAGAAGTAAATTATTTAAAATACAACTGACTTTAAAAGAAATAGGAAAGGCAAACTAATATCTGATACAAATAATATCCAGCCCAATCTGGTGTCTTCTACTGCCATCTTTATTGCCATCATTTACTTAAAGTGGAACTGTCACCATCCGGGGACTTAGTATAATTTGCAAAGATTGACAAACATGAGTTTAATTTACCTGAACCTGTTCCTCTTCCAGGGGAGCTACCGCTGTCATGGAGTGTCAATCCCCCAGCTGTCACCAGTGATGGCTGCATGGAATTGGCTCTGTCTATGGAGAATCCCGCGCTCTCACGGGATCCTCCATAGACCTCAAATATGTACTCTCGCACAGTGTCGTCAGCTCCTGTTGTTTCAAAGAGGACCCCTCTCCTTCATACTGAACAAAGTGATCTCTGCCCAACCCCCTAAAACTAACCATCGCAAACTCTGCATATACCCACCGCCTCAGACTGAACACAATGATCCCTGAATGGCCCCGCCCCCTCAGACGGAACACTAAGGTCTCTGAATGGCCCCGCCCCCTCAGACGGAACACTACGGTCTCTGAATGGCCCCGCCTCCTCAGAGTGAACACAATGATCTCTGAATGGCCCCGCCCCCTTTAGACTGAACACAATGATCTCTGAATGGCCCCGCCCCCTCAGACTGAACACAACGATCTCTTGATGGCCCAGCCTCCTCAGACTAAACACAAAGATCTTTGAATAGCCCCACCACTTGAAGCTGAACACAATGATGTCTGAATGGCCCCGCCCCCTCAGAGTGAACACAACGATCTCTGAATGGCCCGCCCCTTGAGAGTGAACACAATGATCTCTCAATGGCCCCGCCCCCTCAGAGTGAACACAACGATCTCTGGATGGCCCCGCCTCCTCAGACTAAACACAATGATCTTTGAATAGCCCCACCACTTGAAGCTGAACACAATGATCTCTGAATGGCCCCACCCCCTCATAGTGAACACAACGACGTCTGAATGGCCCCGCCCCCTCATAATGAACACAACGATTTCTGAATGGCCTTGCTCCCTCAGAGGGAACACAATTATCTCTGAGTGGCCCCGCCCCCTTAGACTGAACACAATGATCTCTGAATGGCCCCGCCCACTCAGAATGAACACAACGATCTCTGAATGGCCCGCCCCCTGAGAGTGAACACAATGATCTCTGAATGGCCCCACCCCCTCATAGTGAACACAACGATGTCTGAATGGCCCCGCCCCCTCATAATGAACACAACGATTTCTGAATGGCCTTGCTCCCTCAGAGGGAACACAATTATCTCTGAGTGGCCCCGCCCCCTTAGACTGAACACAATGATCTCTGAATGGCCCCGCCCACTCAGAATGAACACAACGATCTCTGAGTGGCCCGCCCCCTGAGAGTGAACACAATGATCTCTCAATGGCCCGCCCCCTCAGAGGGAACACAATGATCTCTGAGTGGCCATGCCCCCTTAGACTGAACACAATGATCTCTCAATGGCCCCGCCCCCTCAGAGTGAACACAATGATCTCTCAATGGTCCAGCACCCTCATACTATAGATCTGACGCAGTTCAGTGGAAGAGGGGGAGTGGGGAGAGAATTGGAGCAAGAATAGCAACATGGTATTATACATGGCATACACACACTGCTATATACAGCAAGCTGTAGTGATAATGGGGCTTGGAGTGTTCCCTTAAACACATTGGGCAATAAGCCTAAAACATTTAGACTCTTTTTCAGGAACTGTATTAGAGATCTGTGTGATTGACAGCCAGAGGAGGTGTGGCTAGGGCTACATAAACAAAGTAATTTAACTGTTAAATGGCAGAGAATTCAGCAGTGCAGGGTCATTATGCTAAAGTTGATTAGGTGCTTAGTCCCTCTCAGTTATTAAAGGCTTATTTGTAGACATGTGCAATTCGGACGAATTTTGGGCAATTAGGCCATTCGGGTGCTTCCGAATGTCCGAATAGCTGAATTGCCGAAATACCAAATTGTCGAAGTTCTGAAATTACCGAATTTCCGAAGTGCTGAGGTGCCGAAGTTCCGAAGTTGCCGAAGTTCCGAAGTGTCGAAGAGCTGAAGCACAGTATTGCCTAAGTACTAATATACTTACCCAGTGGAAGAAAAAGAATGTTACACTGTATACAATTTTAAATAAAAAGTATACAAACATAGCCAGGATTCAGCTGTAAGCATTTGCAACACTTCAACAATCAAGTAACACACATTCATATTACTATTATTATTATTATTTTATTATTTATATAGCACCAACAAATTCCGTAGCGCTGTACAATGGGTGGACTAAAAGACACATAATTGAGATCAGACCACTGACGTACAGGAACAGAGGGGGTTGAGGACCCTGCTCGATGAGCTTACATGCTATAGGGAGTGGGGTATAGTGACACAGTAACAGAGGGATTGAGGGCCTGCTCAGTAAGAGGTTACATGCTAGAGGGAGTGGGGTATAGTGACACAAAGGGTTAAAGTAGGGGAATTAAATAGTTTGTTACAGAAGAGTTTATTGAGTGCTTGGTAGGTTATTTTTGACAGTTGGAGGAACGGAGTCATGGGGTGGGGGATGAGAAACCTGCTGACAGTTTAATTGATATGCTTTAATGAAGAAGTGAGTTTTCAAAGATTTTTTGCAGGAGTGGAGGCTGGGTGAAAGTTTGATTGAGGAGGGAAGGGAGTTCCACAGAATAGGTGCAGCCCTGGAGAAGTCTTGAAGGCGAGCATCAGAGGTGGGGATCCGGGCAGCGTATAGGCGTAGGTATTGGGCTGAGCGCAGGGGTCTCGACGGGACATACTTGTGTATGAGGGAGGATAGGTATGTTGTAGCAGCATTATGTAGGGATTTGTAAGCAAGCGCCAGAATTTTGAATTGGGCCCTATATCTAACTGGAAGCCAATGCAGGGACTGACAGAGGCGTGGAAGGTGCGAACGGACAGGAAAATAAGCCTCGCAGCCGCATTCATTATAGATTGCAGCGGTGCAAGCTGGGAACATGTAAGACCGGTGAGAAGGGGATTGCAGTAGTCAAGACGAGAGAGAACAACAGCATGAACCAGTACCTTAGCTGCGTCCGGCGTTAGATATGGGCGGATGCGCGCTGTGTTCTTGAGTTGGAAGCGACAGGATTTGGCCATCGATTGGACATGGGGAGTAAAAGAGAGATCAGAACCAAAAAGAACCCCTAGGCAGCGAGCCTGGGAGGTAGAGGTGATAGTAGCGCCGTTGACTTGGATGGAGACAGACACAGGAGTAGCAGCACTTGAAGGAGGAAAAACTAAAAGTTCTGATTTGGACAGGTTGAGTTTAAGGAAGTGAGCAGCCATCCAGTTGAAAATAGCAGAGAGGCAGTCAGAAACACGAGTCAAGGTGGGCGGAGAGAGATCAGGGGAGGACAGGTAGATTTGCGTGTCATCTGCATATAAATGGTATTGGAAGCCAAAGGAGCTGATGAGTTTACCAAGGGAGGCAGTATAGATAGAGAACAGTAGGGGGCAGAGGACAGAACCTTGGGGGATGCCGACAGAGAGGGGTTGGGGAGAAGAGGCAGAGCCAGAGAAAGAAACACTGAAAGAGTGCTGGGAGAGGTAGGAGGAGCACCAGGAGAGAGCAGTATCCCGTAGACCAAAGTTACGGAGAATGTGAAGAAGCTGTTGATGATCAACAGTGTCAAAGGCAGCAGAAAGATCAAGGAGGATTAGGATTGAGTATTGGCCGCGAGATTTAACAGCAATTAAATTGTTGGATACTTTGGTCACAGCAGTTTCGACAGAGTGACCAGCGCGGAATCCCGACTGAAGGTTGTCAAGCAGAGAGTTGGATTAGAGAAAGTCTGTCAATGTGGCGTAAACAACTCTCTCGAGGATCTTGGAGGCAAATGGCAGTAGCGAGATAGGGCGGTAGTTGGATGGGGAGTTGGGATCAAGGTTGGGCTTTTTCAGAATTGGGGTTACGGTTGCATGTTTGAAGGCAGAGGGAAATGTGCCAGAGGAAAAGGAGAGATTGAAAATGTTAGCGAGATATAAAATGTAAGTTACTTGGCCAGTCAATGTAATGACAGGAATTAATAAGTAGATAACTCCCTAATTAGGGAGCTATCTACTAAAAGGCTGAAAGACCTGAATTGGTCTTTCAGCCAAATTTACTAATACTAAGTAGAGATTACTTAGTATTAGTAAATTATGCCCCTACTCGCTATACCGCTGATCACTGTTTAAAAAAATAAATAAAGCATTCCCCCCTCCTGAGCCTTTTAAACTAAAGGGGGGACCTAATGTCCTCCCCCCTGTCCCCCACCCCTGAGCGGTGGGTGGGGGCCCTAAATAAAAAGTGTGGGGGGGACCTAATGTCCTCCCCCTTGCCCCCATCCCTGAGCGGTGGGTGGTGGCCCTTAATAACAATTAGGGGGGAGACCTAATGTCCTCCCCCCTGGCCCCCACCCCTGAGCGGGGGGTAGGCCCTAAATTAGAAAAAGGGGGGGGACCTAATGTCCTCTCCCCTGGCCCCCACCCCAAACCTCTAGTCACGCCCTCCCTCAAACAATTAACTCCTACCTACCCCCCTCACCCTAAAAATAATGAGGGGGGGACTTTTAACTAAGTACCTGTTTGTGACAGTAGTAACTGGTAGTAACTGGTATCACTGTCTAGTATTCCTTTTCCCAATAGCAGAGTATCCTCTAGAATCCACAGGAATAAATATCGCTGGTGTCGCCAAATAATCCACACATGAGCCAAAGCTGAATGCTGGAACAAGACTGATTTACTGGAAGCAAAAGGCATTCAATTTACACTGTACAAGCTCCTCCTCTGGGCCAGACTAGATAATTGAGTATCAGCAACATACTAAACTCAATTATCTGCTGGCCAGAAACATTAACAATTAAAAAATGTTTGGGAAATATACTTTCTACATGACATATGAATATAAAAACCACATCCCTGGGTAGCATATCCAAATTGCACGAAAATCCGTTCGGTAGTTTCCGTGTCGCATCGCGTGGAAGTTTGACCGGCTCGCCATGTGGTTGTATCCGATTTAGAGTTCCATGAAATTAGAAGCAAGAGCCGGTCTCCGTTCGTGCAGAATTACACGAAAACCACCATAGTTATACTGCATCTGGTTACATGTGAATGCTCCCCTCGTTCGGTTGATTGGAACTCCCGAACGCCGGTCTGATACTGCGAGTGGAAATAGGTCATATGGGACTTCTATAAAGACCAGGTGTTCGTGTGATTGCACTGCCGAAAACAGTTCCAGGCAATCCACGAGTAAGTCCCGCTGGCCGCGTTCAGGAGATTTAAGATGGCCGCCATTCTTTGTTCTCGCCACGTGTTCGTATGCCGAATGGCGGCCATCTAGGAGCACTCGATTACTTTGCGTTTTTTGTGTGGTTACTTGGTGTTCTAAGTTCTGATTGCTACCCAGAGTGGTCTCCGTTCGGTAGAACAAATACATTTCCCGAACACATAAAATGAATATTTCAAAGTCACTTAAATAGCCGGGAGAGGAAATAACCGAATGGATACAGGTAAATACAGGGAAATCCTTTACACTGTTAAAATAAATAAACTTACCATTTGATGTTTTCTTTCTTCTAAAATCTTCTTTTTTCAGGTCGGGGGAGGAAATAGGTCCCCCCTTTAGTTTAAAAGGCTCAGAAGGGGGGAATGCTTTATTTATTTATTTTTTGTTTACTAGACATGCCCCTACTCGCGGTATAGCGAGTAGGGGCAAAATTTACTACTTTAGGGCCCCCACCCACCGGGGCAAAATTTTCTACTTTAGGGCCCTCACCCACCGCTCAGGGGTGGGGGCCAGGGGGGAGGACAATAGGTTCCCCCCCATTATTTTACTTTAGGGCCCCCACCCGCCACTCAGGGGTGGCGGTCGGGGGAGGAAATAGGTCCCCCCTTTAGTTTAAAAGGCTCAGAAGGGGGGAATGCTTTATTTATTTTTTTAAACAGACTGCTCACTGTTTACTAGACATGCCCCTACTCGCGGTATAGCGAGTAGGGGCAAAATTTACTACTACTAAGTAATTTTTACTTAGTATTAGTAAATTTAACTGAAAGACCAATTTAGGTCTTTCAGCCTTTTGGTAGATAACTCCCTAATACCATGGGAATTAGGGAGTTATCTACAAAGCGGCTGCAAGAGAAGTCCCGAAATGCCGAAGTTCCGAAGTGTCGAAGTTGCAGAAGTTCCGACGTGTCGAAGTTCCGAATTGTTGAAGTTGCCGAAGTTCCGAAGGGTCGAAGTGCTGAAAGTGTCGAAGTGCCAAAGTTGCCAAAGTGCCGAATTGTCGAAGTCCTTAATTTCGGAATGCCGAACCGAACCGAAAATTTTCTCCATGCACATGCCTACTTATTTGGTCCTGTCCTGAGCTTGATTACGTGGGTGAGCTTGATTTATCACTAGAATTTACCAGGAAACAAAAGACAAACAGTTATAGGACTATGAGCTATAAGAGTCTATATGATAAAGGTGAATATCTTTACTGATTACTCATTGCATTCTGGTTAAGATTAGAGAGCAATTAAAGTGTCCCAGCAGCTGTTTAATTAATTGTACTAATGGTACTAATGGTGCTAATGGTGAAAATCCAAATTCCTGGCCTCCATATCCTCCCAGCAGTGTAAAACCCTGACTCTATATGTGTGTCCAGTTAAAGAATAAACACATCTTGTGAATGTTCTCTTACAGCTGCTGCGTATAATCACAGTGTACACGCGAAGGGAGGAGAGCTGTGCTAACATGCGCCTACCTTACAGCTCATCAAGAAGCATTTGATAGGCGCAGTCGCTTGCACAGGCGTGTTTGTGGCTCCAGCACAAAGTATTTTCAATAAAAAGCCACTGATTGGAGGGGAAGAAGGGGAGGGCGTGCAGAGGCTGCAGACAGGAGAGCTGCAGCTTTGTCAAACTGTTTTTATATTCACCCCAATGATATAATGAAAGCATGCATGTTATCTACTAAACAGTGATTTAAAAAATGTTTTTGGGAAGTGGGGTGACGTTTAATCTGAGATATTCACTGGAGTAAAGGTTGGGTTAGCACTGAGCTTATCCAGCCTATATCTGCATCTTGGGGTTCAGATAAATGTGACGTGGTCGTTTGTTGGATAATGTCTTTTAGCTCCAGGTTCATGACATAGAAAGGCAGTTTCACACAAAGCGTATGTCTGGCAGCTGTGGGCGAGCTGAACTCTGTTACAGTCACTTTCTGTTTACTATTTAAACAGACACAAAAGTTCAGGATGTTCCTCTATCTCTCCTGAGGCAGTGATGTTCTCAATAGTTTATAAAGCCGTATTCAGAACGGGTGGGGTCACTTCTTCTCTCTAATATCTGCAAATACCATAGACTTAGAGAGGTGCTGATGTAACTGCGATATTTGGGTATTAAGAGATGAAAGCCAATAATTACAATTAGTTTACAATAATTAGTCAGTTAATAAGATTATATCACATGTGCATTGTGGGAAAATTAATTTTGACTGAACCATTTTACCCAAAAATAGAACATTTTTCTGCAAGCGACTGATGTTAAGCAGAATGACGGTTTGGCTATGCAGAATTTCATTACCGGAAGCCTGGGACAATCAGAGTGCTGCCAAATATATACATAATATATTAATATGTGTATATTATAATGTTTATATTATTATGTTTATTATTATTATTATTACTTATGTGTATATTATTATGATATATTATGTATATAATTATTATATATTATTATTTATATTATTATTATTATTATATATTATGTATATATTATTATTATTATTAGATATTATTCTGTGTATAATATATTATTAGATATTATGCATATATTATTAATATTATACATTATTATTATTATGTATATATTATTATATATTATGTATATTATTATTATATATTATTATGTATATATTATTATTATTATTATTATTAGTATATTATTATCTATATATTTTCCAGTACATTTATAGGAGTAATTTCCTGCCATTTGGTTCACAGATCAAGTAAGATTAATCTATATTTCTATGTTATATAATAACTAAATATATAAATGTATAAATATAGATTTATATTTTTACTGCTCCCACTTTTTCCCATCTATCGGTCACGTCTCATTCGATCTGTGAATAAAATCAACATTTAGTGGCTGTCCCTGGCTATCAGTAATTTTTTTTTTCCATCAATCACGTCTTTTTTTGATGCGGAATTCAGAATTACAACCCAAAACAAACCTGTTCTGTCATTGCGTGTTTGGGTTGGTTCGTGATTCGGGTACGTTTCAGCTCGGGGTTCAGGAATTCAATCGATCACACAATTGGCCCAAATTCGGCCAAATTGCAGTTCAGACCAAAACTAATCTCCAAGTCACATTGATAAACTTTGTAAAATTCAATTCAAAACAATTTTCCACCTGCGCTAGGTTAGAGATAACTTCTTGAATGTTCTTGTTCCTTGTGGCTCTATCTATGTTTAAATGTCTTAATTATTGTTATTATTAATATATTATTTGCTGATCTTAACAGTTTTTCAATGGAAATATATAATACAGGAAGGAAATCAGTCTGCGGTCTGTGTGTATCGCTCTGTTTGTCAGTCTGTCTGTATATCTATCTATAAACACGGACATTAAGGAAGTTAAGGTAAAGAATTGAAATGCGATGTTAGGGCTGATACGAGCAGACCACATCATATAGTTATGTCTTCAATTTTTTCTGAAATGAATGACGGTCCACACTTGTCCTGTTGTCCATTGTAATGTACCTCCCCATGATGGACTCCAGTGGGGGCCTCTTCACAAGACCCTGATAACAAAGCTTTTAAAGAAACACTGAACGTACATATCCTATAGATATTTTGGTCACCTGAAGTCGAGAGTTCTGTGAACCATGGTGAGGAGATAGTGGATGCTTTGTGTTTGGTGGCTATTCAGCCAATCTTCTGCCAGGTCACTGGTTTTCCACTCCAAATCCGATAAATCTCCATAATTTAATGGATGACAGTTCTGCAATATTTTTCTAAATGTTCACCATTGGGGGAACGTGAGGTCCACTCCACACCACATTTGTAAATATATAATTATAACCTTTATACTATCATTTATTAATGTATTCGTGGTTGCACAGATTGTCATGAACTGATTGGCAACAGTTTGGGCTGCCGATAGGTCAACAGGTCTCGGCTGAGGTACAGGTAAGTGCATGTTGATAGTGGGATGTATGATTATGTCTGTTTGCGTGTAGAGTCACTGTGACTACATGTGAGAATTATGATAAGATTATTAGATTAAGATTAAATCCCAAGATACTAGCTAAGGGTAAGATTAACCCATCACTATAAGCACACACACAGTCCCCCCATCCATGAAGGTGTGTTTGCAAGCTGTTTTTAGATACAGCCCAAAAGGGGAAAAAAAGCAGAAGTAAATGCATGTGTGTTTTCATTTTTTCCCCCAAGGAAGTGTTTCTCTAATAAACAGTACAATTCTTATACATAGGCAAACAGAAATGTATATAATCCAAATATGCCCACATGTGGCAAATGATAGCTAGTAAAATTAGATTTTTTTTTGTATACAGGGCAAATATAGAGAAATATACAGAAATATTTCAAAGTCATTTTGTGAACTTTCTTTGCTGAGATTTCGTAGTAATGAAGGGAGGGACACGTTGTAGTCTCTCTGGCCCATTTTCTCTGAACAATGTGGTAAGAGTACATTTAAATGTCATAATATCCCTCTTACAGCTTACTCTGAAAGGGCGTTTGGGGCACAATATAGTGAAGGCTTGACTGACATCACTCATTTCTCAACCAAAACATTTTTTTGTTTAGAAAATAAGAGTCCCTAATCTTCAAACTCATTCTACTTGTAAAGGAAGAAAAGTACTTAAAATTATTTATTTATTTCTTGCAAATTAGCCGGACTTGTAAAGCCCAGAGGCCTGTGTTTATATCTGTGACTATATATGATGACAGCTGGATGGAGTGCAGCACAGGGGGTTCATGAATTCACTCGGAGACATAGCCAGAACAAGTAGCTGTACGACAGGGGGTGATGGAGCCACACTTAGAGTGATTTAGTAAACGAATCCCCGAAGAGCAAACAGTGCCATAGATCAACAAAATGGACAGCAGATACCGGACACCCCAAATGTGTTTATCTGACCCTTCACCCCAGGGCCACATTCAACTGCAGCTAAAAGCTTTGAAAAAAGCAGCACTGTTGCTAAGTTAGTGAGGGCAAATTTAACCTTATATGTATATATGACACTTTATCCAGTCCGATGCTCAAAACTCTCTCCAGAAACACAATATTTTGACACATTCCTCGGAAATATTTCAATTGGTGGACAGTGGGACCATTATTGTAAGCAGAATCTAAGTACAGATGGTAATCAGGGTACAGCACAGATCTCTCAGTCTTTACATTGAGTGTACAGCACAGATCTCTTTAGATTGAGTGTATTATTATTATTTTATTATTTATATAGCGTCAGCAAATTTCATAGCGCTGTACAATGGGTGAACTAACAGACACGTAATTGGACGCATAGGAACAGAGGGATTGAGGTCCCTGCTCAATGAGCTTACATGCTAGAGGGAATGAGATATAGTCACACAAAAGGTATAAGTGTACAACACAGATCTGTCTTTAAATTGAGTTTACAACACAAATCTCTTTAGATTGAGTGTGCAGCACAGATCTCTGTCTTTAAATTGAGTGTACAGCACAGATCTCTTTAGATTGAATGTACATCACAAATCCCTTTAGATTGAGTGTACAGCACAGATCCCTTTATATTGAGTGTACAGCACAGATCTCTTTATATTGAGTGTACAGCACAGATCTCTTTAAATTGAGTGTACAGCACAGATCTCTTTAAATTGAGTGTTCAACACAGATCTCTTTAAATTGAGTGTTCAGCACAGATCCCTTTAGATTGAGTGTACAGCACAGATCCCTTTATATTGAGTGTACAGCACAGATCTCTTTATATTGAGTGTACAGCACAGATCTCTTTAAATTGAGTGTACAGCACAGATCTCTTTAAATTGAGTGTTCAACACAGATCTCTTTAAATTGAGTGTTCAGCACAGATCCCTTTAGATTGAGTGTACAGCACAGATCCCTTTATATTGAGTGTACAGCACAGATCTCTTTAGATTGAGCATACAACACAGATCTCTTTAAATTGAGTGTTCAGCACAGATCTCTTTATTATTATTATTTTATTATTTATATAGCGCCATCACATTCCGTAGCGCTGTACACTTTAGATTGAGTGTACAGCAGAGATCCCTTTAGATTCAGTGTACAGCAGAGATCCCTTTAGATTGAGCATACAACACAGATCTCTTTAGATTGAGTGTTCAGCACAGATCTCTTTAGATTGAGTGTACAGCACAGATTTCTGTCTTTTGATTGAGTGTTCAACATCGATTCTCCAAACCTGTGAAAATACTAACTGCAACCCTGATCTCAAACTAGTAACTATATCCACAGTAAGCATTTCTGAATCCATGAGTATATCACACATCTCTCCATCTATTAATCCAGGGGTTCTCAACGTTAGTCCTCAGGACCCCCTACCAGTCCAGGGTTTAGGGATTACCTGGGTGTGTCTAAGGTGTTTAGAAAAAGAAGAAAAAACACCTTAGAGTCTAAGGTGTTTTTTCCCCTTTTTCTAAACACCTGAGAGGGGGTCCTGAGGACTGGGTTGAGAACCCCTCTATTAATCCATCTATCATCCATCCATTCATCCATCCATCAAATTATCCGCTTGTCCCTTCTGTCTGTGTTTTATTTGTCTCTTCCATCTACTCCAGTGTCTTTATTTTTACCACCTTTAGAAGAGATTTAGAGTTATACGAAGAACTTTGAATAGAACTAATCTGGAGACTAACTACACAGTGAATCTACCTACTGGTTTGGCCACTCTGGTGAGTCTTATTAAAGAAATGCAGTTTTGTCCCTCTGACAGCGCTGGGTCATGCTTGTTACCACGATGATTCATGTTACAATAAGTGCAGCGAGAAGAAACACAACTAACGGAAGACTTTCTCATTTCTCTTGACCACCATTTAAGGGTTTAGACACCTTGGTGAGTAGAAAGTATTCTAATATCTCCATTCCATCAGAAGCCAGAGAATCCTCCTGTGGCGAAACCGACCTCGCCACTGGGCATTGGAGAAGACTGATTGCCAGCCTCCTGGGATGCCATGTGACTATGGCCCCTGGGATGTATTGCCCTTTAAAGACATGATTTGGGCATAATGGATTTGTGTTGTGCTGCTGCTGGCCCTTTTAAGAACCATCTGGGGACATACTGTGGAGTTACTGGGTGGCCACCATTTCCTGTCTCAGAAGCACATGGTGAGAACAATGGATGGTGGCCATTTTAACTCACATACACTGTGTGGACTTTTCAACACGGTGCCATCTCGCCAGTATTTGTTGCACAGAGACATCGTGCGGTGGTTTTGGACTATACAGCAGGGGACACATTATACAGTGATTGTTTTTTATTTAGCCTGTATATGTTCTGCAGAATCTGCATTAAACTGTATTTTCCAAAGTACTGAACGGATCTGGGTGAATTTTGGATATGTGGTTCACCCAGATCCCCCAGTTCCGAGGATATACTTTTTATGGGGTTATTGCATGTTTTGGGGTCCCTGTGATGTGTTTTATGAAACTGTATTTCTCTGGCTGTGATAATTAGATTACCCATTGTGTTCAGTAATCATATCACAGCCAGAGGGGAGGATTTTGTGTGGGAGTGTCTGGGTGTATTGTATGGATTGATTGGCTGTTTTGTAACGCCCTGTGGGCTGTACTATGTTTGTGGATTGGGAATAAAAGAGACTGTATGTGACAGTACAGGGAGTTCCTGTTTTAACCCTCAAAGTGAAGTGTCGTCTCATTATTGGGGGAAGGATTTATTGTATGCTGTTCCAGTTTGACTGCTAGGAGAGTAAACCTATTCGTATGGTTCCTATTCAACTGTCTACAGCATTCATATGCTTGAGAGGATTCATATGCTTCTCCGGTTCGGTGGTTGTGGTGTCTGCTGCAGTGCTTGGAGTCCTCAGGGAGCGCTAGGAGCATCCTTTAACGGAGGTACCCAGTCGGGGTGCCAGGCGATCCGTTACACCTCCTACCAAAGCTGCATTGTCCATATTCTTCTATAGCTCCAGCAATCCTACAAAAGAGAGCACCTAAAATAGACCCACACAGCTTAACCATGCAAATCAGTTAATATGCTTATATAATGAATTGGGACTCCTTTCCAAGACCTCCAGGCAGTTCCTATTTAAAGGGTAGATGTCCAACTGCCAAACCTGCAAACAATCCTCGTCTCTAAACCTCACCCATCAAATGCTATGGAGTCCTTCAAGGCAACCCCAAAAAAAGTAGGTTTTGTGATCTAGTGTCCACTCTCAAACAATACTCATCAAATCAACAAAATCATTCAACATGGCGTTAACCCTCAAACAAGACTCATCAAATCATCAAAATCATTTAACATGGCGTCCACCCTCAAACAATACCTATCAAACCCTCTACATCATTCAGCATGGCGCCCAGCCTCAAGCAATACCTATCAAGACCTTAACATCATTCAACATTGCATCAACCCTCAAGCAACACTTATCAAATCTTAAATGTCATTCAACATGGCATCCACCCTCAAACAATATCCATCGAATCTTCAACAGCATTCAACATGGCGTCCACCTGCAAACAATATCCATCATATCCTCAACAGCATTCAACATAGTTTTCACCCTCAAACAATACCTATCAAACCATCCACATCATTCAACATGGCGTCCATCCTCAAACAATACTCATCAAGTCCTTTGCATCTTTCAACATGGCGTCCACCCGCAAACAGTACCTATCATATCATTCAATATACTTAATACACTGATAAACAAGGCCTTGTTGCTGCAGGTAAAAGGTATTACTCTGGAGATTTAATTGTGGGTTTAGCACAAAATCTATTTCTCTCCTATATTTATTGACACAGATGTAGCCTTGCAGTCGATCTCCAGTAAAATTTTCAATCCAAGATGTATTCCCTCTTAAATGGCTCTTGACAGAGCTGTCCTCTTTCTCCATTGTTACACATTAATGGCTGATGTATTCTTTCTCCAGAGATATATTTTTGTGTTGCTGAGCGTTGTGTTCCTTTTTCAGAAATATATCATCCTATTACAGACAGCTACGTCCCTCCTCCAGTTCTTAAAACATGAATTAATGCATTTCTCTATGTAAGCAAATTCCACATGTAAAGGACTCGATGATGGAACCAGGTTAATGTTAAACTGAATGTGTTTTTAAAAGTCCCAATTTGGTGGAGTGCTGCGCCATAAGGATTTATATGAGGGTATATCACACTGCTTTCAACAGGCACCTCAATGGATTCATATATAGCATCTCCAAAAGGCAACAATACTATATATAATAAATTTTTCAGTTCCTTAGTTGACAGTTGTCATTTATATCTTTAAACAAATTGCTTTGCAGCATGAATTAATATAGGGAGCATGTTTACAATTAGCTTACTTTGTCGAAAATGGTAAAGATTGAGAATAAAGTAGACTTCGTCTGAGGACTGGTAGCTTTAAACCCTATGTTAGAACTAAGTTGGTGATTGCACTGGAATTTTTTCCTGAGCTTCTCAGCTTCATTATTATTATTATTATTATTATTATTATTATTATTATTTATAAAGCACCAACAATTCCACAGCACTGTACAATCATCAAAACAAACCCCACTTTATGTGTCTCGTTATATTGGTATGACCTCCACAGGAAGGCTATTTGTGTATACTCGAAATCTATCCATGCCTTCAACTAAACCTCTACATAATGAAAGACTCAAAACCTGAAATATAATATAACACAGTATAACAAAGCAAGGGTGACCACCGTCTTTTCCGACCTCAATAAAGGATCCATGAACCCACCAGCTATACCACAAGTGGTGTAATTTTGTAATGGAAGGCATACTTACCAAGCTCCCAGGAGAGGGAAGTTAATTGTAAGGGAGGTAAGGCCATGTTCTTGTCAGTGAGGCGGTCCTCTCTCATATGCAAACTGAAGTGCTGGAACTTTGGGTAACAAAGCTCTGTCGATTTTCTTGGCTCCTGATGTGCGAAGGGCTATAAGCCCTATCTCTAGAGTTCATGCTCTCTGGTGTCCACCTGAGGAGGGCGGGATGGGGACACTGCATGGGAGCTAAGCCTAATCTCTCTTTATACAAAACTGATGAATATGGGAGTATTGCCATCTACTGTCAAAAATACTGCAACAGTACCCCAGTATGCATTTATACACCCGCACATCATTATAATTGTAAACATTAATTTTTCAGGCATTTTGGCTTCCCCTCTTCTCTATGGGCAGATTAACATCGGCAGGTGATGTACTTTTGTGTTTTGTTTTTCTCCCGTATGTTCCTTTAATCTATACCAAGCTGCAGAGAGAGGAGGAGATGACATATTGCACATTATATTACCCATTACCTTAATGTTTGATTTTGGCCCTTCATACCTTATTTATTGTACCCATTTTGGGAGCCTGCATGTCCCATTTTGTTACTTGTATCTTATTCATGAAAACGTTTAATAAAAACTCTGATTTACAAAAACAAAACCTCTCTCATGTTCGGGTCTTGCTGTCCTGTTATTTCAATATTGTGAAATATTTGCCAGCACATACCTAATGTTGTCTGACAACCACATTGTTTATTCTCTCACTGACCAAATATAAATGGACCTTACAGCCATTGGAGGAATGGTGACCATTATTTCTTCTTGTCAAAAGCTGCTGTTAGAAATGGGGGATATGGGAGTGCAAGTCTTTCAGGATGCATAGGACTCAGTAACTCAATCGTAGAGCTACTCTCTTTACCTGCACCCTGAGGACACTCAGCTGAACCTTAGTCCTCTTTCCTTAGAGCTATCCCCAATGCTTTCCTGAACCTTCCGAGTCCCATGAAACATTTATTGTCCAGATCCTATGAGTCCTATAGCCCAGATCCTTTTTAGCATTATGTAATGAAGGAAGCAGGTGGAATCATGAACCGCTCCATCCAATGAGTACATCATGGCATGTTTTAATCCAAGAGTCATATTTCACCATCTACCCTTACTCCCAGATCTGTGGTTTCACCATATCATGACATGGAGCAATTAGGGAACAAGGCTTGGCCTTAGAACCATCTCACTCAGAAACCTCAAGTACTCGATAGCCTGATGCAATCAAGGAAGAGGATTTGTCGATACAGTCTTCCTGTAGCCCTCAGTGCATTGTTTTATAGTTTGCTGCAATATGCGAAAGCTGCAAGTCTCATGATCTGTTTGGTAAAATAAAGCTGTCACTCACATCAAGCAGCGTCTGATTCACTGGAGTGAGTAATACAATGCTCCTCACAATGATGAAAGAATGGAAAGTATTGCTGCTACTTGTCTGGGTAGTTAGCACGCTAGGAGATATAGTGTCCGTGTAACCTGCAGAGTTACTCTGTGTGCTTCACAATATATCAAAGCAGAGAAATGCTAGAAAATAATGATTTTTCCAAATCCCAAACTGGAGGTCGGCGCTCAAAGACTATTTATATAAAAATAGCTGCAAAACCCGATATCCTCCCTCAGTGCAGCTGTCTGGGTACCCCGGAAGGAGCTCGATAGGTGATATCAGCGCAACGGAATGCAATGGCGCTATATAAATAATAATAATAATAATATCATGCCACAATATTTACTCTCAAAACGTGCAGTGACTAAAAGGGCCATCCCACCACTGACAGATCTAAGCCCTGCATTGGCGGTCGAGCAAGTCAGCATACATCCCAACATTCACAATGGACAAATTAATAACATTTTAGGGGTGTGAGTGTGGCCAGGGGCGGGGTTGTTCTAAGTGTGAGTGGGATTTTGGCCAGGGGAGGGGCTGTTCTGAGTGTGAGTTGGAGTGTGGTCAGGGGAGAGGTTGTATTAAGTGTGAGTGTAAGTGTGGCTGGGGCGGAGCTGGTCTGAGTGTGAGTGGGAGTGTGGCCAGGGGAGGGGCTGTTCTGAGTGGGAGTGTGGCATGGGGCAGGGCTGTTCTGAGTGGTAGTGTTGCCAGGGTCGAGGCTGTTTTGGATGTGGCTGGAGTTGTGGTCATGGCAGGGCTTTTCTGAGTGTAAGTTTGGCCAGTGGTGGGGTTGTTCTGAGTGTGAGTGTGGGTGTGGCCAGGGGTCGGGCTGTTCTGAGTGTGAGTGAGAGTGTGGCCAAGAACAGGGCTGATCTGAGTGTGAGTGTGGCCTAGGAGTGTGACTGTTCTGAGTGTGAGTGAGGGTAACGTCAGTTTTCATGAGTGTAGGTGGGAGTGTGGCCAGGAGTGTGGTTGTTTTGAGAAATTTTAGGTGACTTACTAATAACAATGTATACAACTAAAATGTAACAATAACAACTGCAATAGCATTTAATAACACACTTAAATTGTGCTGGTAAACAGTGGTGGTAGAAAAGGGGCCTGAAACAGGACTGTCCAATGATACTCAGGACTGTTTGCAAATGTGGGTTTATGGTATTTTTTTCAGCATGTGGCTGTAATAAAAAGGACCATTGTCACGCACAAATAGACCAAGAGTGCAGTAATTACATCACATCTGAAATCTAGGGCAACGTGTATAGCGATGGCTTTAAAAAGTCCATACGTAGGACTTTAATTTAGTGTGAATAATAAAAACAGATAATTAGGGAAATCTTTTATCTTGATAGATTAGGATCCACCAGGAATGGGTTTATGTAATAATTATAAATACACAACTCTTCTTGTCTTATTGTATCTACTTGTAAATTATTCCACATCTTGTACCGCACGTTGACATATGTTGGTGCTTTATAAATAATAATAGCAACAACCCTACTTCCTGTTATTATTTGTTCTGCGCTATGTTGGTGTTGTATAATAATAATAATAATAATATACATCAAACAGCAGCCATGTCTTGGTTGATATTAGTATTTATTTACATAACGAGTTTTGTGATTTACATTGTGTGATTTCCTGGCTGTTCCCCAATGGCGGCTGTCTGGTTCTTGCATGGAAGGTTTAAATCCAGTAAATGGCGGGCTGGCTGTTTCTGTTAAAATACCTGTGCTGAGAGCAAGTTAATACTTTGTAATCCGAGAGCTCGGAGGGGGGGTAGGGGGGGAGCTTTCATGAAATCATGGGAGCTGCGTTACTTCTGAAAGAAGGTATTTGAAGCCATGTGAGCAGCTGTACACGGCCTGAATCATATTTAAATGACTGTAATCAGGCTTGTTATGGCTAACATGATGCAATATTATTGCTGTGTTACCTACTATTTACCCTGGATTTACAGACACTCACCGCAAACAGCACAGGAGCCTGCTTTTCCAATCTCTCTCAGAGCAATCAGGTTGTCCCCAGATAACCCCCAAAGCAAGTTAAATGAGGCCACGTGAGCCGCTCAGGCTGGGCCTGCAAAGGGGGCAAATTAAAGGGGAACTATCACTTCTTTGGAAATGACACCATTAAATCAATCATTGAAAAACACGTAGAACTTGTATGAATATTGTATCATTTTCATGTGATATTCTGTTTCTTTTAAACATATATTAACGTTTTAGCAGTTGACGTCACAATCCAGTTCAGTCCTGGCACAGCCAGGCACACATTACATTGGAGGAGGAGAAACATTAGGAGCGATGTACAAACGTCTTCACTAGGCTGGTTTTCTGGTGCATTTCTTATTTGCGCCTATTTATTCCGCAATTGATGCAAAGATGTTCCAAAATGGGCCTTTTATTTCTGATACATGTTTTTTGAGCATTGTCGATTGTCGAATTTTCTATAACAGGCTAGCAGCTTTAATGGTTTTTCTTATTGTTTAAAATATCCTTCAGATTGTGTTTTTAAAAAATAAATAAAAAAATTCTAGTAATATTGATTATTTGTCTTTTACCAATGTTATCAATAGTAAATGTAACGGACCGTTTTGCACACAAGGGGTAAAAACCGTTTAGGCGATCGTCCCCTTTCAGAGATGCAGGCACAGCTACTGTAGAACACCAAACTCACGAACCGCCAATAAGGGAATGCTCCAAACTCCCGAACGGCATACAATATAACACTCCAAACTCACGAACTGGAACCATACGAATAGCTGCTAGCAGACGAATAGGAAAAGCACCCAAGCGGCTTACACTCCCAGCAATCAGTCTCTATCAGCATTCAGTAAATCCCCCCAAAGACGAGACAAGGCTCCGTGTTGAGGGTCAAGCAGTGGTCAGACAGAGCTGTGGGTTTATTGTGCTTATGTACACATTCTTACACATTAGTACCACCCACAGGGTTTTGGAACACAACGAATAAACACATACAATACACTCAGACACTCCCACACAAATTCCTCCCCTCTGCATGTGATTCAATTACCTTACACAATGGGTAATGTAATTTAGCACAAGCAGAGAAATACAATTTTTCCACATTATTCATAACTTGAAAAGTATGCATCACATTCACATATACATTTTCAGAATCAGCATACTCCAAATACAAACATACGTCAAAATCATACAAATTGGTCCAGTGGTTCAAAAGATAGATCGTAGTCCTTTGTGACCACAGGAAGCATGGCTTTTCTGCCCAAAACCAGTTCCACAGAGTCTTCTATCCTGGAGATAATTAGAAGTAATCCAATTATCTCCAAAGACAGAGGCAAAACTCCATTGAACACATGGCAGCAAAAAGACAGTAAAATACAATAAAATACACAAGGTTACATTTATGACATAAAATACAGACATGCAACATATGCCCAGATAGCTTAGGTCTGAGTGCACATTATTACTGAATGGCGCTCAGAGCACACACATACAGTTCAATTGCCATGGAGCCAAAGTCTTTCCCATAGTCTTTCATTATACGAATGGGCTCCATGGCATAGCTATCTGGGGTATCACTGCTCAAACAGGGCAAGCACCAAATGACCCGGCTTTCTTGTCTTTGCAGGGGAAAAATCAAGCCTTTTAACATGGGGCCATAATCCAAAGGCAACAGGCGAGCAACCAGGCTTCTCCAATGCAATGTGGCGAGATTGCTCTCGTCACAGTAAAATTATCAATTATTTTGGTGCATTTCAGAAAAGGTGAGAAAAAAAAGTCACCGACCAATAAAGAACGTGGAGAGTTCGTACAAAGTGGTGCCAACGTGAGGGTTAACACAGCGGTCTTTGTAAACGAGACATCGGTTTCTGTGTCTCCTCCTCGCTCAATGCTCTCTCAGCTTATAACAATAATTGACAGAGAGCTAAGATGGAGGCGCCCAGCGGTAGGATAAAGGGGGGTGGATTATTACATTTAATTTATGCTTTACAGCTCACAAACATATATTTGTTAAAGAAGTAAGCATAATATTAAGAATATTGAGACCAAGAATGATCATATTGGTAAATGGATTTAAAACTGAACCCTTCTAAAATATAAGATATAATTTGTCCGTACCGATTACCCCCTGGAGTCACTATTTTACAGGAGTAAGATGGTGATACGCTCACCCTATAAACCTCGATACCTTTTACATTGTATTTACTGCTTCTCCTATGTTCTCTCTGTTGGTTACTGTTCCTACTTTGTCTCACTTTATCTGTGGACCTAATGGAGATAAGATGCTCCTATCCGTATATTGCACAATATACGCACTGTTTGGTCCATTTAAACGCCTTCTTTTGTTTCGGATTAATTTTCTGAATCAAAATCTCTTTTCTAAAATTCTGTCGAACTGACATTTGGCCCAAATGTTAAAGTCCTGAAAAATGTTCTTTGTTTGGGTAAAATGGATTGTCTGAGGCGACTTGTCATGCTGTGCTCGAGTCTAACGAGATATTGATATTAGGGTTTCGGTTTTGGTCTCGATGGACCTTTGTACAGGCTGGGTCCTCTCATAGCGAGATGGGTTTCCTATGAAATTGTTGCCCTGTCCTTTTCATTTCTCCATCCAGTTTCTGTCAATCAGGCATCTCCTGGAGCAATTCACAGCCTCTCGATGCCTGGACTTATAGGCCGCCATACTGTATTCATGCGCATACAGCGATTACGCAGAGTTATACAACTCCTAACCAATGAGGACGATGGATACCTAGTGTGGTGAGAGGCTATGTGTATGACGTTTTCTTGGGATTTACTCACTCTGCACAGGAAAGCGATAGCAAATAGTTCAAATTTGGTGTATTAATAAACTTCAGCTGACAATTATAGCCGCTTATTGATAAAATGCAATATGTGTGACAATGGCTAATGACGTAACAATCATAACACATCAATATTACTGGTAATACTCATTAATAATTCACATCCATCTATGTGGAACCAACACATCTCTAAGCTAAATAATAAATAATAAAATCATCTTTAAATCTGGTGTAAGCCTTTTGGTCCATTTATTTTGTCAAGAGATTGGAGAAATTTGACCCCTTGTGATTGAGAAGCCAGGCAGGAAATACAGGATGAACAAACGCGTTCTGCAACAAGAACAATGTATCTCTGCTTCCAGTTTAAATGGAAGGGCAAGAGGTCTTTTACTACCATCCAAAAATGAAATTTACAGGATATTATGCTGAAAGAAATTCTAGAAATGGATAGGAGAAGTCACTGACCCCCATAAATCATCCCAGCTTGTGATGAAACCAGACTGCAGTGAAATAAATAATATTTTTGTGCATATAATGGCTGTTATACTTCTGGATCAAAATGGCAACAATACATAGTTTAAAAAAAATCATTTGTTGCATAAAAAATGGAGAAACGTCATTATATGTATACAGTAACTCTACTGCGTAACTTACTTACATTAAAATAATAAATATAATAAAGATTACCTGTGTACCAGAACCGTCCTTCTATCCTGAGTACCAAAATAGGAGTCACAGAACCATCCTTCTATCCTGAGTACCAGAACCATCCTTCTATCCTGAGTACCAGAACCATCCTTCTATCCTGAGTACCAGAACGGTCCTTCTATCCTGAGTACCAGAACAATCCTTCTATCCCGAGTACCAGAACCATCCTTCTATCCTGAGTACCAGAACGGTCCTTCTATCCTGAGTACCAGAACGATCCTTCTATCCCGAGTACCAGAACCATCCTTCTATCCCAAGTACCAGAACGGTGCTTCTATCCTGAGTACCAGAACGGTCCTTCTATCCCGAGTACCAGAACGGTCCTTCTATCCCGAGTACCAGAACTGTCCTTCTATCCCGAGTACCAGAACCATCCTTCTATCCTGAGTACCAGAACCATCCTTCTATCCAAAGTACCAGAACGGTCCTTCTATCCCGAGTACCAGAACTGTCCTTCTATCCCGAGTACCAGAGCTGTCCTTCTATCCCGAGTACCAGAACCATCCTTCTATCCTGAGTGCCAGAACCATCCTTCTATCCTGAGTACCAGAACCATTCTTCTATCCAGAGTACCAGAACCGTCCTTCTATCCTGAGTACCAGAACCATCCTTCTATCCTGAGTACCAGAACCATCCTTCTATCCAGAGTACCAGAACGGTCCTTCTATCCCGAGTACCAGAACTGTCCTTCTATCCCGAGTACCAGAGCTGTCCTTCTATCCCGAGTACCAGAACCATCCTTCTATCCTGAGTGCCAGAACCATCCTTCTATCCTGAGTACCAGAACCATTCTTCTATACAGAGTACCAGAACCGTCCTTCTATCCTGAGTACCAGAACCATCCTTCTATCCTGAGTACCAGAACCATCCTTCTATCCAAAGTACCAGAACGGTCCTTCTATCCCGAGTACCAGAACTGTCCTTCTATCCCGAGTACCAGAGCTGTCCTTCTATCCCGAGTACCAGAACCATCCTTCTATCCTGAGTGCCAGAACCATCCTTCTATCCTGAGTACCAGAACCATTCTTCTATACAGAGTACCAGAACCGTCCTTCTATCCTGAGTACCAGAACCATCCTTCTATCCTGAGTACCAGAACCATCCTTCTATCCAGAGTACCAGAACCATCCTTCCATGCCTTTATTGATAATTACATTATTAGATGGAATTTGTGGTATCGATGACACAGTAAAATATATTGTTCCATTTTACGTTCTGCTCACCCTATCAGCATTCTGAGTATTTAACCTGGAAAGGTACATTTATCATTTACTAATGATAAAAATTGTGTGATTATTATTTACAAATGATACCTGTACCGTTACCTCCACATTACACGTGAACAACTTGGAAACTGTGTTCAGCCAATGCTTTCTGATATGTACATCATCAATGCGTCGGTAAACCCAAGGTGGCCATATTCTCAGTAATCCAATTAAGCTAAGAATCAAAGAGGTGATACCGCAGGAACAACTTCTTCATACATGATTTCTATAAAAGACTGAGGTATCACCTGTGTAGAGTGTTCTGAACCTACAACTTATCCGCTATACATTTTATGCAGGTTTACTAAATATATAGATATGGAGAAAAACTATTCCAACATAGATCTGTCCCCCACCAGTTAGCTAATTATTCTGCTCTCCGAGTGTAGCAACCACAGCGCATGCACTATGGAAACTCCCTAGCTGATGCTGCTAGCACTGGTTTGGGACTATAGGATAGGAGTAATTAGTATAACAGAGCTAGTGTGTCGGCATCACTAAGGAGGTGTGTCCTGCTTAGGGAAGCATTCCCAAGTAATCAAAGAGCCTAGGCGGACCGGAGGCTGAGTGTGGGTTGACTGGAGGCTGAGCGTGGGTAGAGGCTGAGTGTGGGCAGACTGGAGGCTGAGCGTGGGTGGAGGCTGAGTGTGGGCAGACTGGAGGCTGAGCGTGGGTGGACTGGAGGCTGAGCATGGGTTGAGGCTGAGTGTGGGTGGAGGCTGAGTGTGGGCAGACTGGAGGCTGAGCGTGGGTAGAGGCTGAGTGTGGGCAGACTGGAGGCTGAGCGTGGGTGGAGGCTGAGTGTGGGCAGACTGGAGGCTGAGCGTGGGTGGACTGGAGGCTGAGCATGGGTTGAGGCTGAGTGTGGGTGGAGGCTGAGTGTGGGCAGACTGGAGGCTGAGCGTGGGTGGAGGCTGAGTGTGGGCAGACTGGAGGCTGAGCGTGGGTGGAGGCTGAGTGTGGGCAGACTGGAGGCTGAGCGTGGGTGGAGGCTGAGTGTGGGCAGACTGGAGGCTGAGCGTGGGTGGAGGCTGAGTGTGGGCAGACTGGAGGCTGAGTGTGGGTGGACTGTTAAGAGTAACAGCTGAACTTAGGTGGAGATAATGCAACAAATTAATGCAGAAGAGACACGCACAAATCCACGCCGATCTCTCTGTATTCAGCCACTGATTAAATGTCTTCTAACTCACAGGGTACTTTGGTTGGCTAAAATATGCAAACAGATAAATTAAAGTAAGCAATTGGTGGAACCAAACATGTAGATTTAAATAACACTGCCAGGTAGCTAAGTAAATAGTTAAGTAATTAAGTAAACAATAATAAGTAATAATTAGTAAAGACATAAAATGAGCGATTAGGACTAGGCTCCTGGCATACAAAGGGTTAAGACCAGATTTCTGAGAGTTTCTGACAGATTCCAATAGAGGATTTTCTGAATTCTTTGCCAGAGGATTAACAGTAGTTTTTTCAGTCCAAATCTCCGTGGATCCCGGCTAGGTCTCTGCACAGCTGCCATTCGTACGGCTTATTCACTAAATTCAGAATTAAATCTGAATGTCACAATGTCGGCTTAATCAGAAAACCTGTGATTTTTTCCAGATCATTTCTTTTATCCAGAATATTGTCATTCAGATCACAATTCCGCATTTAGTAAATAAATCTCAGAGTGGAATAAACACTTCCTTTATTTATTTCTCTGGGTGAAAGTAAGACGGAGTGAAATGCGATGGGGCACCACCAGATTTATAAGATTATCAAATAGTGGGTGATATAATGTGATAATGCATTATTACCTGCACTGCCAGAACAACATACAGAAACTCCATCACTGATTAATTAATGGAGCGCAGAACACGCAGGAAATGGGAGAAAATCAAATTATTTGTTAGTATTATTGATGGTTATTATATTTTATTTGAGTAAAGATCCGTTCATTATCTATTACCATTATACGCTGCTCAATGACTGAGCAAAATGCCTTCAGTGTTATCAGCATTCATTCACACAAACATGGTGCCCTGAGACAAGAATCAATCAGAACATTTAGTCTGCTTGTTATCCAATCTCTGATTCCATTGATTTAACTAATTTACTCTTCACAATAGTCTGAAACACTTAGCAACAACCCTGAAGTTCTTTACTGTGTCAGCCTGTACTGCTTCCACTCGAAGGATATTCCTGGTATCTACTACCCTTTCTATATCACTGTTACTGCTCCCACTGGAAGGCTATTCCAGGTATCTACTACCCTTTCTATATCACTGTTACTGCTCCCACTGGAAGGCTATTCCAGGAATCTGCTACCCTTTCTATAACACTGTTACTGCTCCCACTAGAAGGCTATTCCAGGTATCTACTACCCTTTCTATATCACTGTTACTGCTCCCACTGGAAGGCTATTCCAGGTATCTACTACCCTTTCTATATCACTGTTACTGCTCCCACTGGAAGGCTATTCCAGGTATCTACTACCCTTTCTATATCACTGTTACTGCTCCCACTGGAAGGCTATTCCAGGTATCTACTACCCTTTCTATATCACTGTTACTGCTCCCACTGGGAGGCTATTCCAGGTATCTACTACCCTTTCTATATCACCGTTACTGCTCCCACTGGAAGGCTATTCCAGGTATCTACTACCCTTTCTATATCACCGTTACTGCTCCCATTGAAAGGCTATTCCAGGTATCTACTACCCTTTCTATATCACTGTTACTGCTCCCACTGGAAGGCTATTTCAGGTATCTGCTACCCTTTCTATAACACTGTTACTGCTCCCACTGGAAGGCTATTCCAGGTATCTGCTACCCTTTCTATAACACTGTTACTGCTCCCACTGGAAGGCTATTCCAGGTACCTACTACCCTTTCTATATCACTGTTACTGCTCCCACTGGTAGGCTATTCCAGGTATCTGCTACCCTTTCTATATCACTGTTACTGCTCCCACTGGAAGGCTATTCCAGGTATCTGCTACCCTTTCTATATCACTGTTACTGCTCCCACTGGAAGGCTATTCCTGGTATCTACTACCCTTTCTATATCACTGTTATTGCTCCCACTGGAAGGCTATTCCTGGTATCTACTACCCTTTCTATATCACTGTTATTGCTCCCACAGGAAGGTTATTCCAGGTATCTACTACCCTTTCTATATCACTGTTACTGCTCCCACTGGAAGGCTATTCCAGGTATCTACTACCCATTCTATATCACTGTTACTGCTCCCACTGGAAGGCTATTCCAGGTATCTACTACCCTTTCTATATCACTGTTACTGCTCCCACTGGAAGGCTATTCTAGATATCTACTACCCTTTCTATATCACTGTTACTGCTCCAACTGGAAGGCTGTTCCAGGTATCTACTACCCTTTCTATATCTCTGTTACTGCTCCCACTGGAAGGCTATTCCAGGTATCTACTATCCTTTCTATATTGCTGTTACTACCCTTTCTATATAGCTGTTACTGCTCCCACTGGAAGGCTATTCCAGGTATCTATTACCATTCCTATATCACTGTTACTGCTCCCACTGGAAGGCTGTTCCAGGTATCTACTACCCTTTCTATATCACACTGGAAGGCTGTTCCAGGTATCTACTACCTTTTCTATATCACTGTTACTGCTCCCACTGGAAGGCTATTCCAGGTATCTACTACCCTTTCTATATCACTGTTACTGCTCCCACTGGAAGGCTATTCCCGGTATCTACTACCCTTTCTATATCACTGTCACTGCTCCCACTGGAAGGCTTTTCCAGGTATCTACTACCCTTTCGATATCACTGTTACTGCTCCCACTGGAAGGCTATTCCAGGTATCTACTACTCTTTCTAGATCACTGTTAGCCATTACTGCTTCCACTGGAAGGCTATTCCAGGTATCTACTACCCTTAGTTGTCGTTTTTTTAATTGTCACCTTCACTTTTGTTCCAATGATTAATATACGAAGAATTTGCAATTCTTTATTACTTACAACAAAATGAAGGAATTGTTCAAAATATTTGCCGTTATCACTGTACTTTGGAAAATATTCACATTTATTGCACATTTTGTTCAGACAGCGCCGCTATTTGAAACGACAATAAAGCGGCACAGATCAAACTGTAGTGAAGGGTGTAAATAAAGGTATAACACGGGGCAAACAGAAACCAGGGGGAGGGGAGGTGTTCTACAATGTTGATACACTATGTCAAAGGATTCCACGGGAAAAATTAATTGTAATGTTAATATAATGAGATAAATGTCTGTAACTCTTCACTAGGAGAAACTATCTTACAAAAACTACATAGAAAAATACTTCATTCATCACTTTAGGATTGTAGGAACTAACGCAGGAATATGAAATGAATATATTAAATATTAATATTAAATTAAAAGCCTGCGATGGTGACCGTTTCAGTGACATCGTGGTGTGCCGCGGTTTAATCTATAACTAGGCTGCAGCGCCTCCTGCTGGTTGCCACACAATCTGAATTTGCCATCTGCAGGTGTTAATGTAATTGACAATAAATGTGTATTTGTTTCCAGCGATCAGTGTGTTATTACCAATAATGATCACTATTACTAAGGAGACAAGCAGAGCAGAGACCAGACAGGATTTCCCAGTCAGCGAATAGGGTGCATTTAGATAAAACCATACCTTCCTTAAAGGACCACTATAGTGCCAGGAAAACATACTCGTTTTCCTGGCACTATAGTGCCCTGAGGGTGCCCCCACCCTCAGGGTCCCCCTCCCGTCCGGCTCTGGAAGGGGGCAAGGGGTTAAAACGTACCTTTTTCCAGCGCTGGGCGGGGAGCTCTCTGCCTCCTCTCCTCCTCCGTTCCGCCCCGTCGGCTGAATGCGCATTCAGCCGGTCGCATAGGAAAGCATTCATATGCTTTCCCATGGACGCTTGCGTGCTCTCACTGTGATTTTCACAGTGAGAATCACGCAAGCGCCTCTAGCGGCTGTCAATGAGACAGCCACTAGAGGCTTTAGAGGCTGGATTAACCTATTTATAAACATAGCAGTTTCTCTGAAACTGCTATGTTTATAAAAAAAAAGGGTTAACCCTAGCTGGACCTGGCACCCAGACCACTTCATTAAGCTGAAGTGGTCTGGGTGCCTAGAGTGGTCCTTTAACACTTCACATGGACAAAGGGGGTATTCGTTTTAGTGGTGTGAGTGGGGGAGTGGCCAGGGTCGCGGCTGCTCTGGGTGTGAGTGGGGGCTTGGCAGTTCTGAGAAGTTTTAGGTGACTTATTAATAACAATTTATCCAACTAAAAAGTAATTTATTACAAGAACAATGTATCTCTTTTACACAGACTGATTTCGAAACACATTTATTGTAGTTTAAATAGACATTACTGGGAGTATTATTACTGGGGAGCTCTGTAACACACTCAGACACATTACTGGGAGTATTATTGCTGTGGGGCTCTGTTATACACTCAGACACATTACTGGGAGTATTATTAATGTGGAGCTCTGTTATACACTCACACATTACTGGGAGTATTATTACTGGGGAGCTCTGTAACACACTCAGACACATTACTGGGAGTATTATTGCTGTGGGGCTCTGTTATACACTCAGACACATTACTGGGAGTATTATTGCTGTAGAACTCTGTTATACACCCAGACACATTACTGGGAGTATTATTGCTGTGGGACTCTGTTATACACTCAGACACATTACTGGGAGTATTATTGCTGTGGAGCTCTGTTATACACTCAGACACATTACTGGGAGTATTATTACAGTGGAGCTCTGTTATACACTCACACATTACTGGGAGTATTATTGCCGTGGAGCTCTGTTATACACTCAGGCACATTACTGGGAGTATTATTGCTGTGGGGCTCTGTTATACACTCAGACACATTACTGGGAGTATTATTGCTGTGGAGCTCTGTTAGTATAGTAAGTATACCATTCAGCATGGCACTCCGAGGGTTAATAGCAGTAATTATAAAATTCAGCATGGCACTCAGAGGGTGAATGGCAGTAAGTATACCATTCAACATGGCACTCAGAGGGTTAATGGCAGTAATTATAAAATTCAGCATGGCACTCAGAGGGTTAATCACAGTAAGTATACCATGCAGCATGGCACTCACAGGGTTATTGGCAGTAACTATACTATTCAGCAGGGCCTTCAATGGGTTAATGGCAGTAAGTATACCATTCAGCATGGTGCTCACAGGATTAATGGCAGTAAGTATACCATTCAGCATCGTGCTCAGAGGGTTAATGGCAGTAAGTATACCATTCAGCATGGTGCTCACAGGATTAATGGCAGTAAGTATACCATTTAGCATCGTGCTCAGAGGGTTAATGGCAGTAAGTATACCATTCAGCATGGTGCTCACAGGATTAATGGCAGTAAGTATACCATTCAGCATGGCACTCAGAGGGTTAATGGCAGTAAGTATACCTTTCAGCATGGCGCTCAGAGGGTTAATGGCAGTAAGTATACCATTCAGCATGGCGCTCAGAGGGTTATTGGCAGTAAGTATACCATTCAGCATGGCGCTCAGAGGGTTAATGGCAGTAATTATAAAATTCAGCATGGCACTCAAAGGGTTAATGGCAGTAAGTATACCTTTCAGCATGTCACTCAGAGGGTTAATGGCAGTAAGTATACCTTTCAGCATGGCGCTCAGAGGGTTAATGGCAGTAAGTATACCATTCAGCATGGTGCTCACAGGATTAATGGCAGTAAGTATACCTTTCAGCATGTCGCTCAGAGGGTTAATGGCAGTAAGTATACCTTTCAGCATGGCGCTCGGAGGGTTAATGGCAGTAAGTATACCATTCAGCATGGTGCTCACAGGATTAATGGCAGTAAGTATACCATTCAGCATGGCGCTCAGAGGGTTAATGGCAGTAATTATGTCATTACGACACACTCTACTTTACAGGACATATATTTGGAGTTTACATAAAGTGAAGCAGCGTGACTCTCTGGCGTTTGCAGAGGGAAGAGTTAAGTCTGCAGCATAGAATCTGGTCTGACCACGGATTGCGTGGATCACCCCGCAGTAGATGTCACCGCACAGAGATTCCAATCGCTCTGTGATATACACACGGCGCCGTCAGCCCCATCATCACAAAGCAAAATCTGTCTCATCCAAGAACAAACAGGGCCCCTAGAGAACCAACAGGTTTGTTTTCAAAAAAGAAAGGCAGCCTTAATTTGGGACAGCCTGTGTCTTTATCTCCGACACTGACTTTGATCCCCAATGTGGGTATCACTGAGCCCTGACTACCTCGACAATCACATAACGAGCCGCGTCTCCCAGGACCAAAGGCAACACACTTGGTTAATATTACTCTGTACAGACTCACACTCATTGCTGGCTGTTACTTATTGACTCCGTACAGACTCACACTCATTGCTGGCTGCTACTTACTGACTCCGTACAGACTCACACTCATTGCTGGGCAAGCATCTGTTTGGGCCCCCTGGGCATGCAATCACTCCCTCCACCCCAACCTAGAGGCGAAACTAATGTAGAGAGTGCCTTGGTGCAACAACAAAAAATTCAGGCCTGCCCTGTAGCACAAGAGTAAAGAAAAGATAGATCCCCATCTGTCATACAACTCCTGCGATGCTATGCCAGGTGGGGATCTACCAGCCTTGCAGGGTTGTATTTTTGAGCAGTGTTTGTGCAATTGAATGTCAGCGTTATTGTATAGAGTGTATGTGTGCATGTAGGGGTGTATTTGTATGTACTGTTACCATTGGAATGCAGTGGTGTACTTGTGTGTAGTGTTTGCATTTTAATGCAGGGATGTGTGATTGTTTGTAGTGTTGGCTTTTAAATGCAGGTGTACTTTTGTGTGTAGAGTTGGTGTTTGTATATAATTTTAGCGTTTTAATACAGGGATGTGTTTGCATGTAATGTTTGTATTTGCATGCAGGGGGTGTTTGGACGTAGTGTTGTCTTTTAAAATGTGTACATTTGTGTGTAGTATTAGTGTTTCAGCAAACTGGTGTGTTTGTAATGTTTGTGTTTGCAGAGGTCTGTTTGCATGTTGTGTGATTTCTATAACACATATACACATACACATTAACACACAGATACACACATGCTCACACTGACACATGCTCACATACTGGCACATACACATACACACACACTCAGATACACACCCTTTGACACACAGATACAAGCACTTTGATATACACACACTGGCACATACACACACACACTGACACAGGTATATACACACACACTCAGATACACACATACATAAAGGTATAAATGCAGGGGTGTATATGTGTACAGTGCTAGAGATGGAATGTAGGAGTGTATTTGTGTTGGCATTAAAATGCTGGGATGTATGCATTACCACACACTCAGATGCACACTTACACACACACCGAAACACACACACAGGTGCACATACAGGTGTATGAGGTATACATACACACAGAAACACTGACACACAGACAAACACAGCCAGATACACACAAGGACATAAACACAGCCAGATACACACACTGACACAAACACAGCCAGATACACACACACATATATGTGTGTGGTGGAATCTCGGTAAAAATAAATTTAGTAGGCCGAGATTACCACGTGGCATGTGTACGTGCATATGCTGACGTATCGATCAGTTGGTTGCACGAGGCAAGATACGATCAGTAGTGTACGGAGCATGTGCAAGAATACAGGATGTAGTATTCCCCTCCTCCATTGTGCTGGACAAGCCATGCGGTCAAGCAGGAAGTTAATTCTTATTTGTAATGATTGGTCAAGAGAATGTGCGGGTGGAGCTTAATATGGAGGAGTTATGTGCCTATATAGGGAGCCTGCACTATTGTTCAGGGCTCAGAACTTGCTGTATTTTTGGTGACATTAGTCCCTCTGAGTCCCGATCGGTGATCCAATAAAGAATCTCTTCCTTCCTGAAGAAACCTGTGTCCATCTCTCTGTGCTTTGCTTCCGTCAGTTTCTCCGGTATCATGTGTACATTTACATATTTTAATCTCTGCCTTCTAGCAGTTCTTGGACAGCAACTCCCAGCAACCTTGGCCAATATAATGTCTCAACTCTGTTCTTACATACCCTGGTCCAGAATTTGGCAAAAGTGACATTTGGAAATGGTGTACAGCCTTTGATAACACTTGATGCAATAATATGTTAAAATAAATACTTTTTAAATGTATATTTAATAGGGAACTGTCAGGTTCTTCTAGGATTTTTAACATGTACTTATTCCCTGTGTGTTACATTACAAACACCAACACTTGAATAAAAGTGATATCAGAAATTAGCAAAACAAAAAACAAAACATCTTTAGCCACCCTCCTGTCTCCTTACCTTTTGGGTACAGAAAGGTGGCTTCCCTGGGGTCCAGTGGGAGCTTGTTGGCCCAGGCTGATGGGAGTCTGCCATCAGCTTTCTCAGTCCCTCACCCCCACAATGCTTGCATCCTCCTCCATGTGGTGTGTGCCTCCTCCCCAGCGGCACTGAGGAGGAAGTGATCAGTTCTTACTGGGAGGAAGCAATCTGACCTCACTGCCTCGCAGCATGCCCAGGAAACAAAGAGACTCACAGGGTAGTATGTGAGGGGGCTAGCTGTGAGTATGTAGTCAGCCACCCCCCATATAACAGGGGACCGGGCCGGTCCAGAGCAGTATTAAAGGGCTGTGGCCCCTGATTACCTCAGGTGCCGCAGGGGGCCCATGGGGCAGCTTCCTTTGGGCCCCCAGGAGTAACTGGGCCCGGGGCAGGTGCCCCTTTTGCCCCTCCTTAAAGACGGCCCTGGCTGTTACTTAATGACTCCGTACAGACTAACACTCATTGCTGGCTACTACTTATTGACTCCGTACAGACTCACACTCATTGCTGGCTGCTACTTATTGACTCCGCACAGACTCACACTCATTGCTGGTTGCTACTTATTGACTCCGTACAGACTAACACTCATTGCTGGCTGCTACTTATTGACTCCGTACAGACTCACACTCATTGCTGTCTGCTACTTATTGACTCCGTACAGACCCACACTCATTGCTGGCTACTACTTATTGACTCCGTACAGACCCACACTCATTGCTGGCTACTACTTATTGACTCCGTACAGACCCACACTCATTGCTGGCTGCTACTTATTGACTCCGTACAGACCCACACTCATTGCTGGCTACTACTTATTGACTCCGTACAGACTAACACTCATTGCTGGCTGCTACTTATTGACTCCGTACAGACTAACACTCATTGCTGGCTGCTACTTATTGACTCCGTACAGACTCACATTCATTGCTGGCTGCTACTTACTGACTCTGTACAGACTCACATTCATTGCTGGCTGCTACTTACTGACTCCGTACAGACTCAAACTCATTGCTGGCTGCTACTTATTGACTACGTACAGACTCACACCCATTGCTGGTTGCTACTTTTTGACTCCGTACAGACTCACACTCATTGCTGGCTGCTACTTATTGACTCCGTACAGACTCACACTCATTGCTGGCTGCTACTTACTGACTCCGTACAGACTCACACTCATTGCTGGCTGCTACTTACTGACTCCGTACAGACTCACACTCATTGCTGGCTGCTACTTATTGACTCCGTACAGACTCACACTCATTGCTGGTTGCTACTTATTGACTCCGTACAGACTCACACTCATTGCTGGCTGCTACTTACTGACTCCGTACAGACTCACACTCATTGCTGGCTGCTACTTATTGACTCCGTACAGACCCACACTCATTGCTGGCTGCTACTTACTGACTCCGTACAGACTCACACTCATTGCTGGCTGCTACTTATTGACTCCGTATAGACTCACACTCATTGCTGGCTGCTACTTACTGACTCCGTACAGACTAACACTTATTGCTGGCTGCTACTTATTGACTCCGTACAGACTCAGACTCATTGCTGGCTGCTACTTATTGACTCCGTACAGACTCACACTCATTGCTGGCTGTTACTTATTGACTCCGTACAGACTCACACTCATTGCTGGCTGCTACTTATTGACTCCGTATAGACTCACACTCATTGCTGGCTGCTACTTACTGACTCCGTACAGACTCAGACTCATTGCTGGCTGCTACTTATTGACTCCGTACAGACTCACACTCATTGCTGGCTGTTACTTATTGACTCCGTACAGACTCACACTCATTGCTGGCTGCTACTTATTGACTCTGTATAGACTCACACTCATTGCTGGCTGCTACTTATTGACTCCGTACAGACTCACACTCATTGCTGGCTGCTACTTACTGACTCCGTATAGACTCACACTCATTGCTGGCTGCTACTTACTGACTCCGTACAGACTCAGACTCATTGCTGGCTGCTACTTATTGACTCCGTACAGACTCACGCTCATTAATGGTTCTACTTATTGACTCGGTACAGACTCACGCTCATTAATGGTTCTACCTATTGACTCCGTACAGATTCACACTCATTGCTGGCTGCTACTTACTGACTCCGTACAGACTCACACTCATTGCTGGCTGCCACTTATTGACTCTGTACAGACTCACACTCATTGCTGGCTGCTACTTATTGACTCCGTACAGACTCACACTCATTGCTGGCTGCTACTTATTGACCTGCATAGACTCACACTCATTGTTGGGCTGTTACTGGGCTTGACTTGTACAGACTTACTACCATTGCTGGTTGCTACTTACTGACTGCATAGACTCACACTCATTGCTGGCTGCTACTTACTATTGACTCCGCATATACTCCACACTCATTAAGTTGGCTACTTACTGACTCGTGTGCCAGACTCACACTCACATTGCTGGCTGCTACTTACGACCTCTGTGATAGACTCACACTCATTGTTGGCTGTTACTTACTGACTGCATAGACTCAGACTCATTGCTGGCTGCTACTTATTGACTCCGTACAGACTCACACTCATTAATGGTTCTACTTATTGACTCCGTACAGACTCAGACTCATTGCTGGCTGCCACTTACTGACTCCGTACAGACTCACACTCATTGCTGGCTGCTACTTATTGACTTTAATAATTTGTTTACACCAACACATGGAGCCTGGTCATTAAATAGGATTAGGGAATAAAAAGTCAGGATTGCTGTTTGAAACAATAAATATTGATATTGCATGTCCATTCTCTATTTATTGCACCAATCACAGAGCTGGGCCAACTCTCCTCAACATACTAGACTTCTCCATTAACCCCTTCATCACGTTTGTTAACATAGTAATTAGCCAACATTGAAACCTGGGAATTATAGCCATCCATAAATAAACGATAACACAGATGGCTAAACTGCCATAATTAAAAAAAAATACAACATCTCGTTAAACTATTTTATTTTTCATGTACTCATTGGGAATTGGGGGTGGTAAATGCTTTAACGCACAGCTGTTAAATTCTACCCCCCCCCCCGCCCCCCCCAGATATTTTGGGGGTAAAACCTTCCATACTGTTAATCTGTTGCATTCAGAGAGGTTTGTGAAACATTATCCAGCAATCTGTGTCTGAAGTTCGACACCTCGCGCCAGAGATTATATGATACGCTTTGTTTTGCAAGATTCATAACAGGGACTGAAATATAATCGTAGAAGCGGAATTACATTTTTGCAATATAAGCAATATATGCGAAAAAACATTATTTTATGCTTATGAATATTTAGAATGAACCTGAGGGTATTCTAAAGAAATTCACCAGAATGCAAAATGAATGCCTATATGTTAGCATACAATGATACAAAAAAAAATACAAAAAAATGTATATAAATAAAAACACTGTTTAGTAGAAATGCCCACCATGAAAACATGCTTGCATTTACTTAAAATAAATTCAGCGGTTTATCTAAACACGGCTTGTAAAACCTAGAGATCTCTTGTCTGCAGCCTTTGCAAGCCCTCCTCTTCTAACCCCGCCCAGACTTTCTGTGACTGTCCAATCACAGACTTCCCAATGCAGCTCAATGAGAAGTCTTTGCAAGGCTCCACTGAGCTAACCAAACCAGAAAGTGACAGGACCGGTTATCTGAATTACAGCCAGGGGGTGTAACAAGATTAATTTCTATTGATATTTTTAAATTAATTTCTATTGATATGTGCACTTTTTGAAATGTAAAAAATAGGACACTCTCTTCAAACAGTGAGCATTTCAGTAAGATAAAATTAGAGCAGAGGTCTGGAATGTCACTTAATGTCATAATTTAAGTAGTGCTCTCCATCATCCCTCCAGCCAAAAGGCAGGGGTGAAGTTTAATCTACAAAGGTGCTTGGCGTGTGGCAGCACGGCATGGCTCCCATTCACAGTTCCTTAGTGGAGATGCAGAGAGACAGAATGGCATAGAACCAATGTAAAATGTGTAAGGTAAGAGGAGAAGGTCCAGTGGCACAAATTACATCACTGGTACTGCCCAAAGGAAGTGGACCCGCCTGAAAAGGGGATGGATCTACCCAAAAAATAGGTAGGTCAGCCTGTCGTGAATACAAACTAGAGCCAGGCATAGGTAACCTTCGGCACTCCAGATGTTTTGGACTACACCTCCCATGATGCTTTTGCCAGCATTATGGGTGTAAGAGCATTATGGGTGATGTAGTCCACAACATCTGGAGTGTCAAAGGTTGCCTATCCCCAGGGCCGGCGCTTCCTATAAGGCGAACTAGGCAGCCGCCTAGGGCGCCATATAGGAGGGGGCGCCCTGCGCCCCCATCGCCGGCCCTTTAAATTCTGCAACCGCCTGAGCGCTCTATAGAGAGCGCTCAGGCGGCTGCCGCACTGCCTCACCTCCCCTGCCCTGCTGTAGCGTGGCCGAGCTCCTTTCCGGTCCCGCGACCCGGCGGGACTGAAAGGAAGTGCACACGCAGTGTGCACTTCCTGTCAGTCCCGCTGGGTCGCGGGACCGGAAAGGAGCTCGGCCACGCTACAGGGCAGGGGAGGTGAGGAGAAGCTGCTGGGAGGGAGGGGGGCCGGGGGGGAGATGATTTGATGGGAGGGAGGGGGGAGATGATGATGATGGATGATGGGGGGAAAGATGGATGATGATGGGGAGATGATGATGATGGGGAGGGGAGATGATGATGATGGGGGAGATGATGATGATGGGGAGATGATGATGATGGGGAGATGGGAGGGGAGATGATGATGATGGGATAAAGAGATGGAGGGGAGATGATGATGATGGTAAAGAGATGGAGGGTGGGGAGGATGCGCGATGATGATGATGGAGATGGGATAAAGATGATGATGGGAGGTGGGAGATGATGATGATGATGGGGAGATGATTGATGGAGGTGTGGTGGAGTATCATTCGATGGGAGTGGAGGGGGGAGATGATGATGGGGATGATGCTAGAGATGGAGGGAGATAATGGGGATGATTTGATGGGAGGAGGGTAAGTGGATGATGATGGGGAGGATGATTTGATGGAGGGGAGGGGGGGGTGGGATGGATGATGGGGAGATGCTGAAAAGTATAGGGGGAGATGATTTTGATGGGAGTGGAGGGGGGTGATGATGATGGGAGATGATTGATGGAGTGAGGGGGGGAGATGACTTGATGGAGGGGGGGGAGATGATTGATGGGAGGGGAGATGATTGGGGAGAAGATTGATGGGAGGGGAGAAGAAGAGAAGATTACGGGGAGAAGAAGCGATTACGGGGGGGAGGGGAGAAGAAGACAAGATTACAGGGGAGAGAAGAAGCGGAGAACACAGGGAGGGGGGGGAATAAGAGGAAAACACTGGGGGAGAAGAAGAGGAGAACACGAGGGGTGGGAGATGAGAAAGTAGGGGAGGGAGAGACCACTAAAGGAGGGAGGGGGCAGTGGAGAGACCGCTAAGGGAGGGGGGTGGAGGATAGGGGAGGGTGGGGGGAGAGGAGAGACCACTAATGGAAAGTCGGGGAGAAAAGGAGACCACTAAGGGAGGTGGGGGGGAGAGGAGAGACCACTAAGGGGCAGGGGAGATCTCTAAGAAATGGAAGGGAGAGCTCTATAGGACAGGGAGACAGGGAGCTCTTTCACACCACACGCACACACACACACACACACACACACACACTATGCATCCCTATACACACAGAAACACAACATGCTTCCCTTACAGAGAAACACACAATGCAACCCTTACACATAAAAACAATGCATCCTTTGCACATATACACAGAACACACACAATGCATCCCTTACACACACATGCAAACACACACTGTTTCTCTTACACACACACAGAAACACAATGCATCTCTTACACACACTCAACACACCCCTTACAGACACACACACTGCATCCCTTACATACACAGAAACACACTTTGCATCCCTTATGCATACAAACACAGATTCATACAATGCATCCCTTACACACAACAAGAAACACACAATACATCCCTTATACACAAACACTCACTGCTTTCTATCCCTTACACAAACAACACTGCATCACCTACACAAACTGGTATCCTATACACTACATTCCGTAAGCACACACATTAGATCCTCTACAGTAACACATAACACATCCCCTACACACTCTACTCCCTGTGAGTTCATGGGTGGAACATGTAGGTGGCCTTATGGGTGGGCTTTATGGGCATACTCACCGTCAGGCCCTGGGGCCCAGACCTTGAGCCCCAAAAATGGAGCTGCTTCCCGTTCTCCCAGAACATTGAATTTTGTGACCACAGTTGCAAGCAGCCTCCAGAGATCCTGTTCTACACCAGACCAGTGGAGCCAGACTGCAGCCAGAGCCCATCACCATCCTCATCTGATTGTAAGTAGGCAATCTAATATATTATTAGTGACACTAATCTCTAATTTACCTCACATTAAATGGACACTATAGTCCCCCAGAACCACTGCAGCTTAATAAAGTTGTTCTGGTGTCTATAGTTTGTCCCTGCAGGCTTTTTAATGTAAACACACACTGTGTGCAGCACTGGCATTAGTTCATATGGGTGGGGCATTGCGATGTTCCGGGGGGGGGGCGGCAAATCTTTCTTTTGCCTAGGGCGGCAAAAATCCTTGCACCGGCCCTGCCTATCCCTGAACTAGACTGTGTGCCATTTACTCAGGCCGGCAACTAGGGGCAAAACGTGCAGCAAACGATGTGCTCTGGGTGGTCTTTGTGCGCTAAGTGCAATGCGACGGTGTCTACTTATGTGCACGCGCTACGTTTTTTATAGACAATTCCATGGTTTATTCAAAATCAGGACACTGGGGAAGAAAGTAGGGATGATGGGACTGGATCCTTCGAAATCGAGGCAGTTGGGAGGCCTGGAACGCAGCCTTGGCAGACACGTGATTCTCGGCCGCTGTGAAGATAGCATGTGAGCAAAAGGGAAGAAAAACTAGGCTTCATAAGCTCAGCGCTTTATTGCTTTGTAAAACTCCCTATTATTTAGAATTAGCAGCAAGAGCCGGCGAGTGGAGTGAAAGAGGCCATCACTCAATTCATATTGGATAACTCGAACTACTGCCAAATGCTGAGCTAAATATCCCATAAAAAAAACTTTTGGAAAAGTGTCCGGAATAGTCTCTGCTCCAACTGCAGACCTGGAGATTTGCAGCAAGCACAGAAACTCCAAAATACCGTTATTTCTATATCATTTTAATGTTTTTTGCATAATATTTTTGCTTACTAAAGGTGAGCAGTAGTTCTGCTAAAGAAGAGATGGTTTTGCAATTGTAGGCCGGGAGTAGCTAGTTAATTAGCATCAGATTTGGTTCATCTCATAAAATTACTTTATTTAAAAGCCAGTAAGTGGAAAAGTCACTGCCCTTTTTTAATTCTTTATTTAAAGTACAGCCA
>OW240913.1:372446865-372466451 GCA_933207985.1 Pelobates cultripes | reverse complement strand
GACAGGGGGACAGGGAGCTCTTTCACACCACGGGCACACACACACACACACACACAATGCATCCATATACACACAGAAACACAACATGCTTCCCTTACACACACAGAGAAACACACAATGCAACCCTTACACATAAAGACAATGCATCCTTTGCACATATACACAGAACACACACAATGCATCCCTTACACACACATGCAAACACACACTGTTTCTCTTACACACACACACAGAAACACAATGCATCTCTTACACACACTCAACACACCCCTTACAAACACACACACTGCATCCCTTACATACACACTTTGCATCCCTTATGCATACAAACACAGATTCACACAATGCATCCCTTACACACAACAAGAAACACACAATACATCCCTTATTCACAAACACTCACTGCTTTCTATCCCTTACACAAACAACACTGCATCACCTACACAAACTGGTATCCCTATACACTACATTCCGTAAGCACACACATTAGATCCTCTACAGTAACACATAACACATCCCCTACACACTCTACTCCCTGTGAGTTCATGGGTGGAACATGTAGGTGGCCTTATGGCCATACTCACCGTCAGGCCCTGGGGCCGTCAGGCCCTGGGGCCCAGACCTTGAGCTATGTAAGAGGCCCCCAAAAATGGAGCTGCTTCCCGTTCTCCCAGAACATTGAATTTTGTGACCACAGTTACAAACAGCCTCCAGAGATCCTGTTCTACACCAGACCAGTGGAGCCAGACTGCGGCCAGAGCCCATCACCATCCTCATCTGATTGTAAGTAGGCAATCTAGTATATTATTAGTGACACTAATCTCTAATTTACCTCACATTAAATGGACACTATAGTCCCCAGTACCACTGCAGCTTAATAAAGTTGTTCTGGTGTCTATAGTTTGTCCCTGCAGGCTTTTTAATGTAAACACACACTGTGTGCAGCACTGGCATTAGTTCATATGGCTGGGGCATTGCGATGTTCCGGTGGGGGGGGGAGGGGGGGGGGCAAATCTTTCTTTTGCCTAGGGCGGCAAAAATCCTTGCACCGGCCCTGACCATCAATCATATTTTTCTCTCTCTCAAATGGACAGGAGACATAGCCAACATTGCAAAGCATCATGGTGAGTTAAGCTGCTTATTCGTTTTAATGTCCATTTCACTTGTTTTGGGATTCATCCTTAAATTATTTCGGAGATGTGGAATTCAGACCAATTGCCAAAAAATTTGATGTATCACAATTTGTTTGAACCGAATGTACACGTCTAGTTGTTTGTTCTTAATTACCATTTATTAATTATTCACTTTTAATATCATTTGAAGTCTTTTTTTATTTATTTTTTAATTCAGCTGTTGGTTCCACTGTCCTTTTCACCATTTTTCCAAATTCAGGGAATGCAGTATTCTTCCAAAAAAAATATCATCTGTATTCTACAGAGGTTTCCCCTTACAAATCACTGCTAGAGAAGCTTAATTTGAGAATGTGTACATTTCTGAGACCTATTGGTAAGGATTCTAGAGAACTTAGTAGTGTTAGTGTTTAGATTTATTATTGAGGCCATCATCCTTCAACACTTTAATAGAGATACTGAAGTAATGTTTTATATTACAATATTATAATAAAGACACGAGTTCCATGATTGTAAAATATTTGAGGGTGTATACACTAGTGATGCAACCAAGAGCAAATGTATTTTTCTTGTTAAAATTACACCAGAACCCACCAACACTGGTGTACAGTGATATGCTGATAGACTTATGTTGAAGCTGAAGTATGGTTTTTAACCTGAATATTATATAATAGCAAAATAAGTTTAGCAAAATGCAATGAAAACTCCAACTGAGAAAGTGTTACAAATGTTACCTAGAGTTGTTAAACATGATATAGACTAATGGATAACAACATACATATTGGATGAGCGATTGGGCTGTTTTAGTAGACATGCCCCAACTCACGGCACGGCGGGTATGGACAGAAGGGAGGATGTATCCCTAATTCTAATAAAGAGGTAATATTGACCTCCTGCGTGGGCCAAGGGTGAGAGGGGCAGGGGGATTTAGGAAGTGGAGGGGAGCACAGCCCACCGTCGCTTCTTTTTTACATGGAGGGACTCTCAAGCCGGAGGCTGCCTCTTTGTAAATATAACAAAAGTAGAACAAATAGAAATTTCATCCAACAAGCAATTCAGTCTTCGTTTTATTATTATTGGGCATTCTGAAAATGAATGCCTAAGTCTAGATAGTAAGTCACACATTTGTATGGTTAACCAGCAGATTTGTTACTAATTATAAAGACCACTAAAAGTAGAATGGTTGAGTAGATCCATTGGTGTTTGGACATACAATCTTCAGATGTCTACCAAAGCAACATTATCCCATGGAGCCACCATCAAACTTTATTCACCGTAGATGTATGAATTCTTGACCAGGGTAAATAATAACATTTATGGATTTGGTCTATAATAAAATAATGACATTTATGGATTTGGTCTAGGATAAAATGTTGTGGAAGCTAGAAGCTCTGATTAGATCAGGAGTGTATGTGTCTTCAATCCATTATTGTACCTTGGATAACTAACAAATGGGACATACGATAGAATAATGGAAGATAACAATTTACCTGGAATTGCGTATTTACCAGAAGGCAGACTCTTGATATTCTATTTTATTATTAAGTAGTGAACCAGGTGTCTGGATACTGAAGACTCTTTTTCCCACTAATTTGGAATGCAACATATTTTAAAAAAAAACTACCAAAACAAGAGAACATAGTTTTAAATTTGAGGGGCAAAGGTTTAAAAATAATATTAGGAGAGGGTAGTGAATGCATGGAATAGCCATCCAGTTGAAGTGGTAGAGGTTAACATAGGGAGTTTAAGCATGTGTGGCATAAGGCTATCCTAAATATTGTCATGGCTCAAGGCTCTGAGTGTATGTATAAACTTAAAAGAATGTCACACAAGGAAAAGGGAAAGGAAAAGGGCTGTGCCACTTAAAATAACAATAACCCAAAGCAATTCGGATAACAAGTATTGAAACAAAATATAAAATGTGTAGTCCCAACAATAAAAGTTCTCACGTACCAAGATGCCTCTAACTTAGAGGTAAGTGCAGCTGTAGATGCTGGATAAGAATAAATTCTTTGTACGTGGGGGATGTGGTAGTTCAATTTCTTAGGTTTCCATATGTGAAAGGAGATTTAAAAAAAAAAAAAAAAACAGGAAGTACTGAGTGCAATATGTCAGAGCTCAATAACTGAATATAGTCAAAGTAGCGATATCACACTCACATGTTAAAGAGCTATAGCCAGTTCTAGCGTATGTTGCGTACAGTGGTACAATCCCCACTTATACGATATGATGAGGGCATATAAACTGATAGATTTTTTTTTAATTAGGGGTGATGAAATATATGGATATATTATAAAAATTAGGTTCATTTGATGTAGTAATGGCTTCAAAAGATGGAACACGTGACCCGCATTATGTGCGCTTCATAATTTACTGGCGGCAAGGCCTTATGGGGACTGTAGCCCTTAGTATGGTGTATATGATGTCTCTTGTAATCGCTGGCATCAAAACAAAGCTGTACACACCTGATTAGTGCATTAGACAGAAAAAGGAAGAGGTAAGTAGACACCTGGAGAGTAATTAATTACATAAGTAATAGTTTAAAGAGTGGCCATCTCGGAAGGCCATCTCGGAAGTGGAAGATAACGAAAGATAGAAAATAATAGTGGCAGCCATTTCAAAGAGAGAATTAGTCAGTATAAAGTATATTAGGCCATATTAGAGGGGTGGGGGAATGCAATACTTGAAAAAGAATAAAAATAGAGAATTACAAGTCATATTATAAACAAATAGATAAAAGCCTAATATATATATATATATTTTATTAGTTTTTTTAAAAAACACCTAATCTAGGCAAAAATAATGGGGGTTTAGTTACATTATATGATATATAATCATATATTGGAAGGCATGGCCTGAAGTTGTGGGAGGGGCTATAGACCTATAAAAGGGACTCCCCCCTTTCCCTACTTACCTTTGTTGGTCAGATGAATAGACTGTTCAAGGTCAGTATTTGCATGAGATCCACTTCCAGGTCATACAAGACGCCATTTTGGTTTCACCTTTGCTCCATGAGGTCTCCTACTCCAAGCTGTGTCCAGTAATCATGCAGCAGGGATTTCCGTTAATCCAGTGGCTTTCTCTCTGGTCAGCATCGCATTTGGTGTCTCAGGGACTCTCAAACCGTAAGTTGACCCACCTGTCGCGCCAGGATTAGTTCCCACGGCGTTCAACACAGCACGGGTCCTCACTTTACGGTTTCCTTTCGTTTTGCATGGTTATTTTGTTACCTTATACTCACCTAGCTGTTTATGTAAAATCTGTTGGTTAAAATCTGTTTTGGTTGAAATCTATTGGGTTAAAACTACAAACGAAATAAAAATTTTCACCTACACACTGACCCCTATCGGTCATTCGGTGTACTACAGGCTTCTCAGATATATTGCTTTTCATGTACAAACCAACGAATCGCTGCATTTTCACCTAGACACTGACCCCTACCGGTCATTCAGTGTACTACAGGCATCTCAGACATTATTGCATTTCATGTACACACCAACCAACCACTGCATTTGTGCCTACACACTGACCCCTATCGGTCATTCTGTGTACTACAGGCATCTCAGACATTTTTGCATTTCATGTACAAACCAACCAACCACTGCATTTGTGCCTACACACTGACCCCTATCGGTCATTCTGTGTACTACAGGCTTCTTAGACGTTTTTGCATTTCATGTACAAACCAATAAACCACTATTTTCACCTACACACTGACCCCTACCGGTCATTCGGTGTACTACAGGCTTCTTAGACGTTTTTGCATTTCATGTACAAACCAATAAACCACTATTTTCACCTACACACTGACCCCTACCGGTCATTCAGTGTACTACAGGCTTCTCAGATATTATTGCATTTCATGTACAAACCAACGAACTACTGCATTTTCACCCAGACATTGACCCCTACAGGTCATTCGGTGCACTACAGGCATCTCAGACATTACTGCATTTCATGTACAAACCAACGAACCACTGCATTTGCGCCTACACACTGACCCCTATCGGTCATTCAGTGTACTACAGGTTTCTTAGACGTTTTGAATTTCATGTACAAACCACTGCATTTTCACCAAGACACTGACCCCTACCGGTCATTCAGTGTACTACAGGCATCTCAGACACTATTGCATTTCATGTACAAACAAACGAACCACGGCATTTTCACCTACATGCTGACCCTTACCGGTCAATCGGTGTACTACAGGCTTCTCAGACTTTATTTCACTTCATAAGCAAACAAACTAACTACAGCATTTTGGCTTTTATACTGACTCCTATCTGTCAAACAGTATACTACAGGCTTTTCAGACATATGGTTATTCCCCTCATAACATTCCCACTATAATTTTAATTACACAATAACACTTCCTTACAAATCATGCTTGCTGTGATATAATCATACCTGCCTACATAGGCATTTAGTTACATTTACTGACAATACGCATACATTTACCCAAGAATGCACATACTATTTAAAGCACTATGCAGGATTCCAGAGTCTAATATGGAATATTTGCATGTTTGCACGCTTAAAATATAAGTCCTTCCAATTATGTATTTTCACATATTAGGTTATTCAGCTGCCAGTCATGGTTCCCTGCACTCATGTTTCGGGATACAGTTGTATTCCATATCACACATGATATAACACTCCCGACAAGTTAATCTCCTTCAAACAGGGGCATTACAAGCATACAATAAACATTGGGATGGAGCACTTTGCTCTATTAAACTTGCATAACACACATATGGGTATATGCTTTTAAATGTCTATATATTAAATTTTCATACATTGTTTTACCCGTCCGGAATGCAGGTATTAATAACCCTTTCGACCAGTAAGGGTATCTAATCATACTACCAGGTACATACACCTGCTCATGTGGTATATACATACATTTTCTGCTTCACCCTGGGTATATCCTTAGCGTACTGGCAATTAGGGACTATAGGTTTCCAATAGGTATTCTCCTTTCTTGGCATCTACGCCTGTCGTATAGTGGTCCCGCGAGGCCAACACCCCGCCTCAACGCTCAGAGGCAAACACCCATCGGGCCACTCGTGAGCTAGCCGCCTCGCATGGTATATAGAGAGGGCCTCACCTGTCACTCCCTTCCCCTTTTTTATGATTACAGTCACCGAGAGGCCAACATCCTGCCACTACGTTTGGTGGCCACAAAAAATCCCCTCGTGCCATTGCATAGATAGAGCCTCTCAAGCCACTTGGCAACTAGCAGGGCCTCACCTGTCACCAAACAAAGGATTAATTGTTTTGCCATGCGGCTTTAGCTATCAAGCCAGTACTAGCACACTGTGGGTTCATATAATAATGTCTATCTTCATGTTTTTAGTATGTATCAAGCAGGTTGTAACGATTTATCTCTACCTAACACTCCAGCTAGAGTCAACACACTTTCACTTGGAGATGTTGCTAGTCCCACAGGACAACTTTGTCCTAACACAGCGGACGATCATGTTTCAGGCTCCAGGCTCTAGCACCTCTGGTAGTACATAGAGAACTACCAGAGACAAATTGGGTCGTCTCATTCTCTTTGGCAAATCCCAGATTTGCTACAATTTCCATGTTGGCACATGTAGTTTCAGTGCATGCAGACTGTTGCAGATATGTTCCCAATATGTCAGGGCACATGCAAAACCATGTGTCCCAATAAATGTACCCTGAACCTTACTTCACATCTGTAAACATTATGCATTTCCAGTACTTTCTAACTCATCACCCTTCCAGACATTTAGTTTATTTCCTAATCTCCGATTTTTAAAGGCCTTCTGTTCAGGTATTGCCATATACTTTTGGGGAATCTAGAATGCCCTAACTTGCAGTCATCACAGCAGCATCCAACAGCTGGCATTACACTCATGGCCCAAGAAATGGCAGAAAGATTTCTACCTGGGCCTCTCCGATCTACACCATTTACAGTGTGGCGCAATCCCATTGGGATTGTCACAGGGAATCTTCCCTCACACTGTAACTGATCATAGACTTATCTGCACCTCACGCCTCGGCTACCCCCATAGTCCCTCATACCCTCCGAGGAGTTTTCATTACAGTATGCCACCATTGTTCATACCATTACAACTATCACTCAAGCAGGGAGGGGAAGCCTGGTTAAGTAAAACTGATATCACAAACGCATTTCAGACTGCTACCATCCACCCTGCACTGGCACTTACAGGGCATTTATGGGCAGCAGTTATATATTTCTTATCCCGCTTAACTTTCGGGTCAAGAGCAGCCCACAATCTTCAATATATTTGTTGTACTCTTTACTGGTTGTGGTTAAACATATCCAGATGCCCCACAGTCATACACTCCTGAGATGATTTCTTGTTGGTCAAAGGGAATGCCTTTCCCTCTAGAAGCTTCAAGGAAGCCATTAGTATGTCTGAACACTTGGGTGTCCCAGTATTCCATAAGGTCACAGAAGACCCAGACACTACCGTTACATTCCTGGGCAAACAACTTGACTCGGCATCCATGCCAACAAGTTACCACGCGAGAAATAGGAACAGTCGCAACAACACCAATTACCACCTCCTGCTTGGTACTTGCAACCACATGGAACTACAATCCCTACCAGGTTCCTTAAATTTTGCCATGCGCATCATACCGCAGGCCGCGCTTTCATCTCAGACCACTCTGCTTTTTACTCCCTCCCGAATGATGATCAGGGGCTGTCCCTAGACAACCAAGCCATGGCAGACCTACACATATGGTGGACTTTCTTAACCACACGTAATGGCAAACTATTGTGGCAGCTGCCGTGACAGCCGCCATGGCAGGGGGGTCATTTATGGTCAAGGTCATGGATTACATGAACCTCGCCAACATAGCCGGGCTATGACTAAACTGGCCTTGTCCACCAGCACTCAACACGCTTGCTACAGGGTTTTCCACTTATACAATATGTTTCATTTCGGACTATCACTTAGATAGCTGGTTTGAGGTTTCACCACGTATGGCCTTCGCCTATTTTTGCCACCTTAAATTAATAATTCTTGCACAACACGGTTAAACTTTATCTCACGGGCATTCAACACTATACGTATTTCTCTTTCCCAAACAACAAGGGTTCCTATCCTCCTACCCCATCCATAGCTTACTTAGAGACATGGCCAAGCGGACGTTCCCGCAAACACTAAATACTGGCCATAGACATACAATTTTCAAACCATGTCAGAACCACTCGACCATGCACTTCCGAGCCACACACCAATGCAGTTATCAAAACTGCTACCTACCTAGCCCTTAACGGCTTTCTCAGGCCAAAACAATAACTCACTATCAGCGGCCAACATCATAAACAAGAGTGCCTGTTATCTTCTAAAACACACAGACCTCTATGTCCGGTCCCTACCTAAAACTAAGATGAGTCAGAGGGCCGAGCCAGTGCATATAACCTACTACCTTACAAGCAATGCTGGGTGCCCGGTTAAGGTACTGATTACGTTGTTGGGCACGCCACCATACACACCACTGAACCATTACTGTCGCTGTACGATACTGTCCTTACCACAGTTCATGCACTATGTCCACCTACTCATTCACCGGGCTCGAACTAAACCCTAGCGACTACTTTAGGATAGGAGCAGCTTACACAGCCTATAGCCAAGACATACCCGCACACGTTAAGACACGGGGCCGTTGGGAATCATAGGCTTATGCGATTTACATACCACAGCCGATTCAGGAATTAGGAAGCTTTCATTAAAATCTCTAACTGATGGTTAACAAATGCACTACGATCCTGTATAATGTTTTGCATTAATATTTCTCTTTTGCCCACTTTTTACCGGCCTACAGCATACGTCGGTTTCGGCACACCTCAACCGATTATTCCTAAAGCTACATCTCTACAACCCATCTTATTCTATATCATATGAGAATGCCCCGAACACAAATTGGAAGGCATGGCCTGAAGTTGTGGGAGGGGCTATAGACCTATAAAAGGGACTCCACCGTTTCCCTACTTACCTTTGTTGGTCAGATGAATAGCCCCACCCTCCACTCCCATTGTTCATATTTCCTCTATGTAAGCCCACTTTTTACCGGCCTACAGCATACGTCGGTTTCGGCACACCTCAACCGATTATTCCTAAAGCTACATCTCTACAACTTATCTTATTCTATATCATATGAGAATGCCCCGAACACAAATATATATATATATATATATATATATATATATAAACTGTACTGCAGAGAGCCCCAGATGGAATTTTTTCCTCAAGTAAGTGGTTAATCTCATAAGAGCAGACATTAGGCTGTTAGTGTAGGACCTGCCAAAGATGGGGTACATTGACGTTGTGGCAGGCTTATGCAATGTATGATCATATAATGTAACTAAACCCCCATTATTTTTGCCTAGATTAGGTGTTTTTAAAAAAACTAATAAAATCTTTCAACATTGAAGTTGCTGTTTAGTGGATAGGTGAGTGCGCTGGATCTTGTGTTTTGTATTATTTGGTCCCCAGCAGCACCCCCATTTATGCATGTTAAGGTGAGTGCAACCAACCCCCCCTTGTTTCATATATATATTTGTGTTAGGGGGCAAATAGTCGTATATGGAGTAAGGTTCTGGTGTGAGCGTAGCATAGTGTAAAAGTCGGTTGTGGTGCACCGAGACCGACGATACAGTAGGCCTGTAAATAAAGAGGGCCCACCAAGGAGAAAGAAAAGCAAAGAAAGAAAAAGAAAAGTGTTGAGAATGAGGAGTGGGTGGGAGGGTCATTCAGAAGCCGACCTCGAGCGGTATGGAGTCAGGTAAGGAGTGTACCTTATATAGGGGAGTGATTTAACTTAAGCCCCACCCACAATTACAGGCCAAATGGCCTTAATATTTGTGTTAGGGGCAAATAGCCGTATATGGAGTAAGGCTCTGGTGTGAGCATAGGACAGTAAAGAGCAAGTCGGTTGTGGTGTGCCGAGACCGACGATACGGTAGGCCTGTAAATAAAAATGGCAAAAAGTGAATAAGCAAAGATTTAATACAGTCACCAATTATATACAAATTAACCAGACATTTCTTTAAATGCATTTCTTAATTCTTGTGTTGGTTTGGGTATGTAAGTCGTGTAAGCGGGTGATTTCCATCGCCCCAGTGATTTTATGATATGCACTGGTATGTTAGCGTTGGAGGCTGTGGAGTCTGCCCCTATACGAAAGGAGTGACCCGAGTAGGTAGAAGGGTTAAAACCTAGCATGGTTAACAGGGATTTGATGTATTTCATAAAAGTAGTAGTAGTGAGTACAGCGCCTTGTAGTGTGAATAAATGTTGTGATGGTAGTGAAGTAGTATGTAGAAGGTAGGAATCTAGAGCCGCCACTGGACACCATTTGTTGTGGGTAGGATAATAAGTGATTTCCACTGGAGGTGCGTGTTGGCTTGTTTTGGGCTGGGGTAGTGCCAGTATGTAATGGTCCATATGTTTGCGTAGGTGTGTACGTAGATGACATCTGTCTGTCTGAGTGGTGGTGATAGTCGTAAATTTCCTTGGTCTGAGGAAACCATAGAAGGCTATTTAAATAGTTGCTTTGGTGACTGAATTGGTGGTAGACTGGAAAGGTTTGGAGTCTAATAGTCGGATAGTGATTGGAAAGTGTGTTGTCTATAGGTGATCTCTGCGGGGGATGTGGAGGAATGAATTTCTGAATATGAGTATGTTCTTTATCTGATATGATGACATGAAGCTATGTGTGTTAGGCCAGAGGTTTAGCATGTGATGTTGAATGCCTGTAAGATATAATTTAATGGTGCTGTAAGACAAGTGTAGTTTAAGGTGGCAAAAAGAAGCAAAGGCTAGGATAGATGTCATTGCAAAAGGTTGGGATATGTCGTAGTCCAATAGAAATATTTTAAACAGTGTGAAGGCTCCGTTGTATGTTTTGCGAGTGTTGGATGACAGTGCTAATGTGGACAGATCCCTGCTGTGTTGCATAATTACTGCTAATCCATGATTAGCCGCTGGAACGGAGGAGTGCTTGTGGCTGCTTGAGCGGCTGACGGAAGTGCTTGTTGAAAAGCCTAAAAACTGAAGCGAGACAAAACTGTCAGCGGCTATGTTACAAATGCCTGGTACATGCACGCAAATCAAGAAGAAATTGTGATATGCTGCCAACCAAGTAAGTTTCCTGAGAAATCTCAAGATTGTTAGAGATGATGAGTGGCCCTTGTTGATGATGTGACATATGGCCTGGTTGTCTGAGTAGCAACGAACTGACAACCCTGACCATAAACGCCCCCATGCCACAGCAGCTGTTACAATAGGGTAGATCTCAAAAAAAGAGCTGAGTTAGTGAAAAACCTTCCAAAACCTGGACTTCTTCAGGCCACCTACCCCAAAGATTGATGCGAAACCCGTGGTAGACGCCGTGTCTGACCATATGGTAGATGACGTGACAGACAATCTTGGGAGGAAAAAGCTTTTACCATTCCATGTGGTTAAGAATTTCTTCCACATGTGCAGGTCTGCTGTGGCTTGAATATCTAGGGACAGTCTATGTTCGTTGTGTCGGAAGTGTGGAAAAGGCAAAGAAGTCTGGCTATGAAAGCCCGACCTTGTGGTATGATGCACATGGCAAAGTTTAAGGAACCTAGAAGAGATTGTAGTTCATTGCGGTTGCAAGTACCCAGCATGATGTAGTGATTGATGTTGAGAATGTTTGTTATTTTCTCTTGTGGTAAGCTTGCTTGCATGGATGCTGAGTCGAGTTGTAGCCCAGGAATGTAATGCTGGTGTCTGGGCCTTCGGTTTCTTAGGGGATACTGGGACACCCAAGTGGTCGAACAGACTAATGGCTTCTTTCAGGCTTCTGGGGGGAAAGGTGTTTTCTTCGACCAGCAGAAGTCATCTAGATAATGTATGACTGTGGGGCATCTGGAGATGTTAAGTAACAGCCATTCAAATGTCAAAGATTTTGGGGCTACTTTTTGACCCAATGGTTAAGCGGGAGAAGAAATAGTAGTTGTCTGCCCACTTGATGCCATGTAAGTGCCAGAGTGTGGGGTGTATTGGTAGTAGTTTGAACGCATTAGTGATGTCTGTCTTACTTAACCAGGCTCCAACACCTGCTTGGGTTATGGCTGTAATGGCATGATCTATGGTGGCATATTGCAGGGAAAACACCTTGGAGGGAATGAGGGAGTTGATACTTGGGGTAGCAGAGGTGTGTGGTGCCGATAAGTCTATGGTTAGTCTGTGTTTAAGGGAAGATTTCCCTGTGACAAGCCCACTGGTTTGTGCGCCATGCTGTATATGGTGGAGATTGGGAAAGCCCATGTAGAAACCCCTCTGCAATGCTTGGGCTATGAGTGTGTTTACAGCCGTTGGGTTCTGTTGTGCTGACTGCAAGTTAGGCCATTCTAAATTCCATGAAGGTACATGTATGATACCTATATGAGAACCCTCTGAAAATCCAGAGCTTAGTTAAGAAAAAATAAATAGAAAAATTATTTGTTGAAAATCTGGGATTTACCGAAAAGAAAATGGGATGACCCAATTTGTCTCTGGTAGTTCACTCCGTTCTACCAGCGGTGTTGGTACCTGGAGCCTGATAGTGATCGCTCGTTTGGTTGGGAGAAAAGTTTGTTGTGGGTATGAAAGAGTTAGGGTACATGCACAAATAACATCTCTATATATGCCAAATGTCAAAACAACTCAGGGATGGTCAGATTCCGTTTACCTGGAATCCCTGGATCTAACCCCCACAGATACATCATCATACATATATATGCTTTGTTTCCCATTGTGCTGGGATCCTATGTGCAGGGTTAATGTCCTGTGTGTCATAAGAATTGATTGTACCAGGTAACCGAGTTTTGGTTGGTGCTGGTTGTGTGGTAGCGGGAGACCCAGCCTTTGTGAGTGCTGTGGTGAGAGACTCGAGATTTGCCAGTCTGTCGTTAATTATATGCTCATGGAGTTCATGAGTGAAGTTAGCATGGCCTAGGATGGCTATTGGTAGAGATGTTAAGTTGACATCTTTTACCTTCCAGGATATCTGTTACTGTGTGCTGGGATCATATGTGCAGGGTTAACATCCTGAGTGTCAGGAGAATTGATTGTACCAGGTAACTGAGTTTCGGTTGGTGCTGGTTGTACAGTAGTGGGAGGCCCATCCTTGTGAGTGCTGTGGTGACCGACTCGAGATTGCCAGTCTGTCGTTAATTTTCTCATAAGTTCGTGAATGAGGTTAGCATGGCCTGGGTGTCACCTGAGTTGGTGTTGCTGAGCCTCTGCGTGAAGGTGTATCGATTCTAGCCGAGGTGCTAGGAAGAGATAATTCTTCGCCACCTTCTTGAAAAAATTACCAATAAAGATTGCAATTATTGCTTGTACCCAGGGGTCTTGTACTGGCTTGCTAGCTAAGCCGTGAGGCAAAACAATTAGGCTTGGTGTTTTTGGTGACTGGTGAGGTCCTGCAAGTTGCAAGTGGCTTGAGAGGCTCTATCTATGCGTTGGCGCGAGGGGGTTATTGTGTCCACCAAACGTAGTGGCAGGATGTTGGCCTCTCGATGACAGTAACCATTGGTCTTGGTGTAGTGTAATATTTATACATTAAAGCGGCACTGTCTTGCCGAACTTACCTTTCTTCAATCTCTTCCTCTTCTCCCCCTCTCTCAGGATCTGTTCTTCTTTGCTTCCTGTCTTCTTTAGTTTTCTTTAAAATCATAAGACAAAGTAGGGACTCTTTGCCTTATGGAGGTTTCCTCCGCTTGACCAGCTTTGACCAGCAGAGGAGCAAAGTGTGCTTCATTTCTGCTGGTCAGAGCAATTTTCCTATAATTCTTACCTTTCCTCAGTGTTCCTGCGATGCTTCCTGTCATTTTAGACGAAACTGACGAATTGCGTTCTAACTGAATGAGAACAGTATGTTCGTTTGTTTTAGAACGCAATTCGGCAATTTGTTCATGTCGGAATTTCATTCGAAACTCCAATTCAATTTGTGCCGTGGCTGCATCTTGCAGCCTCTTAGTAGATAACTCCCTAATTCCTACGGTATCAGGGAGTTATCTATTAAAAGGCTAAAAGACCTAAATTGGTCTTTCAGCCATATTTACTAATACTAAGTAAAGATTACTTAGTATTACCGTGTTTCTCCGAAAATAAGACCGGGTCTTATATTAATTTTAGTCACAAAAAACACACTAGGGCTTATTTTCAGGGTAGGGCTTAGAGCCAGTCTGTCAGCTGGTGTCTGCGCTGTGTAACCCCCCCAGAGACCCTCACCTCCCCCTCCCTGTAATATTCTCCCCTCCCTCCCTCCCTGTAATACTATCCCCCCTCCCTCCCTGTAATACTCTCCCCTCCCTCCATGTAATACTCTCCCCCCCCTCCCTCCCTGTAATACTCTCCCCCCCCTCCCTCCCTGTGTCTCCCTCCCTCCTTGTATTCTCCCCCCCTCCCACCCTCCCTGTAATGCTGCCACCCCTCCCTCCCCTCTTGTGCTCCCCCCCCTCCTTCCCTCCCTGTAATACTCTCCCCCCTCCCTCCCTGTAATACTTTCTCTCCCTCCTGTAATACTCTCCCTCACCATGACCCTGCCACCTCCCTCCCTGTAATATTCTCCTCCCTCCCTGTAATGCTCTCCCCCCTCCCTCCCTGTCTCCCCTCCCTGTAATACTCTCCCCCCTCACTCCCTCCTGTAATATTCTCCCCCCCTCCCTGTAATACTCCCCCCCTCTCACCCTGTAATACTCCCTCCCCCTCCAATCTTCTCCTCACCTGCTATTCCCTGTAGCGTGGCCGAGCTCCTCTCCGGTCCGCGACCCGGCCGGACTGACAGGAAGTGCACACCCAGGGCGTGCACTTCCTGTCAGTCCGGCCGGGTCGCGGACCAGAGAGGAGCTCGGCCACGCTACAGGGAAGGGGAGGTGAGGCAGTGCGGCAGCCGTCTGAGAGCTCTCTATAGAGCGCTCAGTCGGCTGTGGCATTTAAAGGGCCGGCAGCTGCCGGCCCTGCCTAGGTCTTATTTTCGGGGTAGGGCTTATATTGCAGCCCACCCCGATAATCCAGCTAGGGCTTATTTTCGGGGTAGGGTGTATTTTCGGGAAAACAGGGTAGTAAATGCTGCCCCTACTCGCTATACCGCGAGTAGAGGCATGTCTAGTAAACAGTGAGCAGCCTGTGGCTGCTCACTGTAAAAATAAAATAAAAACCTATTGGCCCCCATCCCTAAAGGACGGGTGGGGGCCCTAAAGTAAAATAAGGGGGGAGACCTATTGTCCCCCCCGGCCCCCACCCCTGAGCGGCGGGTGGGGGCCATAAATTACCTACTGTCCTTCTCCCCACCCGGCCCCCACCCCTGGGCGGCGGGTGGGGGCCATAATGATAATGAGGGGGGGACCTACTGTCCTCCCTCTCTCCGGCCCCCACCCCTTGGTGGCGGGTGGGGGCCATAATTATAATGGGGGGGGGACCTACTGTCTTTGCCCCCCCCGCCCCCCGGGTGGCGGGTACTAAGTCAAATCCCGCCCCCCCATCAAAGGTGACTAGGGGTCCCCAAGCCCCTAGTCACCCACCCCCCACCCATATAACAAGGCCCCTACCTAACCCCCTCACCCTAAAAAATTGTGAGGGGGAATAAAATTACTAACCTGTAAAGTAAAATTAAAATTTGACGTCCTTTTTCAAAAAATTTTATTTTTCAGCCCCAAAAAAGGCAAAATAAAAAACCATCATATCTGTCAAACTTAAAATAAAAAATCTGAGCGCAAAAAAAAAAACCTGACGAAAAAGAATAAAAATCTAATCCATCTTCACCCATGGAGGGCTCCGCACAGACTGAGCTCTGCAGGGCGGGGCAAGGCTTATAAAGCCTTGCCCCGCCCTGCAATTAGGCTAAGAACACTCTGATTGGTGACAGCATGGGAAAATTCCAAAGAACTTTCCCACACTGTGTAAAATGACACAGAGCACTCTGATTGGATGGATTTCAAGCTATCCAATCAGAGTGCTCTGTGTCATTTTACACAGTGTGGGAAAGTTCTTTGGAATTTTCCCATGCTGTCACCAATCAGAGTGTTCTTAGCCTAATTGCAGGGCGGGGCAAGGCTTTATAAGCCTTTCCCCGCCCTGCAGAGCTCAGTCTGCGCGGAGCCCTCCATGGGTGAAGTAGGATTTTTTTTTTGCGCTCAGGTTTTCTTTTTTGTCAGGTTTTTTATTTTAAGTTCGACAGGTATGTTGGTTTTTTATTTGGCCTTTTTTGGGGCTGAAAAATGAAGATCTTAGAAAAAAGAAGACGTCAAATGGTAAGTTTAATCTTACTTTACAGGTTAGTTATTTTATTCCCCCCTCACTATTTTTTAGGGTGAGGGGGGTAGGTAGGGGCCTTTTTATTTGGGTGGGGGGAGTGGGTGACTAGGGGCTTGGGGACCCCTAGTCACCTTTGATGGGAGAGGGAATTTCACTTAGGGCCCCCACCCGCCACCTAGGGCTGGAGGCCAGGGGGGGGGAAGGACAGTAGGTCCCCCCCCTCATTATCTTTATGGCCCCCAGCCGACACTCAAGGGTGGATAGTAGGTTTTTTTTTTTTGGGGGGGGGGTTTACAGTGAGCAGCCACAGGCTGCTCACTGTTTAGTAGACATGCCCCTACTCGCAGTATAGTGAGTAGGCGCATTCGGGAGATTTTATTCTCCTTTATGCTAATATGGGGGTCATATTGACCCCCATAGAGTGAGGGGGGACAGGAGGGGCTTATGAAGTGACGGGGAGCACTGCTCCCTGCCGTTTCTATTTTTACATATTACAAGGAGGGAGCTGTGCGCCGGTAGCTCCCTCCTTGTAATAAACTGAACAAACAAATGAACACTGATATTCAATGTTAGTTTGTTCGTCTGATTTTTCTATTCATTCATTCGTCTGTCTGATGAATGAATGAATAGATGAAATTCCTGTTCACATGTCCAGGTGTTTCACTGGGCATGTGCGGGAATCTCACAGTCTGTCTAGTGTGGCCAGATGACGTGTCCCACAGGGACTTCCTCTACCCACACAAAGATGGCGGCGCCCTGAATATAGATCGGGGCAGAAAATAAAGAATAAAAAAAATATAGGTAATATGGGGAGCTTAGGGACATTTGGGGGTGATTAAGGGGTCAATTGGATGTAGTGGAGGCGGGTTAAAAAAAACAAAAACGGGATTCGGCATGACAGTGCCGCTTTAAACATGCAATTGGGTCCGTACTGAGTTTGCTTAGGCGAAATGTATGTAGCACGGTGGACGTACTACAGTCTTTAACATGAGTCCTGAGTTAGAATTCTATGTGGCGCCTGTACATGATTGATCGGCGCTATATATATATATATATATATATATATATATATATATATATATATATATATATATATATATATATATATATATATATATATATATATATATATGAACCCGCAGTTTCCATAAGGCATGTACTATTATTATTATAGGGGGGTAATGTATTTGTGATAGGTGATCATAGTATATATTGTATATGAAATAGATTACCGGGTATTTATGTGTAAAATAACTGGCTACGTAATGATAATATATGTGTCCGTTTATTATTAGTAGCATATGGTTTGATAAGTGAAAAATTGTGTTTTGGTTGTTGACCTATTGAGGTCAGTGCTTTTGAAAACCCCAAAATTTACATTATATAGAGTGGTCTGTAGGTGGCAGTGTAGGTAGCGATATTTCCGTAATAGATGTATTAAAGTGTGAAATTAAATGTTGAGCCCATGTGGGAGGGTATTTCATGTAAATAATAAGGTGTAGCCTGTGATAGTAACAGGCAAGTAGTGAATAGGGGTCCCGTGGGATGGTAAAATGTGAAGCCTATAACGTGGCTAAAATGTAATGTGCCCAGCTGTTCCCTTAAGGGGGGAATACATCTAACTCTATAACATTAGTTGTTTCAAACCCTGAGGTTCCCCCCCATTCGTGCGGTTTAAAACCGCACAAACGGTAAATGCCTGATGTACACGAATACATGAAAAGGTTGCTGTACGGGAGTATGCAAATGCCCGGCAGCCAAGATACAAGTAGAGGCGAACGATTGTAAAACCGTTCGGGAGTACAAACAAGTGTTATGCCGTATACAATAAAGGAACACATAGTCCAACCGCACGAACGGAGGAGTGATACAAATAACGATTAAGCTGGTTCCCGTTCGGGACTATGTGAAAGGTCATGCAGGCAAGGTACATGGAATATGCATGGAAATGTTAGAAACGAACCGAACAGTGCACGAACGGCTTGCATAGAGAGACGGTTTGAAGCAAAACCGAAGATGACCGTAAAGTGAGGACCTGGCCAGGCGTAACGGGTAGGTCAACTTATGGTTTGCAAGTCACTAGGATGTTATCTGCGGCGATGGAAAGAAGCTGGTCAGACGGAAAAGCCTGTGGCAGAATTTCTGGACAGAGCGCAGCGTGGAAGACCTTGTGGGAAAGCAAAAAGGTATTCCAATATGGCGACTGGATGAACCGGAAGTGCATTCAGAAGCTGACCTTGAGCGGTATGGAGTCAGGTAAGTGGTGTGACCTTATATAGGTAAGTGAATTAACTTAAGCCCATTCCACAATTACAGGCCAAACGGCCTTAATACATAAATGTATATAAAAATATGCTTTAGAAAAGATGCTTTAGAAATTCTAAATTAAACAGAATTTGCTGTAAAGGAAGTGTAAGCATTAGATGTCTTGTTACAGGAAGTGTTTAGCTAGGCTGTGTAAGTCACATGCAGGGAGGTGTGACTAGGGCTGCATAAACAAAGTGATTTAACTCCTAAATGGCAGAGAATTCAACAATGAGACTGCCCTTTTTGTTGGTTTGCACACATTTTTTGTTGGTTTGCACACAGGCACCTTCTTGTCTCTGTGGAAGTCCCTGGCTGGGACAAAACACGTAGATCTGGTGGACTGATATTTTAACTGGCACATTTTTAACTTATATGTAAGTAATTAAAATTATCTTTGTGATATATTGTATATATTTTGGCACTTTCTTTTTCCCAACATCTATGGTTCAATGCTATTGAAGCTACACAGCAACAAGAGATATTCATTAACATTGCCAAGACCCTACCCCCTACCCCTACCTACTTTCTTGCCACACAATATGCACTTTGCCGTTCTTGGAGGCAATCCCAAAGATTTCATCAGCACGAGACATTAGTGTAGCAGACTCATTGCCCTTGTGCTCGGTTGTCTGCACCCCCTTGTTCGTTTCCCAAATAGATGGTGTGTGGTCCCCAGGGGCGTATTAGCCGCGAGGCAAACAAGGCATTTGCCTTGGGCGGCATTTTTCAGGGGGCGGCAAAAAACGCCGCCCCCCAAATGCCCAGGGCAAATGCCTAGTTAGCCTTGCTGCTAACTGACATCCCGAGCGGGCAAGCGGCGCTGGCTGCAGGCGGCTGGCAAGGGAGCACTTCCTATGAGCTCTCTGCTCAG
>OW240913.1:372408734-372446765 GCA_933207985.1 Pelobates cultripes | reverse complement strand
GTGTGACATATGTACAGCGCCCCCCACTAATACTAACAACCTTGGTAAAAATGAGCAAAGAAGACTATGAAACATTGTCTTTATTGTTTAACCATTTGATCAATTGTTCAAAAAATACACAAACATTCTCTGCTCTCATGGATGTCAAACAATTGCAAACACAACACAGGTTTTTTTAAAAAATTTTTGGGTGAAATATATGTATTGCACAGTTATTGGCACCCTGTTAGGTTGGATAATACCTGATGACAAGGAATCTGAGGCCATTTCTCCATACAGAATCTCTCCAGATCGTTCATGGTGGACTCTCCTCTTCAGTTCACCCCACAGATTTCCAATGGGGTACAAGTCAAGGGACTAGGATGGCCATGACAGGACCTTGATTTTGTGATCAGTAAACCATATTTGGGCTGATTTTGATGTATGTTTTGGACCATTGTCCTGCTGGAAGATCGAACCACAGCCCATTTAAGCTTTCCTGCAGAGGCAGTCAGATGTTTATTTAATATCTGTTGATATTTGATAGAGTCCATGATTATAATTTTTATTATTGGTATTTATATAGCGCCAGCTTATTCCGCAGCACTTTACAATAAGAGGGGAATTTACCAAATGAGACAATAACAAAATGTAACAGGAACAATGGGTAGATGAGGACCCTGCTCAAACGAGCTTACAGTCTAGCCGAGGTGGGGTATAAAAACACAATAGGAAGGGTATTGAGAGAGACAGCAAATAGACATGGTGGGAAAGTAGCAGAACCTCCCTGTAGGAGAGAGCCAGAGGAAGGTTTGAGAGATAAAAGCCATAAGCAATCCTGAAAAGATGGGTTTTGAGGGACTTTCTAAAGGATTAAAGACTAGGGGAGAATCTGACAGGTGGTAGGCAGGCTGTTCCAAAGGAAAGGAGCCACCCGTGAGAAGTCTTACAGAATTTGCAGTAAGGGTGCGAGCAGCAGACAGTAGAGCGGAGAGACCGAAAGGGGGCATATCTATGAATCAGTGAAGAAATGTAAGAGGGGCTAGAGTTGGTTAGAGCTTTATAGGTAAGGGTTAGTATTTTAAATTGACACCTGTAGGGGACAGGAAGCCAGTGTAAGGATCGACAGAGGGGTGAGGTGTGAGAGGAGCGGCAGGAGAGAAAGAACAGTCTGGCAGCAGCGTTCATCACAGATTGTAGGGGGGCAGTACGGCTTCTGGGGAGACCAATTGGGAGAGAATTACAGTAATCCATGCGAGAGATTACTAGAGCGTGAACAAGCTCCTTGGAAACATCTTGCTTAAGAAAGGGGCGTATGCGGGCAATGTTTTTAAGTTGGAATTGCCAGGTTTTAGCAGCAGACTGGACATGAGGCGCAAAGGTGAGGCCAGAGTCAAAAGTGACACCAAGACAGCGAGCTTGAAAGGATGGCGTGAGGCAGGTACCATTAACCTGCAGGGAGAGTGAAGGAGGAGGATCAGTGTTATGAGGAGGAAAAATAAGAAACTCAGTTTTAGAGAGATTGAGTTTCAGAAAGCGGGAGGACATCCAATCAGAGATAGATGAAAGGCAATTGGTGACACGTTGTAGGACAGCAGGGGAGGGGTCAGGGGAGGAGCGATATATCTAGGTGTCGTCAGCGTACAGGTGGTAGTGGAATCCAAATGATTTAATGAGTTTGCCAAGAGAGGCAGTGTAAAGAGAGAGCAAAAGGGGGCCAAGAACTGAACCTTGAAGGACTCAGACTGAGAAAGGACAAGGAGAGGAGGTGCTGTTGGAAAAAGAGACACTAAAGGAGCGTTAGTAGAGATAGGGGGAGAACCATGAGAGAGGGCCTTATCACAGAGACCAAGAGATTGAAGAGTTAGGAGACGGAGGCCATGATCAACAGTGTCAAAGGCAGCAGAGAGGTCAAGAAGAATTAGTATAGAGTTGTGGCCTGTTACAAAATGCCTTTTGTAACTGTTCCTTTAAATGAGAAATTGCCCTGTTCCCCTGGATTATGGAGGATCCTATTTGCCAGCCTCCTCCCCCATGACTATGGACCGGGTGTGTATGGCCCTTTAAGACAGTCGGTGGGCATATGGGGGCTTATAGACTTTTTATGGGACTGGTGCTGGCACTTTAAGCACCTTTTTGGGGCATAGGGAAAATTGGGACACTGCCCCTTTAAGACGGTGTCCCCAGACGTGGTTGGGACACTGCCTCTTTAAGCCTGTGTCCCCAGTATCCCCAGACCTGGTTAAAACCCTTTTTTCCTGGCTATTTCCCACTTGGTTCAGTAAATGGGGCTTACTGAACCAAGTACCACACAGGCGGACCACCGAGAGCTGGAAGTGTGCAGGCAATTTACCTCCCAGGTTGGGAGCCTGCTGTAAGTAAATTGCCGAATGCTGGGTTGCTGTTTACGCAAACGAACACGTGGCGGCGCCATCTTTGTTCATTCAAATACGGTCAGCGGTGTGTGCAACCAAATTCATGGAACTAAAATCGGCTGCACCTTTCTGCGAACACCGCTGACCTGTACCTTCTCCCATACTGAACTTTCAGCCGCAGAGACTAAGTCCCATTCTAGTCATTTTTTCAGCCTGAAATATACCGACCGCACAGCCCAAATCTATGGAACTGTTTTGGGCAGGAAAATGTGCTTGCGGTCGGTCATAAAGGACTTCCGTCTAACTTTTTATCCACTGGAGGGATTTGTGTGATTTTTGGATATGTTTATATTTAAAGTGTGCTGATTCTGAATATGTAATTTGTTATTGGTCGTTCTGTAAAACCCTGTGGGTGGTCCTATGTAAGGAAAACCTGCATAAAAGAAGGCCCTTTGGTGCCCTCTAACTTGCAGCCTTGACTCATGTTTGTAGGGGACAGCTATAATCACTACAGGGATTGCTATGCTCTTCATACTCCCTTAGCTACTGAGCTTGTGTAAGAGCTCTTGTTCCTGATCCTGCTTCGCTCTACAGAAGGAAGAGGTTCACCTACTGGAACCTGGAGCCTGGTCGTGGGTCCCGGGTGAATATCAGACGGCGAGATCCTAGCACAGCAGCAGTGGTTCGTGGAGTCTGCAGTACTTATGGTGTCTACACAGTAGTTATGGTGTCTACGGTGCTGATGGTCCTTTGGTGAGCGCTAGGAGCATCCTTTCTACGGTCCAACTTCCATCCAGCCTGGAGGCAACCGTAACATGGCCTTTGGATTTGGTTGTGATTAAGTCATTTGTAATTGTAATGAGAGCAGTCTCAGTAGAGTGGGGGGGTGATAGCCAGATTGAAGAGGATCGAGGAGGGAGTTGGGATTTAGGAGCGTGTCAAAGGGGCTTTTTTAGGATGGGTATGACAGTAGCATGCTTAAGGGGAGCAGGGACAATGCCAGATGAAAGAGAGCAGTTTAGGATGTGTGTTAAGGATGGTACAAGACAAGGGGTAAGAGCTCTAATAAGGTACTGGATTAAGCGGGTGGTGGGGCGAGAGGAGAAGTGCAGCCACCATCTGTTCAGTAGCTGGAGGGAAGTTTTGGAGGGTAGGGATGGTATGGTCCAAGTGAGGCTGAGATAGAAGGGGGGAGAATTCATTCCTTAAAGGACCACTCTAGGCACCCAGACCACTTCAGCTTAATGAAGTGGTCTGGGTGCCAGGTCCTTCTAGGGTTAACCCATTTTTTTATAAACATAGCAGTTTCAGAGAAACTGCTATGTTTATGAATGGGTTAAGCCTTCCCCCTAATCCTCTAGTGGCTGTCCCATTGACAGCCACTAGAGGCGCTTGCGTGCTTCTCACTGTGATTTTCACAGTGAGAGCACGCCAGCATCCATAGGAAAGCATTGTAAATGCTTTCCTATGAGACCGGCTGAATGCGCGCGCAGCTCTTGCCGCGCGTGCGCATTCAGCCGGCGGGGCGGAACGGAGGAGGATCGGAGGAGGAGAGCTCCCCGCCCAGCGCTGGAAAAAGGTAAGTTTTAACCCCTTTCCCCCTTCCAGAGCCAGGCAGGAGGGGGACCCTGAGGGTAGGGGCACCCTCAGGCCACTATAGTGCCAGGAAAACGAGTATGTTTTCCTGGCACTATAGTGGTCCTTTAACTGTTTAATCTTGTCAGTAATGTAACATGCAAAGCTATCAGCTGAAAGATTAGTTTGTGGGGTGCCCACAGAAGGGCGAAGAAGAGAGTTAAAAGTATTAAAGAGATGCCTAGGATTGCAGGAGCACGAGCTAATGAGACAAAAAAAGCTAGACTGTTTAGCAAGGGTGAGGGCTGCACTGTATGAGTGCAAGACAAATGTATAGTGTAGAAAGTCCGACAAGGTGGAAGACTTCCTCGCTTTCCTAGCTGCAAGAGACGGTCTTGTTTCTATTAACCGTGCAGCTTTGTGTACAAAGTGGTTAATATTTTTGTGCCAATTCCTGTTGTTATTGAACAGACGTTGTGATGTCCTAATGATAAACTCCTTGTGTTTATTTTTTCAAGGTGCTGAGTTGGAAAACACAGTCTCGAAGAAATAAGTCAGTTTGTGTCCACAGATATCTGCATTCTGCGTAGGTCCCGTCAGACCACCGATCTTTATCCCACAAACTCCACAAACACGAAGCGCTTCAAGTCACTTGCTGCCAGGAATTAATGTAACTGCCATCGACCTCGAGAGCGACAATATGTTCTGTAATTATAAATACGTTTTCTGAGCCTGCATAGTCTGTTTCAGCACTAATAATAACAATCTGCCCTAAATCATCTCGACAAACATATACAAACTGTATAAACAGCTTTTCTATGATTAGATACATTAAACAATAGCGATAGGGTTAGCACATATAATGGGATCTCTGGGATCAACTGGAAAGATCAGAGATTATGTGGATAATGCAAAATAACAAAATGTATGCTAACAAAACACTCAGTGTTTTATAGACCCACATTGATCACCATTACACATCAGTGAATTACTGATATTACAAGCACACTGAGGGCTTCATCTCCCAATAAAGAGTTCTAGAGGTTCCTCTGCTCACCATACACATTGAGGGCTTTATATCCCAATAAAGAGTTATTATTATTATTATCGCCATTTATATAGCGCCAACAGATTCCGTAGCGCTTTACAATATTATTATATTATTATATATAATTAGGACAATTACAAGAAAACTTACAGGAACGATAGGTTGAAGAGGACCCTACTCAAACGAGCTTACAGTCTATAGGAGATGGGGTGTAAAACACATTAGGACAGGAAATAGCAATCAAATAAGGTGGGAGTGAAGCAGAGCTGGGGGAGAGAGTAGAGTGCTGCCCTTTAGAAGAGAGCAAGAGACAGGTATGTAAGGTACAGGTTACTCCGGGAGGCCATAAGCTTTCCTAAAGAAATGGGTTTTAAGGCACTTCTTAAATGATTGAAGACTAGGAGAGAGTCTGGTAGCAGCCCGCGAGAAATCCTACAAGCGCGAGTTGGCCGTACAGGTGCGAACAGCGGACAGAAGAAGGTCACGGGCAGAGCTGAGAGACCGATAAGGGGCATACCTATGGACCTGTGAGGAGATATAAGAGGGGCTAGAATTGTTCAGTGCTTTATAGGTATGGGTAAGCACTTTGAATTAACTCCTACAGAATACAGGAAGCCAATGTAAGGACTGATAGAGGGGTGAGGTGTGAGAGGACCAACTAGAGAGGAAAATCAGTCTGGCAGCAGCATTCATTACTGACTGTAGCGGGGCAGTACGGCTATTGGGAAGACCAATTAGAGAGTTACAGTAGTCCATGAAAGAGATTACTAGAGCATGGACAAGCTCTTTAGTAGCATCTTGTGTAAGAAAGGGGCGGATGCGGGCGATGTTTTTAAGGTGGAATTGACATGCTTTGACAACAGACCAGATGTGAGGCTCAAAAGTGAGGCCAAAATCAAAAGTAACACCAAGACAACATGCTTGTAAGGATGGGCTGATATGGGTACCACCAATCTGAAGGGAGAGTGAGAGAGGAGGATTAATATTAGGAGGAAAGACAAGAAGTTCTGTTTTGGAAAGATTGAGTTTCCGAAAGCCGGAGGACATCCAATTAGAGATAGAAGAAAGGCAAGAAGTGACACGTCGCAGGAGGTCAGGAGAGGAGAGATATATCTGGGTGTCATCAGCGTACAGGTGGTATTGGAATTCAAATGAGGTAATAAGTTAGCCAAGAGATGCAGTGTAAAGAGGAAATAGAAGGGGACCAAGGACAGAGCCTTGGGGGACTCCAACTGAGACAGGAGATAGGAGGAAAACCATGAGAGGACAGAGTCACAGAGACCGAGTGATTGAAGAGTTTGGAGAAGGAGAACATGATCAATGGTGTCAAAGGCAGCAGAGAGGTCAAGAAGAATTAGTATGGAGTAGTGACCTTTGGATTTAGCTGTGATAATGTCATTAGTGACTTTAATGAGGGCAGTCTCAGTTGAGTGGAGGGCGCGGAAGCCGGACTGAAGAGTGTCAAGGAGAGAGTTGGAGTTGAGGAAGCAGGCCAGATAGGTAAAAACTAGTCTTTCAAGAAGCTTTGAGGAAAAAGGGAGCAGGGATATAGGATGATAGTTAGGGATATAGGATGGGTCAAGACATGTTTTTTTAAGATGGGTACTACAGTAGCATGTTTAAGGACAGCAGGCACAGTGCCAGAAGAAAGAGCAGTTGAAGATGTGTGTTAAGGAGGGCACAAGAGTTCTAGGGGTTCCTCTGCCTACCATACACATTGAGGGCTTTATCTCCTAATAAAGAGTTCTAGGGGTTCCTCTGCTCACCGTGCACATTGAGGGCTTCAGCTCCCAAAAAAGAGTTTTAGGGGTTCCTCTGCCTACTATACACATTGAGGGCTTCGTCTCTCAATAAAGAGTTCTAGGGGTTCCTCTGCCTATTTTACACATTGTAGATTTCATATCCTCAATAAAGAGTTCTAGGGGTTCCTCTGCCCACCATACTGTCAGGGTAATCCCCGTGACATCCAGACGGCTAGGTGTGGCCGCCCCACAGGTGCCAAAAAGAGGATTTGAACCTGGGTCCTTCATGTCCTGGACCTGCTATACTGCCTCTAAGCCACAGCAGATTCTGTTTGTTTGAAAAATTCTATGCTTGTTATGCCAGGCCATGTCTGTAGCACTAGGGGGCTGGGCTTCATCTGTAGCTATTGCTACACCTGAGGCAGATCACTCATCAACCGTGTATTTAAACCTGCCTCTCCCTGAGGAATTTGACAGTTCTTTGATTCTGGTGATCATGTGTTGTTCCTATTTTGTTTCCTGAACTTGTTCTCCAGATTGACCCCGGCTTCTGACCTTGGCTTCCCTCCTCGTTTATCCTGACCTCTGGCAACCTCTGACTTTGGATTATCCTCCTGCTTGTGACCTTGTCTGTACTGAGAACTGGAGCACCTTTCCTGCACAGCCCCCATGCACAGATTCACAGTCCTGGTGGTTTCTTACCTGATCACCTTGGACTGTGTTTATTTGCAAGAGTGACCATCCATATCTGCACTACAAACTCCAACCTCAGGTTAGACACATACACATTGAGGGCTTCATCTCCCAAAAGCGTTCTAATGGTTCCTCTGCCCACCATACACATTGAGGGCTTTATCTCCCAATAAAGAGTTCTAGGTATTCCTCTGCCCACCATACCGTACACATCGAGGGCTTCATTTCCCAATAAAGAGTTCTAGGGGTTTGTGGAGTCAGGTGGCCCAACCTTTGCATTTACTTAATAAATTTGCTACATTTCAATTAACAGCGCAGTAATTGACACTCAAGCACAGTAGCCCCCCCCACCCCCCAAAAAAAATCCTACCTATAGAGAAGCTGAATTATCTCAGCCAGAGGAAGAGAAAGGGCCACCGCAAAAATAGTGTGATTTTGGATTAAAAGTGAGTAAAAATACTTTTTATTGTATGGGGAGAGTCCAAAATTTTAGGAGTAAACTCTACTGTGTAACACGTGTTAGCATTTCCCTTTAATCCCCCTTTAATTTACACATACAGTACTCGGTTTATAGTGATAGACGTTACACGTACACGGTTTATGGTGATAGACTTTGCACGTAGTGCACATGGTTTATAGTGATAGACGTTAGTGCAGTTATTTACTATACATAATAAAACTCTCTGCATGCAGAGCACATTGGGTTTGTGTATTGATAATTGTATCTGAAAATAAGTTTCACTGCAGAACTTTCCATGTGTGCAGAGTCTGTGAGTTGTGTGGTTTCCGAGTACTTCACTGCAACTGCTGGCATGAAAATATTGTGATTTCCCTTGTCCCGAATGGCCTTTCTAATGGTGGTATTTCCTTACGCTCTGCTGAACGCTATAATTTGTATTAATGGCCAGTGACTCTGCAAGCAGTAAGGCTTTCCTGGGGACAATCTGATAACGATGAGAGATCACATTTGGTCATAATTGATGTAATCTCTGCAGTCAATTGAAGTTCATGGGTTCATATTTAAAAGACACTCCAAGCTCCGGTCATGTTATGTAACCGTTTCTTATTCAGTAACAAAGTTCCCATTTCAGCCGTCCTTACTGGACTTACTGTGCAATGGGCTTCTAATCGCCATAAAGCTATTCAGTAAAGTGGGGGTCGTGGAAACCGAATCCTCACATTGTAGACCAATATAGCCTATCTGTAAAAATACCCGACTAACTGCGCATCATGGGAAACAATCATAAACATGTGAGTGCAGCCATCACCGCTCTACAGATTACAATTCCTGCACAGGTTTTGTTTAATCTGATCTGGACTAAGATTGATGTTTCAGTGATTTACTAGATTCATGTGGTTAATGGCAACCTTCACAATGCCACCAGTGAGAGGGGAGCTTAGAGGGCAGCATTGGTAAGGATAGGTTTGTGGGAAGGTTAGGGTATCTGTAACACAGGTGTAGGTGGGGTTAGAAATTGGTTAGGGCCAGAGGAAATTGGTCTTACATTCTACATTTAGAAGTTAAAGGGACACTATAGTCATCAAAACAACTTTAGCTTAAAGGACCACTATAGTGCCAGGAAAACAAACTCGTTTTACTGGCACTATAGTGCCCTGAGGGTGCCCCCACCCTCAGGGTCCCCCTCCCGCCCTTTCTCCAGCGCCGGGCGGGGAGCTGTACTCCTCCTCTCCTCCTTGCTCGCGACGTCATCGGCTGAATGCGCATGCGCGGCAGGAGCCGCGCGCGCATTCAGCCGGTCGCATAGGAAAGCATTTACAATTTTGTGATTTTCACAGTGAGAAGCACGCAAGCGCCTCTAGCGGCTGTCAATGAGACAGCCACTAGAGGCTCTGGAGGCTGGATTAACCCTCAGTATAAACATAGCAGTTTCTCTGAAACTGCTATGTTTATAAAAAAAAGGGTTAATCCTAGCTGGACCTGGCACCCAGACCACTTCATTAAGCTGAAGTGGTCTGGGTGCCTAGAGTGGTCCTTTAATGAAGCAAATTTAGTATATAGATTATGTCCCTGCAGTCTCAACTGCTCAATTCTCTGCCATTAAGGAGTTAAATCACTTTGTTCATGCACCCCCCAGGCACACCTCCCTGCATGTGACTTACAGAGACTTCCTAAACACTTCCTGTAAAGAGATATCTTATGTTTAAATGTCCTTTATTGCACATTCTGTTTAATTTAGAATGTATAATTTCTCATCTATAATAGTTGCTAGACCCTGCAAGATCCTGCTGTTTTTTTATTTTCTTATCGAAACTTTAGCCATTCTAAACATCAGGGTGGATGTCATGTCATAGCTCAATATAAATGTCATAATTGACTGGGAAGGGCTGGCACCATGATAATATGTTTAGAATTGTGATAGACTGGGGGTGATGCACGTCTTTCACACGGAATGTACAAGTGCCTCGACTCGCCCTCCCTTTTACCACTGTGGGATGCATGGTCCCAGGAATTAATTTACTCCCATGGGCAATGTCACATTAATGCTTCAAGTCAGGATTTACAGACAACTAACATGGACCCCTAACACAAACCCCCAATATGTGCTAAACTCAACATCACGGTGGAGATAAAATGTGCTGCACTTCAAGCACCGACAGTGACTCAGTGAAGACACTAACTCTGATTGCCGAATTCAAGTGTACAATACCAAATCATATACAAAAAATAAAGCATAGTATAATATGTCCAGATATAAAATATAATAACTGTTTAACCCCTTAAGGACACATGACATGTGTGACAGGTCATGATTCCCTTTTATTCCAGAAGTTTGATCCTTATAGAGATAGACACTGGTTATATAGTATGGTATAGAGATAGACACTAGTTATATAGTATGGCACAGAGATAGACACTGGTTACATAGTATGGTATAGAGATAGACGCTGGTTACATAGTATGGTATAGAGATAGACACTAGTTATATAGTATGGCACAGAGATAGACACTGGTTATATAGTATGGTATAGAGATAGACGCTGGTTATATAGTATGGTATAGAGATAGACGCTGGTTATATGGTATGGAATAGAGATAGACACTGGTTATATAGTATGGAATAGAGATAGACACTGGTTATATAGTATGGTATAGAGATAGACACTGGTTATATAGTATGGTTATATAGTATGGTATAGAGATAGACACTGGTTATATATTATGGTATAGAGATAGACACTGGTTATATAGTATGGAATAGAGATAGACACTGGTTACATAGTATAGTATAGAGATAGACGCTGGTTATATAGTATGGTATAGAGATAGACGCTGGTTATATAGTATGTTATAGAGATAGACACTGGTTATATAGTATGGTTATATAGTATGGAATAGAGATAGACACTGGTTACATAGTATGGTATAGAGATAGACACTGGTTACATAGTATGTTATAGAGATAGACACTGGTTATATATTATGGTTATATAGTATGGTATAGAGATAGACACTGGTTATATAGTATGGTATAGAGATAAACACTGGTTATATAGTATGGAATAGAGATAGACACTGGTTACATAGTATGGTATAGAGATAGACACTGGTTATATAGTATGGTATAGAGATAAACACTGGTTATATAGTATGGTATAGAGATAGACACTGGTTATATAGTATGGCATAGAGATAAACACTGGTTATATAGTATGGTATAGAGATAGACACTGGTTATATAGTATGGCATAGAGATAGACACTGGTTATATATTATGGTTATATAGTATGGAATAGAGATAGACACTGGTTACATAGTATGGAATAGAGATAGACACTGGTTACATAGTATGGTATAGAGATAGACACTGGTTATATAGTATGGTATAGAGATAAACACTGGTTATATAGTATGGTATAGAGATAGACACTGGTTATATAGTATGGCATAGAGATAAACACTGGTTATATAGTATGGCATAGAGATAGACACTGGTTATATATTATGGTTATATAGTATGGAATAGAGATAGACACTGGTTATATAGTATGGAATAGAGATAGACACTGGTTACATAGTATGGTATAGAGATAGACGCTGGTTACATAGTATGGTATAGAGATAGACGCTGGTTACATAGTATGGAATAGAGATAGAGACTGGTTATATAGTATGGTATAGAGATAGACGCTGGTTATATAGTATGGTATAGAGATAGACGCTGGTTATATAGTATGTTATAGAGATAGACACTGGTTATATATTATGGTTATATAGTATGGAATAGAGATAGACACTGGTTACATAGTATAGTATAGAGATAGACGCTGGTTATATAGTATGGTATAGAGATAGACGCTGGTTATATAGTATGTTATAGAGATAGACGCTGGTTATATAGTATGGAATAGAGATAGACACTGGTTATATAGTATGGAATAGAGATAGACACTGGTTATATAGTATGGTATAGAGATAGACACTGGTTATATAGTATGGTATAGAGATAGACACTGGTTATATATTATGGTATAGAGATAGACACTGGTTATATAGTATGGAATAGAGATAGACACTGGTTATATAGTATGGTATAGAGATAGACGCTGGTTATATAGTATGGCATAGAGATAGACACTGGTTATATAGTATGGTATAGAGATAGACGCTGGTTATATAGTATGTTATAGAGATAGACACTGGTTATATATTATGGTTATATAGTATGGAATAGAGATAGACACTGGTTACATAGTATGGTATAGAGATAGACACTGGTTACATAGTATGGTATAGAGATAGACACTGGTTATATAGTATGGAATAGAGATAGACACTGGTTACATAGTATAGTATAGAGATAGACGCTGGTTATATAGTATGGTATAGAGATAGACACTGGTTATATAGTATGGTATAGAGATAGACACTGGTTATATAGTATGGCATAGAGATAAACACTGGTTATACAGTATGGTATAGAGATAGACACTGGTTATATAGTATGGCATAGAGATAGACACTGCAAGATCCTGCTGTTTTTTTATTTTCTTATCGAAACTTTAGCCATTCTAAACATCAGGGTGGATGTCATGTCATAGCTCAATATAAATGTCATAATTGACTGGGAAGGGCTGGCACCATGATAATATGTTTAGAATTGTGATAGACTGGGGGTGATGCACGTCTTTCACACGGAATATACAAGTGCCTCGACTCGCCCTCCCTTTTACCACTGTGGGATGCATGGTCCCAGGAATTAATTTACTCCCATGGGCAATGTCACATTAATGCTTCAAGTCAGGATTTACAGACAACTAACATGGACCCCTAACACAAACCCCCAATATGTGCTAAACTCAACATCACGGTGGAGATAAAATGTGCTGCACTTCAAGCACCGACAGTGACTCAGTGAAGACACTAACTCTGATTGCCGAATTCAAGTGTACAATACCAAATCATATACAAAAAATAAAGCATAGTATAATATGTCCAGATATAAAATATAATAACTGTTTAACCCCTTAAGGACACATGACATGTGTGACAGGTCATGATTCCCTTTTATTCCAGAAGTTTGATCCTTATAGAGATAGACACTGGTTATATAGTATGGTATAGAGATAGACACTAGTTATATAGTATGGCACAGAGATAGACACTGGTTACATAGTATGGTATAGAGATAGACGCTGGTTACATAGTATGGTATAGAGATAGACACTAGTTATATAGTATGGCACAGAGATAGACACTGGTTATATAGTATGGTATAGAGATAGACGCTGGTTATATAGTATGGTATAGAGATAGACGCTGGTTATATAGTATGGAATAGAGATAGACACTGGTTATATAGTATGGAATAGAGATAGACACTGGTTATATAGTATGGTATAGAGATAGACACTGGTTATATACTATGGTATAGAGATAGACACTGGTTATATAGTATGGAATAGAGATAGACACTGGTTACATAGTATAGTATAGAGATAGACGCTGGTTATATAGTATGGTATAGAGATAGACGCTGGTTATATAGTATGTTATAGAGATAGACACTGGTTATATATTATGGTTATATAGTATGGAATAGAGATAGACACTGGTTACATAGTATGGTATAGAGATAGACACTGGTTACATAGTATGTTATAGAGATAGACACTGGTTATTTATTATGGTTATATAGTATGGTATAGAGATAGACACTGGTTATATAGTATGGTATAGAGATAAACACTGGTTATATAGTATGGAATAGAGATAGACACTGGTTACATAGTATGGTATAGAGATAGACACTGGTTATATAGTATGGAATAGAGATAGACACTGGTTACATAGTATAGAGATAGACGCTGGTTATATAGTATGGTATAGAGATAAACACTGGTTATATAGTATGGTATAGAGATAGACACTGGTTATATAGTATGGCATAGAGATAAACACTGGTTATATAGTATGGTATAGAGATAGACACTGGTTATATAGTATGGCATAGAGATAGACACTGGTTATATATTATGGTTATATAGTATGGAATAGAGATAGGCACTGGTTACATAGTATGGAATAGAGATAGACACTGGTTATATATTATGGTAATATAGTATGGAATAGAGATAGACACTGGTTACATAGTATGGTATAGAGATAGACACTGGTTATATAGTATGGTATAGAGATAAACACTGGTTATATATTATGGTTATATAGTATGGAATAGAGATAGACACTGGTTACATAGTATGGTATAGAGATAGACACTGGTTATATAGTATGGTATAGAGATAAACACTGGTTATATAGTATGGTATAGAGATAGACACTGGTTATATAGTATGGCATAGAGATAAACACTGGTTATATAGTATGGCATAGAGATAGACACTGGTTATATATTATGGTTATATAGTATGGAATAGAGATAGACACTGGTTACATAGTATGGTATAGAGATAGACACTGGTTATATAGTATGGTATAGAGATAAGCACTGGTTATATAGTATGGTTATATAGTATGGTATAGAGATAGACACTGGTTATATAGTATGGAATAGAGATAGACACTGGTTACATAGTATGGTATAGAGATAGACGCTGGTTACATAGTATGTTATAGAGATAGACACTGGTTATATAGTATGGTATAGAGATAGACACAGGTTATATAGTATGGTATAGAGATAGACACTGGTTATATATTATGGTTATATAGTATGGAATAGAGATAGACATTGGTTACATAGTATGGAATAGAGATAGACACTGGTTACATAGTATGGTATAGAGATAGACACTGGTTATATATTATGGTATAGAGATAGACACTGGTTATATAGTATGGTTATATAGTATGGTATAGAGATAGACACTGGTTATATAGTATGGAATAGAGATAGACACTGGTTACATAGTATGGTATAGAGATAGACTCTGGTTACATAGTATGGCACAGAGATAGACACTGGTTACATAGTATGGTATAGAGATAGACGCTGGTTACATAGTATGGTATAGAGATAGACACTAGTTATATAGTATGGCACAGAGATAGACACTGGTTATATAGTATGGTATAGAGATAGACACTGGTTATATAGTATGGAATAGAGATAGACACTGGTTATATAGTATGGAATAGAGATAGACACTGGTTATATAGTATGGTATAGAGATAGACACTGGTTATATAGTATGGCATAGAGATAGACACTGGTTATATAGTATGGTATAGAGATAGACACTGGTTATATAGTATGGAATAGAGATAGACACTGGTTACATAGTATAGTATAGAGATAGACACTGGTTATATAGTATGGCATAGAGATAGACACTGGTTATATAGTATGGTATAGAGATAGACACTGGTTATATAGTATGGTATAGAGATAGACACTGGTTATATAGTATGGAATAGAGATAGACACTGGTTACATAGTATGGTATAGAGATAGACGCTGGTTATATAGTATGTTATAGAGATAGACGCTGGTTACATAGTATGGTATAGAGATAGACACTGGTTATATAGTATGGCATAGAGATAGACACTGGTTATATAGTATGGTATAGAGATAGACACTGGTTATATAGTATGGTATAGAGATAGACACTGGTTATATAGTATGGTATAGAGATAGACACTGCATAGAGTTGGTTATATAGTATGGTATAGAGATAGACACTGGTTATATAGTATGGAATAGAGATAGAAACTGGTTACATAGTATAGTATAGAGATAGACGCTGGTTATATAGTATGGTATAGAGATAGACACTGGTTATATAGTATGGAATAGAGATAGACACTGGTTACATAGTATGGTATAGAGATAGACGCTGGTTACATAGTATGGTATAGAGATAGACGCTGGTTATATAGTAGAGATAGACACTGGTTATATAGTATGGTATAGAGATAGACACTGGTTATATAGTATGGCATAGAGATAGAGTATATAGAGATAGACACTGGTTATATAGTATGGCATAGAGATAGACACTGGTTATATATTATGGTTATATAGTATGGAATAGAGATAGACACTGGTTACATAGTATGGAATAGAGATAGACACTGGTTACATAGTATGGTATAGAGATAGACACTGGTTATATAGTATGGTATAGAGATAAACACTGGTTATATAGTATGGCATAGAGATAAACACTGGTTATATAGTATGGCATAGAGATAGACACTGGTTATATATTATGGTTATATAGTATGGAATAGAGATAGACACTGGTTACATAGTATGGTATAGAGATAGACACTGGTTATATAGTATGGCATAGAGATAAACACTGGTTATATAGTATGGTATAGAGATAGACACTGGTTATATAGTATGGCATAGAGATAGACACTGGTTATATAGTATGGTATAGAGATAGACACTGGTTATATAGTATGGTATAGAGATAGACACTGGTTATATAGTATGGAATAGAGATAGACACTGGTTACATAGTATAGTATAGAGATAGACGCTGGTTATATAGTATGGTATAGAGATAGACACTGGTTATATAGTATGGAATAGAGATAGACACTGGTTACATAGTATGGTATAGAGATAGACGCTGGTTATATAGTATGGTATAGAGATAGACGCTGGTTATATAGTATGGTATAGAGATAGACACTGGTTATATAGTATGTATAGAGATAGACACTGGTTATATATTATGGCTATATAGCATGGAATAGATAGACATTGGTTACATAGTATGGAATAGAGATAGACACTGTCACATAGTATGGCATAGAGACAGACACCGGTTATAGTGGCATAGAGATGTAAAACACTGGTTATATAGTATGGCATAGAGACAGACACTGGTTATATAGTATATACAGACAAAACACTGGTTACATAGTATGGCATAGAGATGCATCAACGGGTTACAAAGCGGCACAGAGACAGACACTGGTTATATAGTATGGTATAGAGATAGACACTGGTTATATAGTATGGCATAGAGATAGACACTGGTTATATAGTATGGTATAGAGATAGACACTGGTTATATATTATGGTATAGAGATAGACACTGGTTATATAGTATGGAATAGAGATAGACACTGGTTATATAGTATGGTATAGAGATAGACACTGGTTATATAGTATGGAATAGAGATAGACACTGGTTACATAGTATGGTATAGAGATAGACGCTGGTTATATAGTATGTTATAGAGATAGACGCTGGTTACATAGTATGGTATAGAGATAGACACTGGTTATATAGTATGGCATAGAGATAGACACTGGTTATATAGTATGGTATAGAGATAGACACTGGTTATATAGTATGGTATAGAGATAGACACTGGTTATATAGTATGGCATAGAGATAGACACTGGTTATATAGTATGGTATAGAGATAGACACTGGTTATATAGTATGGTATAGAGATAGACACTGGTTATATAGTATGGTATAGAGATAGACACTGGTTATATAGTATGGTATAGAGATAGACACTGGTTATATATTATGGTATAGAGATAGACACTGGTTATATAGTATGGCATAGAGATAGACACTGGTTATATAGTATGGTATAGAGATAGACACTGGTTATATAGTATGGTATAGAGATAGACACTGGTTATATAGTATGGTATAGAGCTGAACACTGCCATACTGAGGGAATAGTAAATAAAATGTTGGAGGTGTATCTACAACTCACAGAGAAAAAGTGAGAGTGAGACACCCCCAGAGGTCAGACTGGTGGTTACAGATCCACCAAAAGGGCTTGTACCCAGAATGAAATATTAAAGAAAAAGTATATTAGAGACTCCATAAAGGAGACTCTAAACTGATTTTGGATATAATATAGGGAAAGGACTAATAACATTAAATGACTAGAAAACCAGCACTGAAGTCCTTACGGAGAAAAATTAATCCCAAAGTATATAGTATATTAGTTGAATATTCCAAAAAGGCCTCTAGAGTGAAACAATTAAAGATACTTTATTATAATTCAAATATAAGAACAAGGGGCACAAGGTAGAATAAAGTCAGACCTAAAAAATTGAGAATACTATATATCACATGAATCTACAAGAGGAGAAGTCAAATTCTTCAATAAGGGTATAATTGCTAATCACCAGAGAAGAAAAGCTAATAATTAATCAAGAGATAGATAGCCAGGGAATAGTAAATCCTAAGGTAATAATTTCCCTAATACTCCCAGATGGAACACCTTCAGGTATTTAATATGCTGTCCCTCGACCTATATTATAATAAGGAAAGGAAAAACCACAGTAGATAGGTACTAAACAGAACAGCATATAAAGGAAAATGATAAGTAGAAAATGATTATCCCTGAAGGCTCCTAAGAATCAACACCTTCAAGGGTGTTCTATGCTGTTCCCAGTGAGGAACCCTCAGTATGTAAATGCTGAATAAAACAGCAAAGGAAATGAGAGTTATAGATGGAGACTAAAAATCCCTAAAAACTCCTAGAAACAAACACCTTCGAGGGTGTTCTGTGCTGTCCCTATATATGGAGATCCTCAGTAAATCAATAGTCCAAAGAGACGCATACAGAAAGTAGGTTATGAATAAAGGATACCATTGTGAAAAGTAAAGAAAAGGTTAAACCCGACGCGCGTTTTCACCCTGACGAAGGTGCATTAAATGCACCGAAACGCGCGTCGGGTTTAACCTTTTCTTTACTTTTCACAATGGTAGCACTAGATGTTTGATTTTGTTTTATTTTAAATTTTGTTCCGGCACAGTTTTATTGAATCCAAGAGGAGTTAGATAGAGGCAGTATGCTTATTTGCTCCTTTATAGGGCTAGCATAGAACACCCTTGAAGGTGTTGGTTTTTAAGAAGTTTACAGGGATCTTATCCTTTATTCATAACCTACTTTCTGTATGCGGCTCTGTTGACTATTGATTTACTGAGGATCTCCATGTATAGGGACAGCATAGAACACCCTCGAAGGTGTTTGTTTCTAGGAGTTTTTAGGGATTTTTAGTCTCCATCTATAACTCTCATTTCCTTTGCTGTTTTATTCAGCATTTACATACTGAGGGTTCCTCACTGGGAACAACATAGAACACCCTTGAAGGTGTTGATTCTTGGGAGCCTTCAGGGATAATCATTTTCTACTTATCATTTTCCTTTATATGCTGTTCTGTTTAGTACCTATCTACTGTGGTTTTTCCTTTCCTTATTATAATATAGGTCGAGGGACGGCATATTAAATACCTGAAGGTGTTCCATCTGGGAGTATTAGGGAAATTATTACCTTAGGATTTACTATTCCCTGGCTATCTATCTCTTGATTAATTATTAGCTTTTCTTCTCTGGTGATTAGCAATTATACCCTTATTGAAGAATTTGACTTCTCCTCTTGTAGATTCATGTGATATATAGTATTCTCAATTTTTTAGGTCTGACTTTATTCTACCTTGTGCCCCTTGTTCTTATATTTGAATTATAATAAAGTATCTTTAATTGTTTCACTCTAGGGGCCTTTTTGGAATATTCAACTAATATACTATATACTTTGGGATTAATTTTTCTCCGTAAGGACTTCAGTGCTGGTTTTCTAGTCATTTAATGTTATTACATGTGAAAAAGAACACTTATTTACATAACCAGTATGAAAAAGTGACAGTGTGTAGCGCTAAATAATATCGACTTACACCATGAGGAACTTTAGGGATATGAAATATATATATATATTCTCCTGAATCTTGGAGGGTATAGGAGATATATATACTGTGGAGAAAATGGAAAAAATATATAGTGCACTCTGTGCAAACAGGCGTAGTGGTAGATCATATAATAGGAAGCACTCACGTGGTTCAGAGCCTATTATGGATTGGCTCTTAATCACTCTTGCCTTGTGTCCTTTAGGTGACACACACCTTCAGCTCCCAATAAGGAATAACCCTCAAAATAAAAAAGAAACAGGGGGAAATCCGCCCTAGTGTTGAAATCCTTAGAGACAACAATATATAAACATATAGATGCAGGTGAAGATTGCTTCTCACCTGAACCAGAGCCTGTAACCTGGCTCTAAGTAGAAAGGCATATGAGTCCTTTTATGGGATGACTCCTTCCCTCTTTAATGGATGGAAAATGTACCAAATATACTGTTGAAATTTAAAATGGTATTTATTACATTCATATAAAATCAGTCTTGATACATACAGTATACTGGTGTCCATGTACATAATGTTTATATATTGTTGTCTCTAAGGATTTCAACACTAGGGCGGATTTCCCCCTGTTTCTTTTTTATTTTGAGGGTTATTCCTTATTGGGAGCTGAAGGTGTGTGTCACCTAAAGGACACAAGGCAAGAGTGATTAAGAGCCAATCCATAATAGGCTCTGAACCACGTGAGTGCTTCCTATTATATGATCTACCACTACGCCTGTTTGCACAGAGTGCACTATATATTTTTTCCATTTTCTCCACAGTATATATATCTCCTATACCCTCCAAGATTCAGGAGAATATATATATATATATTTCATATCCCTAAAGTTCCTCATGGTGTAAGTCGATATTATTTAGCGCTACACACTGTCACTTTTTCATACTGGTTATGTAAATAAGTGTTCTTTTTCACATGTAATCACGATAGGACTGAAGAGTACCTATTTTCTTGTGTGAGAGCTGCTGTACTATAAGAGCACCTGTTACTATTTAATTTAAGCGCCTGATAACACAGAATATTCTGCTATATTTAATGTTATTAGTCCTTTCCCTATATTATATCCAAAATCAGTTTAGAGTCTCCTTTATGGAGTCTCTAATATACTTTTTCTTTAATACTGAGGGAATAGTCTGTTTAGTGTAACGTGTTCTGAGAGTCACGGTAACTGTATGATACAAACAGTGACTTGAAATCCCAGCAGGACAAGAATCGCAGTGAAATTTAGCAGAGAGGAAAACGATATTTTTGTTTTCTGTTCCATTTGTGGTTGATCCCAGCTCCCCCTATTTACATGGGAATGTGTTTGTGTTGCCTGGAATCTGATAATGTTCAGATCGCTGTCTAAGAGTAAACAATGAGACCCTTCCCTCCAGTGACTTGGACGGCCCTCGTGGAGGGGACAGATTGAGACATGTGCCTGTTACGTCTATACGTTGTGTATGTTGATGTTTTTGTCTGGATTGTGATCCATATCCTGGCTGTGAGCGGAGCAATGGATAATAGATATGTTGGGATAGTTTAGCGTTGTCTCAGTGACAATCAGATTGTAAACAGAGACAGAATACATTCTCCATCAAGGGCTCTGCACAGTGCTCTGTACTTGGGGGGCTCTGCACAGTGCTCTATAGGTGGGGGGCTCTGCACATTGCTTTATAGGTGGGGGCTCTGCACAGCGCTCTATACTGGGGGGCTCTGCACAGTGCTCTGTACTTGGGGGGCTCTGCACAGTGCTCTACACTTGGGGGGCTCTGCACAGTGTGCTATAGGTGGGGGGCTCTGCACAGTGCTTTACGCTCGGAGGGCTCTGCACAGTGCTCTACACTTGGGGGGCTCTGCACAGTGCTCTATACTTGGGGGGGCTTTGCACAGTGTTGTATAATTGGAGGGGGCTCTGCACAGTGCTGTATAGTTGCTGGGGCTCCGCACAGTGTTGTGTAGTTGGAGGGGCTCTGCAAAGTGCTGTATATAGTTGGAGGGGGCTCTGCACAGTGTTGTGTAGTTGGAGGGGCTCTGCAAAGTTCTGTATATAGTTGGAGGGGGCTCTGCACAGTGCTGTATAGTTGGAGGGGCTCCGCACAGTGTTGTGTAGTTGGAGAGGCTCTGCAAAGTGCTGTATATAGTTGGATGGGGCTCGGCGCTGGGTCAGGCTCCTCCTCTGCGCTTGCATTAGGCTTCCACATAGGAAAGCATTGTATCAGTTCTTTGCTATGGTGATTTAGCAGACGGCTGATGTCCTCATGCACGGCGTGAGGACGTCCAGCATCAGTTAGGCGACTTTTGGTCTCCTAGAAACCCTGAAGTCCCTCTGGTGGCTGTCTGCTAGACAGTCACTAGAGGTGGAGTTAACCCCTCAAGGTAATAAGTACATGTTACGGTATCTTCAGCATGAAATGTACAAATCGCCGCTTAGTGAATGCTCCCCATTCGCAATAATGTTGGCTGTAAGCGTGTCCAATACAACCATGCGAACCAAACGCAAGGGAACACTCCAAACTCCCGAACGGTATCCGTACAGTCCCTTCCCTCCACGAGCCGCAAGCTCACGAACCGCCAATATCAGCCGAACGCCGGTATCTCCCAAGCGGCTGATAATTCCAAATAGCAGTCTCTAGTCGCCGTTAATAAAATCCCCCCAATAACGAGACCAAGCTCCGCATTGAGGGTAAAACACAAACTGAGTTTACTGTGGGCTACCCGCCCGTATTTATGCAGGTCTCCCACTTGGTGGACACTCCCCTAGGGGACCAAATGGGAGACTGGAATAGCAGATGCACATATGGCATTTCAGGACATACAGTCACACAATATTCCCAGCATACATTACAGTTTCTTCCCCTCTGCCCGGGAGATAATTGAGAAGTAATTCAATTATCTCCCAGAGCAGAGGCAAATCGCCATTTTAAATACAAATCACAAAACACATAAAAATATATAACTTTATAACTTCCGAACGTTTCTCATTCGTGTAACACATTCCCAGATAACCTGGATCTGAGTACATATTATTGGCGAATAGTGCTCAGATCCCATACGTATAGTTCAATCGCCATGGAGTCAAAGTCTATTACAGTTCTTCGGTATGCGATTGACTCCATGGGAAGGCTATCTGGGGTAAGTCCATTCGTGCCTTTAAATCTCCCGAACGGCTGGTGTTCGCACACTTCTGTCGATTGGAGAAGGGAGGTCGACAGCATCAGCGGTGTTCGGTTGAAAAAGTGTCCGTTTTCAGTTCCATGAATTTAGTACCGAACACCGCTGGTCTTTCGCATGGTTTAAAATGGCCGCCGCCTCGTGGTCAACACGTGAACGACGACCACCCTGTATTCGGTTTATTGAGAAGTGTCTGTGGTTAACCGCAACGTTCTAATTGGGATCAATAGGTTAACCAGCAGCACACTTCTCTTCTGGGTGGCCGTCTGTTCAACAGTTTTGTTCGGTAAAAAGGTCAATTCACTTAAATCCAGGCATACGAATGGGTGAGTTCGTGAAACAAGCAAACAGACGAACCCAGCAATCTTAGTTCATACGGATGGGTCTGTCACAGTACACTTGCATTGTCAAAGAGATTGGGACACTGCACCCAGACTTCTTCACTGAGCTGAAGTGCTCTGGGCTCCTATATTGTCACTTTAAGCACATACATCCACTGACAGACACACACCGGCAGATACACACTTATAGTCACATACACACACTCAATGACAAACACAGACTCACTGAATTAACACACACACACATTCACTGACACACTCATTCATTGACACACACGCACACTGACAGACACACACTGACACTCATTGTCAGACACACTGATAATCACATTTGACACACACACAAACACTGTTGCATTAACAGACACACGCATGCACTAACAGACACACACACTCCCAGACACACTGGTAATCACACAATGAGAGACTCTCACATTTGACACACACACAAACACTGTTGCATTAACAGACACACGCAAGCACTAACAGACACACACACTCCCAGACACACACACACACACTCATATTTACACTCACAGACACACACATACACTTACAGACATACACACAAACACAACTTAATAATGTATTAAAAAATTTTCCACCCAGCCTCCCTACCTGGAGAGCTGGTGCAGATCCATCCCTGGGGTCCAGTGGGACTGCTGTGATGCGGGCGACTTCCCATCCGAGGTGGCGAGGGAGCTGTGATCTCTCTGCTCCCTCGCAGGCTGTCTACTGATGCTGGGAGCCAGAATATGACATCATATTCCGGCTCCCACGGCATCAGTAAACGGCACGCGAGGGAACAGAGCAGAAAGATCACAGCTCGGTCGCCGCCTCGGATGGGAAGCCGCTTTCCAGAAGGAGGGGGCGTGTGGTCTCTATTGGCTGGCCAGCAGGTTAGCTCTTGCCTTCCCCCCCCCCCATGAAAGGGGAATCACATGAGACGCCTCAGTGGGCGTTTGGGGGCAGCAAAAAATGCCGCCCCCAAAATAGTGCCGTCCAAGGCAAATACCTAGTTTGCCTTGGGCTAGATACACCACTGGTAAGGACTACAGCTCTCAGGACAGTGTGTTGTCCAGTCCCTGGGAGGTAAGAGAGCTAGTCCCCTATCCTGTTCCAGGACGAAGAGGCTCCAGGAGGACCCCAGTCAAGCCACGAGATTTTCCCTGGTTCCAGCTAGGAAGTGATCCTTGGCAGAGGTACCCAGCCGGAGTAGAGGGAGCTCCACTAAAAAATTAAATGACAATTCTGTGATTATCCATAGGAGAACTTAGATGGAAGATACAGACAAACAGCCTTCAAAATATTATTTTGTCAATAATGACCAGCAGACAAAGCTTTGCTTAATTCAATAGAAAACGTGTGACTGCCGATGTGTTATATGCATTAATGTTACCAAGCACCATAAGCAGTGCAGTACACTGTATTGGTTATAATGTCAGAAGTACCCTTGCACTTCCTCCATTGTAGGTAGTTAAACCATCTAATGCTAAAGACAGAGAGCTGGAAACCGTAAGCGAAGACCTGCAGTGCTGATCACTCTCATCCACTGAGCTCAGAACTGAACTGCAGAGCGTAGCTCAGACACAGAGCTTCTGGCTCTCCATTATTAGCAGTGGAGGCAGGGAGCATCCCTGGGTAAGAAGTCAAGTCATTCTAAAATGGATGGACTACTTAGAATGGGGGGACACCATAGGACTTCTGGCACCATAACCACTCTAGTGAGCTGTGGGAATGATAGAAGAATTAGATTTTTTTTACTGAGATGCAAAGTGAAACAAATTCTGTGTATTCACAAAGCTGGTGGGGTAGGAGTTAAGATCTGATCAGTTTACAACTCTTGATATTCAGGGGGTGAAAGCCAATTCATAGTTCAATGAATGAAAGGCCAGCCTGGGTTATTTCATTTTAATCCATTTAGGATGTGGCTAGATTTTATACTATTATTGCAAGAACGTCATTTTGAAGATTCAGCAAAACAAGACTTGAAATTTGATTTTCTTTCAACATAAACATCCTACAGGACAATACAAAAAGTCACCGGATTATCTACTCTGATTAATACTTGACACCAAAGGAGAGATAAAGGGGCAGTCAAAATGATATGTTTATATGTTTCCATCTGTCGGTTACTTTTTCCCACTTACCATTATGTATATATTTTACAGTTCACTGATTGACACATCCCACATTTCTGATGTCCTTGAAAATCCCATAATCTGGTGTGCCCCACTATCTCACCCGCAATTGTAAAGTAGTTAACAATATCCTCCTGAATGTCCTATGTCCCCTAACTGTATGGCTCAGCGAGTTTACTTGTCTTACAGAGAGTCATACATTTGAAATACACTTTGAATTCACGTTGAATACCTGGCAATTCTCACTTTAGAAAAAAAACACTGCCTGTCTATGACTCTATAGAGGGTTTCTATGGTCATACGTGACACAAGGCTGCAATATAGGATACATTCCAGGAAGCTGAGGGACAGTGATCAGAGGTAGAGGTCAGATGGAAAATGTGCCTCGCTTGGAGGATGTGTTTGGGGCTGCTGTGCTTGTTAGTCCTTCACAATATGGAGTTGTGCATGTGTTTACTCACTGGTAAGTGGTGGTAGAACAGGAAATTCAGGAAGAAGCTGAGGTGTATTAGTCATGTCAACTGGTTTGTCTTCTTCCACCAATGCAAGGTATGAGCTGGAGTGTCTTCTTCAACCAGTGAGAGGTATCAACTGGTGTGTCTTCTTCCACCGGTGCCAGGTAAGAACTGGTGTGTCTTCTTCCACCAGTGAGAGGTAAGAACTGGTGTGTCTTCTTCCTCCAATGCAAGGTAAGAACTGGTGAGTCTTCTTCCACCATTGTCTTCACCATATTTTTCTGCTGCTTTAGGCTTTCATACTGCACCTGGTCTTGTTATTTTGTTCCCTCTTCTTCCTATTCTCATACTTCTAAAGACCATATGACATCCTATTAAGACTTCATATGAATTTATGATCATTCAGCAATAGAAGGTTTGCATTAACAAATATATGCTTCATATTGATCTAATTCTGTGGATTACTTAAAGCAGCATTATTTTCTATAAATACTTTTGACACTTTAATTAGTCTAAATTATTTGTTAACAGTGTCTTTACTTATGTGATAGGGCATCGTAGAACTCAACAGCTGATGTTGATGTTACAGCTTTGGCTTGGCAGAATAATTTTTTTCTCAAAAGAAAATGTTTTGAGCTACCTGAATTTTGCCATAATGTTAGGGTACTAAATCGCACAAACCAAAAAATGGGTCAGCCCAAATTCAGACAAATTGCAGTTTGCACTGAAATTAATCAGTCTAGTCATCAGTGGCTGTAGTGCACGAGTTGGCTCTCCTATTGTTTCATTAGCACAGCGTCCATAACTACTATAGCCTACTCATTCATTGAATGATACTTTCAGCCTATGAATGAGTTCCTATTCTGCACAATTGAAATACAGCTTCTACAACTCGAGAAATTGGGAAGCAGTGTGAGTGCCCATCAGGACACAGTTAAGTTTCAAACCCGGTTAAAAAGCTATGACAGGTTGCAATAAAGGTGGTACATTATACTGAGCATGACACTGATTGGCCAATGTTCGCTTCCTTTTGGTTTGTCCAAATCATTTAATCCCAAAATGATCACATTGACAAAATCAGAACCTCGTAGATGAATCCTAAATCGCCCAAAGCAAAAAAATTATAATTTTAGATAAATTGATTCGATCAAACCAAATAGTTTCACCATGCACTAACATTCCTATTTTCCTGATATAACTTTTGAAATAGATCTTGTGGCAGACCACCTGTCACCCCAACTGGGTGCCTCCGCCAATCATTGCTTCCTAGTAACTATGAGTACTTTCATGCACTCCACTCCACATAACCACTGCAGACTCCGTGGCCAGCGTTACAGCTTGGCTGGGGTCTCGCTGTCATCTAAGAGAGTGTAGCAGTATGTTTTTAAAAGACCTAATGATTATATTACAATGGAGTATAGTGATTTTAGCAATCGCCAGAGAAGCGAATATTGCTGTTCCCTCCACACATGAGATGAGGCTCTATGTTGATGGTGAAGAAGAACTTATTTAAATGGGGGCCACACACGGCCTTTTATGTGAGTCCTCATGCAAGTGGTTTCATAATACATATTCCAGGGGCATTCTCCACTGGACCTGAGAGAAGGCTGGTATACCTGGTTATATCTCCAAGCACAGAAACATCCAATATTATAAAACCCCCAAAATACCCCTAAACACATGAAAACCCCACAAATGTTACATCCTCTGATAGCCCCGATCTTGGGGACCAACATATCCAAAAATCACCCAGATTTTCATGGAATTCATAATTTTGACCAACCATGCACATGGTCCTATGCTCAGAACAGTTCCAGGGAATCAGGGCTAACGGTCGGTCTCTCTTTCTGGAGTACAAAAGTACATAAATAACATGAATGGAGTCTTTATAAGTGCATTGGATTGGGCAAAGTATATTGCAGGGCCCATAGTTCTGAGGCAGGAGGCTGGAAGACAGGCTCCTCCCACACCACAGGTTTCACCACTGGTCTCATCCAAAGAATCCTTCTCCTCACCAGCTCACCTCTCCTCCCCTAGCCTGAGCCTGACACCAGACTTTTCCTCCACTGCTGGGATCCAGGACAGCCCCGCAGTCTGTGAATGTCCTCCTGCTCCCCATCCTCATTGGTCACATATTTACTATTCCTCTATGACCTATTTAGGTGTGGCCAACCACAAAACGTATGGAGTGTACCAATGCAACTTACCCAATCAGTGTGCTGGGCAGCTGGAGAGATATGGCTGCAGGACCAGGGCAAAGCTTCAAAACACTAAAGGGTTTGAGCTTAACGTATGAAGTGTTAAGTAGTGTTAATGTAAGAAGTGTTAATGTAAGTAATGTTAATGTAAGTAGTGTTAAAGTAAGTAGTGTTATGAAGTAATGTTAAAGTAAGTAGTGTTATGAAGTAGTGTTAACATAAGTAGTGTTATGAAGTAATGTTAAAGTAAGTAGTGTTATGAAGTAGTGTTAACGTAAGTAGTGTTATGAAGTAATGTTAAAGTAAGTAGTGTTATGAAGTAGTGTTAAAGTAAGTAGTGTTATCAAGTAATGTTAAAGTAAGTAGTGTTATCAAGTAGTGTTAAAGTAGTGTTATGAAGTAATGTTCACGTAAGTAGTGTTATGAAGTAATGTTAAAGTAAGTAGTGTTATGAAGTAATGTTAACGTAAGTAGTGTTATGAAGTAATGTTAACGTAAGTAGTGTTATGAAGTAGTGTTAAAGTAAGTAGTGTTATGAAGTAATGTTAAAGTAAGTAGTGTTATGGAGTAGTGTTAAAGTAAGTAGTGTTATGAAGTAATGTTAAAGTAAGTAGTGTTATGAAGTAATGTTAACGTAAGTAGTGTTATGAAGTAATGTTAACGTAAGTAGTGTTATGAAGTAATGTTAACGTAACTAGTGTTATGAAGTAGTGTTAACGTAAGTAGTGTTATGAAGTAATGTTAAAGTAAGTAGTGTTATGAAGTAATGTTAACGTAACTAGTGTTATGAAGTAATGTTAACATAAGTAGTGTTATGAAGTAATGTTAACGTAAGTAGTGTTATGAAGTAATGTTAACGTAAGTAGTGTTATGAAGTAGTGTTAACGTAACTAGTGTTATGAAGTAATGTTAAAGTAAGTAGTGTTATGAAGTAATGTTAACGTAAGTAGTGTTATGAAGTAGTGTTAACGTAACTAGTTATGAAGTAATGTTAAAGTAAGTAGTGTTATGAAGTAATGTTAACGTAACTAGTGTTATGAAGTAGTGTTAACGTAAGTAGTGTTATGAATTGTTAATAAGTAGTGTTATGAAGTTAAGTAGTAGTGTTATGAAGTAATGTTAACGTAACTAGTGTTATGAAGTAATGTTAACGTAAGTAGTGTTATGAAGTAATGTTAACGTAAGTAGTGTTATGAAGTAATGTTAACGTAAGTAGTGTTATGAAGTAGTGTTAACATAACTAGTGTTATGAAGTAATGTTAAAGTAAGTAGTGTTATGAAGTAATGTTAAAGTAAGTAGTGTTATGAAGTAATGTTAACGTAAGTAGTGTTATGAAGTAGTGTTAACGTAAGTAGTGTTATGAAATAATGTTAACGTAAGTAGTGTTATGAAGTAGTGTTAACGTAAGTAGTGTTAAGTAGTATTAGCGTAAGAAGTGTTGTTGCCCAGATTGTGCTTTAAATATTTTAATAAGTACTTCAACTTATTAACTCCTATCATGCCCTTATAGCTTTGTGAGGGACAGTTTACACACTGGTATTTGATGGTCACAGGTATTTGTTAAAAATAGGGTCAGTGGGATAGATAGATAGTCAGATAGTCAGATAGACAGATGGATAAACAGACAGACAAACAAAGATTCTGTTTACTAAATTGCAGTAATATTGTACGGCACATCCGTACGTCACGGCTGGAGAAAGTTTATACTCTACATGTGAACCTATGATTCATGTTCCTGTCTCCTCTTCATTGGTTGACAAAGCATTGCAGAGGAGGTTAGTAAATAAATGACATAGTGCTGGTTTATTTAGCCCAGGAAAAGCTGAAATAGTTCACTGAGGTAATTAAGATGAACTGTCTCTTTTCTGGGAATGGAGGTGCCACTTTAAGGATACATTGATATTTCTCTCATTATATCGTATGATCTGCATCATCAGCTGGAATGGTACACTTGCAAAAATGTATATTTTAGGAATAATTAGTCAGCGAGTGATACACAGTATGTCTGTATAATGGAATTCTCTGAAAACCAGATGTTCATGGATTGATATATTACGGAGTAGGTCGATGAAATCTGATGTTAGTCAAAGTTTTCCATTTAAAAAGCCAGACATACGAGAACAGACGTGTAATGTTGCACTCTATAGGGGAAGTGATTAAATACACCTCTGACCCTGGGGTAACACGTGGTTTGAAATGACGAGCTGGACTGTGATCACGTACAAAGGAAAGGTGAAGAAGAGAATTAAGTCACTATAAAAATACTATGATACTTTGATTGCGTAATGTGGGAAATAATTCATGTGCTATCAAACTCACATTTCCCAGTCCCGCTTGGATTTTGTCCATTCTATCTCAATGCATTTTATAGAAATTCTTTTAAAATAAAAATACATTAAAAAAAATAATAGAAAATAAAAAAGCTACTCACATTTGAAGTTCGAACAAACCGGGAAGTTATAGATCCCTCACAAAGTCCTACATATAGATCTTCAGTTTAATATTATGGGTTTTTGTGAGACCCCTTTTTACATATTGACATTATTTTTTTCTATATTTTTAAAATTGGGTTTTTCAAACAAATATTTTTGAGATAGGGAAGGCAGAAAAAAGAGATAAGAGGGGGAGGTAAGGATAAGAGAGAGGTACATTTTGCACATTCAAATACACATTTCCAAAAGAAATTCAACAAATGTTTAGGATTTAAAGGTTACATAATTGTCACATATTTGCAAACATGTAAATATTCTTGTATATTAATGAATCATAAAACCATGAAGATTAATTATACATTAAGTAGAGTAGAACCTGGAATAGACTCAAGGTAGATAGAAGCCATTCTTATCATAATGACCTTTTTTATTTTAATAATAATAATAAAAGGGAGGTACTTTGTGATAACTCTTGGCACCTATTTGTGCGATTTATATATGATAGTTACTATAATACATTAGTTCTAAGATTTCCTACGAATTTCCTGGGAAGAGTAAAAATACAAATAATAGGAAAAAGTAACTCCAAAATGGAGTTCAGTAAGGGTTACAGAGGTAAAGTAGGGCATAATAGAAAACGATAATGACGGTAGGTAGTTTAAAAGAAAGAAAACCACCGTGCCTCACTAAAGATACCTTTACAAATAAAAATCAATATAAGATAATAAACCCAGGGTTAATCCTCTTATATAGGGGGAGGAAGGAAGAGAGAATCGATATCTATACAGTATGCACCTCTTAGTAAAGGTTCCTCGCAAGCCAGTAATCTCAATCCCTGCTATAAGCAACTGCTGGGGTCACAAGTATTCAACCCTCTCTAACTACACTAAATTAGTTTAACCACGGTCTTATTGCAATTTGAGGTTGCTGCGAGCAACCTTTACTAAGTGGAGTACTCTCTAGGAGGAGGTACCCCACGCTTATAGCAGGGACCTGTTCTAAGCAGCTGCATATAAGATAGCGGTATTTTTTGTAATCGTCAGGCCTAGGTATTTAATAGAATCTTAACACTAATCATGGAAGTTGTACGAGAAGGGAGTCAGGTATACTAATAGGCATAGTGTTGGTTTTAGCTGCATTAAGGGAATAGTAGGAACGTATATGGTGTAAAAGAGGGGGCAATGACTCTTGTGGATCTGTAATATAAAGAAGAATATCATCAGCAAATGCACTGATTTTTACATTTTGGTCCCCCATTTATTCTCTGATATAATGCAATAATGGTTCAAGAGCAAGCACATGTAATAGTGGGGATAGGGAGCACACCTGCCTCGTCCCATTAGTGACTTGAAAAGTGTCAGAAAGAAAACCTGATTGCAATACTTGAGCTGAGTGGAAAGAGTATAATGCAAATATTTGTCTGATCACCAAAGAAGGGAACTCAAAACCTGCTCAAGGAAGGGCCAGCCACGTCGGTCAAAAGCTTTTTCAGCAAAATACCTCCTTGGCTGGACCCCCTCATTTTCTGTAATACCATTGCTAATTTTTGAGTATTATCCTGCCCCTGCTTCCCCGATACAAATCCTGTATAAGATGGGGTATGATAAGTTTAAACCAATTAGATAATATCTTTGCATATATTTTGGTATCTGTGTTTAAAAGTGAAATGGGTCGATGGAATAATATTCTACTATTTTGCTACTTAATGGACCAATATTATAATATATCACTCTTACTGGTTTCTCACTTATTAGTCCATGTGTACAGAGACGGGGTTACGAAAGTAAAGATTATTTCAAATGAAACAAAAAAGCGAATAAGGTTTAGTTAAAAGCAATGCCTTAACACCCATCCCCCAACAGTATGGGAAAATGTCAAATGTAATGCGTGAAGATATGGGTGAAGTATCAGCTGTGTGTCCTCACTAGCAATTTTTATTTGACTAAATTGACTCTGAAAGCTACAAGTGTAACTGGATATTTGGCGAGGGAAATGCTGTCTCCTGCTCACATAAGTTAAATTATAATAAGAAAAATGATTGATGCAGCTGAGGCCGAACACTGCCAGCCGTCATTCAATCTGAAACAGCTGCCAACATGATGGCCAGGCTGGGAAGGACAATCGGGACCATGTTATTTAGTGTGTCTGCTGTCCCTCATTATGGCAGGCCTGGTGCCTTCTAATGTTCGGGTACGTGCTAGGGCTCCACCGTCCCTGTGGAACACCCTTCCCCTCTCTGTTAGACTTTCACCCAATCTCCACTCCTTCAAAAAATCTTTGAAAACTTCTTTAGGAAAGCATATCAATTAAACTGTGAACAGCTTTCCCTCCCCGCACCCTGATTCCTCTCCTGAAACTGTCATCAAAACAAAACACTAAGCCCTCAATGAATACTATTCTAGCAACCTACTTTTCTACCCTACCCTTACATTTTGTATCACTTTAACCCACTCCTTTTGTGTTTGATTGTTGGGATGTATACACACATACACTGCCACATACATACTTTCACAGCTATACATAAACATTAACACACACAAACACACATATATAAATACATTGAGGCATACACACACATTCAACTACACAGCAATACATGTATGGATGTAGCAGGGAATGTGATGCAAATAAGAATAATGTAGCCTACCCCAAATACCCCCCAATATGACAGACACCGAATTTGGATGGAACAGACCACAGCATTAGACTGTAGGACTTATCCAACATTTATTCAACTTTGTCATTCAATTATAATCAGGGCTGCACTATCTCCCCAGGGCCTCACACTGTACCACAAACATAGATACATGCACTGAAGCATGCACACACACTCAGATATACAGACTGATATTTACACACACTCAGACACACCGGTACACAAACTTACACATACAAAGACCCTGACACAGACATACACATACACACAAGCCCATGCATACACTAACAAATACATACACCTTGACACACAGATATAATCACTGATACATACACACTTACACAATCACACTGACACAGATACACACCCTCAAACTAGTTCCATGCACTCGACGACCAAACACCGCTGCCTTTGTTCGTGTCCCAAGATGGCCGCCGCTACGTGTTCATCTATAGGAACGGCAGCGACCACCCAGCAGACCACTTAGAACGTTCGTGTGGTTGTGGTTTATGGAGGTGTGAATGGGGTTAAGGAGCGGCACACTCCATATCTGGGTGGTCTCCCGTTCGGTAGTTTGTTCGGTTGTCGAACAAAACCGTAGGAACCACTTGAGGGAATGGATTTCGACAAACTGCCAGGTGAAACAGAGGAAAACATAGGTTTCAAAGCAAGGGGATTATGTCTCGCCGGTATTGCACATTCCAAACATAGGGGACAATGAGAAGGGGGAATGGGGGGTATGGACAGCCCGGAACCGGTATAAGAATATGGTAGCATGGTCCATTCTGCTACAATATCACATAAAAAAAAAAACCTAGATATATATACACAAACATATAGATACATAATATATCCATATATACATAGCTATATATACACAAACATATAAATACACAATATATCAGATACATAATATATACACAGCTATATATACACAAACATATACACAGCTATATATACACAAACCTATAGATACATAATATATACATATATACATATCTATATATACACAAACATAAAGATAGATAAAACATACACACAGATACACACGTATACAGGCAAACAGACGTACAAGTTACAAATATCTCCATCTACACACAGAGCACACTGACACTCACTTGGAGCTTTCTCATGCCATTTTTTTTGGCTGGAGCAGTTATGCTAATTAAACCTGGGTTATCTGAAAGAGACGGACTGAAAATTAAAATGTTTTGTCCTCCTGATCTCAGTCAAACAGTTTGTTCCCGGCAAGCCATGCACGGCTCCACCAGCGCCATAGAAACCCAACGTACAAGGGGCACTGGGTCATTTAATATGTACCTCCACAAATCTGCTTAACTGTGTGTCTGCTCCAGAACATTAAGATTTTGGTTTTTGTGTTGGCTCTCAATGGGTTAAAGTACTCAAATCTATGTTTGAGCACAAATTAAAAAAGCAGGCTCACAATCAATATGTTTTATCTTATTTACAAATATTTACACTCTGTTTGTTTCCTGCTGGAACGTCCCTCCATGTAAAGGAGCCAAAGAATGTGCATAAACTAATTATCTAAGAAAATAAATTCACAGCATTTGAGTCATAAAAGGATGTTGTATTCCGTTAATTGATCCATTTTGTGTGTTTATATTCTCCATGTCATGTTCAATGCTTGCATAGCAGTCAAGTCTCTGTTACGTGAGAAGCACATTTTGCACCCGGTGCTACATGGGTTAATTAAATTACGGAAGGGTTAATAACCTAAACAGTAAGATGTGCTAAACGAGAAATATTGCAGGGTATTCACTAACATGAGAATTCAGACCATACCAGAGTAGTCAATCCGGAAGCACAGCCCATCTATAGAATTTTTCCAGTTTGTCTATTTTCACCTTAAATTTTCAATTCACTGTGAATTCTCACTTTAGTAAATAACCCTGTAGTTGTCATTTCGTGGTCGAGATGACATTTTCATCATTTTGTGGTGTAATTGGAAATCCCTTCAAACTGAGGTTTTCAACTTCTTTTGAAAGGTATGTGTGGCTTCAATCTTGATTCCGCGCTCGTTGAAACAGCTGTGGCCAAAGTAACCAATGATCTTATCACTGCTATCTCATGGCTACTACTCTATCCTAATTCTCCTTGATCTTTCTGCGGCTTTTGACACTGTTGATCATCAACAGCTTCTTCTCATCCTCTGTAATCTCGGTCTATGTGATACCGCTCTTTCCCGGTGCTCTTCCTACCTCTCCCAGCGCTCATTCAGTGTTTCTTTCTCTGGCTCTGGCTCTTCTCCCCAATCCATCTCTGTTGGTGTTCCCCAAAAGTCTGTCCTTGGTCCCCTACTGTTCTCGATCTATACTGCCTCCCTTGGTAAACTCATCAGCTCCTTCGGCTTCCAGTACCATTTCTATGCGGATGACATGCAACCGTATCTGTCCCTTCCTGATTTTTCACCACACCTCTTGACTCGTGTTTCTGACTGTCTCTCTGCTATTTCCAACTGGATGGCTGCTCATTTCCTTAAACTTAACTTATCCAAAACAGAACTTCTGGTCTTTGCTCCCTCAAGTGTTGCTACTCCCTTGTCATTTTTCCTCCAAGTCAAAGGTGATACCATCAGCTCTACCTTGCAGGTTCTCTTTGACTCCAACCTCTCCTTCAACTCTAATGTTCAACCAATCGCCAAATCCTGCCTCTTCCATCTCAAAAACATAGCGCGCATCCGCCCGTATTTAACACCTGATACAGTTAAGGTGCTTGTCCATGCCGCTGTCCTCTCTCTCTTTGACTACTACAATCCACTTCTCAGTGGTCTTATGTGTTCCCAACTTGCCCCGTTACAGTCTATTATAAATGCGGCAGCGAGGCTCCTCTTCCTGTCTGCCCACACCTCCCCCTCTGTCAGTCCCTACACTGGCTTCCCATAAGATATAGGGCTCAATTTAAGATCCTGGTCTAGCGGAGCCCTAGTTCTGACTTTTGTCCGCTGTGTCACCAAGAGTAGAAATCATGAACAACATACTGCCAAGGAAATAGACCACCTTCTTCCCAGTAACTGGACGACACACAGTTCTGGGAGTACAACTGACTTTATTCTGCCATACAGCTTTTATGCACTGGCCCCTAGCATGGGGTTTTCACATCAATAACACAGGGGTTTCATACCATGTGCCTTTGTGTTTGAGAGATAATTGAGCTCAAATTACGATCCCTCAACTATCTCTCAAATACAGAAACTTACCTAAATATTTTACAATACACCAAAGATACAAGAAAAGAAAACAGGAACCCCACAAAAATCATATCCCCGAAAAGTCCCGATCTGAGCGCAATCCCTCTGTTACTGTGTCACTATACCCCACTCCCTCTAACATGTAAACTCACTGAGCAGGGCCCTCAATCCCTCTGTTACTGTGTCATTATACCCCACTCCCTCTAACATGTAACTCACTGAGCAGGCCCTCAATCCCTCTGTTACTGTGTCACTATACCCCACTCCCTCTAACATGTAAACTCACTGAGCAGGGCCCTCAATCCCTCTGTTACTGTCACTATACCCCACTCCCTCTAACATGTAAACTCACTGAGCAGGCCTCAATCCCTCTGTTACTGTGTCACTATACCCCACTCCCTCTAACATGTAAACTCACTGAGCAGGGCCCTCAATCCCTCTGTTACTGTGTCACTATACTCCCTATGTAAGCTCCGAGCAGGCTCAACCCCCTCTGTTACTGTGTCACTATACCCCACTCAACATGTAAACTCACTGAGCAGGGCCCTCAATCCCTCTGTTACTGTGTCACTATACCCCACTCCCTCTAACATGTAAACTCACTGAGCAGGGCCCTCAATCCCTCTGTTACTGTGTCACTATACCCCACTCCCTCTAACATGTAAACTCACTGAGCAGGCCCTCAATCCCTCTGTTACTGTGTCACTATACCCCACTCCCTCTAACATGTAAACTCACTGAGCAGGGCCCTCAATCCCTCTGTTACTGTGTCACTATACCCCCCTCCCTCTAACATGTAAACTCACTGAGCGGGGCCTCAATCCCTCTGTTACTGTGTCACTATACCCCACTCCTTCTAACATGTAAACTTACTGAGCAGGCCCTCAATCCCTCTGTTACTGTGTCACTATACCCCACTCCCTCTAACATGTAAACTCACTGAGCAGGCCTCAATCCCTCTGTTACTGTGTCACTATACCCCACTCCCTCTAACATGTAAACTCACTGAGCAGGCCCTCAATCCCTCTGTTACTGTGTCACTATACCCCACTCCTGCTAACATGTAAACTCACTGAGCAGGACCCTCAATCCCTCTGTTACTGTGTCACTATACCCCACTCCCTCTAACATGTAAACTCACTGAGCAGGGCCCTCAATCCCTCTGTTACTGTGTCACTATACCCCACTCCCTCTAACATGTAAACTCACTGAGCAGGCCCTCAATCCCTCTGTTACTGTGTCACTATACCCCACTCACTCTAACATGTAAACTCACTGAGCAGGCCCTCAATCTCTGTTACTGTCACTATACCCCACTCCCTCTAACATGTAAACTCACTGAGCAGAGCCTCAATCCCTCTGTTACTGTCACTATACCCCTCTCCCTCTAACATGTAAACTCACTGAGCAGGGCCCTCAATCCCTCTGTTACTGTGTCACTATACCCCACTCCCTCTAACATGTAAACTCACTGAGCAGACCCTCAATCCCTCTGTTACTGTGTCACTATACCCCACTCCCTCTAACATGTAAACTCACTGAGCAGGGCTCTCAATCCCTCTGTTACCGTGTCACTATACCCCACTCCCTCTAACATGTAAACTCACTGAGCAGGCCCTCAATCCCTCTGTTACTGTCACTATACCCCACTCCCTCTAGCATGTAAACTCACTGAGCAGGCCATCAATCCCTCTGTTGCTGTCACTATACCCCACTCCCTCTAACATGTAAACTCACTGAGCAGGCCCTCAATCCCTCTGTTACTGTGTCACTATACCCCACTCCCTCTAACACGTAAACTCACTGAGCAGGCCTCCAATCCCTCTGTTACTGTCACTATACCCCACTCCCTCTAACATG
>OW240913.1:372385213-372408634 GCA_933207985.1 Pelobates cultripes | reverse complement strand
GTTCAGGGGTGCAGCCGTAGAGAGCGTGGGCAAAGATAGACCGTCTCACGCCTCTGCCTCTCAGCTACCGTTGAACGATGAGCTTCCCGGCCAATGCACCAAATGATACCGGAGAAACTGACGGAAGCAAAGCACAGAGGGATGGACACAGGTTTCTTCAGGAAGGGAGAGATTCTTTATTGGATCACCGATCGGGACTCAGAGGGACTAATGTCACCAAAAATACAGCAAGTTCTGAGCCCTGAACAATAGTGCAGGCTCCCTATATAGGCACATAACTCCTCCCATAGTAAGCTCCACCCGCACATTCTCTTGACCAATCATTACAAATAAGAATTAACTTCCTGCTTGACCGCATGGCTTGTCCAGCACAATGGAGGAGGGGAATGCTACATCCTGTATTCTTGCACATGCTCCGTACACTACTGATCGTATCTTGCCTCGTGCAACCAACTGATCGATACGTCAGCATATGCACGTACACATGCCGCGTGGTAATCTCGGCCTACTAAATTTATTTTTACCGAGATTCCACCACAACTGAAACGAGCCCTCAATCCCTCTGTTACTGTGTCACTATACCCCACTCCCTCTAACATGTAAACTCACTGAGCAGGCCCTCAATCCCACTGTTACTGTGTCACTACACCCCACTCACTCTAACATGTAAACTCACTGAGCAGGGCCCTCAATCCCTCTGTTACTGTGTCACTATACCCTACTCCCTCTAACATGTAAGAAACTCACTTTGAGCAGGCCCTCAATCCCACTCTGTTACTTTTGTCTCTTTATGCCCCTCCCCTCTAACATGTAAACTCACTGAGCAGGACCCTCCAATCCCTCTGTTACTGTGTCACTATACCCAACTCCCTATAACATGTAAACTCACTGAGCGGGCCCCCAATCCCTCTGTTACTATGTCACTATACTCCCCTCCCTCTAACATGTAAACTCACTGAGCAGGCCCTCAATCCCTCTGTTACTGTCACTATACAACACTCCCTCTAACATGTAAGCTCACTGAACAGGGCCCTCAATCCCTCTATTACTGTCACTATACCCCACTTCCTCTAACATGTAAACTCACTGAGCAGGCCCTCAATCCCTCTGTTACTGTGTCACTATACCCCACTCCCTCTAACATGTAAACTCACTGAGCAGGACCCTCAATCCCTCTGTTACTGTGTCACTATACCCCACTCCCTCTAACATGTAAACTCACTGAGCAGGCCCTCAATCCCTCTGTTACTGTGTCACTATACCCCACTCCCTCTAACATGTAAACTCACTGAGCAGGCCCTCAATCCCTCTGTTACTGTGTCTCTTCTGGTTACAAATACATGTCTGTTAGTCCACCCATTGTACAGCGCTGTTGAATCTGTTGGCGCTTTATAAATAATAATAATAATATAATCCTTAATGGTGGAAAAACATTGTGGGACATGTAGTTCTTAGCTGTGCATCCTGTCGCCGACCCATGGCTGCTTTACCTGGCTGCTCTCCTTAAATATATTCTTAAAACTTGCAAACTGGAAATGCTAGCAAAAGTAGCCAATGAAAGTCAACAACTCCTACCCCAATGACTAACCCTGGCTGCAATGCGTACCCTTTATTTTCACCTTCTTTAAAACTCAGAAATAAGTAATCCACCCCTCCTTCTGACATTTACACTCAGCAATTTCCCAGAAATTGAATATTTTGGGTCATTGTAGATCAATGAATCACCAGATGAACTGAGGTGAACCCAGGGTGGTCCGCTCATTTCTACTCAAACACAATCTCTTACTAAACTAGCAGGTCAGATGGAACTTTTACCACAAAGGTATATGTAAGCTGAATTTACCATAGAGAATGAAAGGGCATCTCTGAGCAGAGATAACTGGAACTCACGAGGTCAGGTTAAGGACACGTATCTCCCCTTCCCCACATGCGTGCACGCAGGGCCGTCTTTAACGCGGGGCAAACGGGGCAGCTGCCCCGGGCCCAGTTTCTCTTGGGGGGCCCGAGGCACCTGTCCCGTGGGCCCCGCTGACCCCGGCGGGCGGCCGGCCGGCCGGTCGGGCAGGAAGGCGGGCGCGCGAGGGAGCACTCAGTGCTTCCTCTTCAGCTCCCTCGCGCGCCCGCCTTCCTGCCCGACCGGCCACCCGCCCAGGAGCCCAGCAGCACCACTGGACCCCAGGGAATCCCCCCAGCACTCCAAAAGGTAAGGAGGCTGGGGGGATTACATTTTTTTTTTAAAAATGTGTTTGTGTGTTAGTGTGTGTGTGTGTTAGTGTATGTGTGTGTTAGTGTGTGTGTTTGTTTGTATGTGTGTGTGTGTGTTTGTGTTAGTGTGTGTGCTTGTGTGTTAGTGTGTGTGTGTTTGTGTTAGTGTGTGCGTTTGTGTGTTAGTGTGTGTGTGTTAATGTGTGTGTTTGTGTATATGTGTTAGTGTGTGTATGTGTGTTAGTGTATGTGTGTATGTGTGTGTGTGTCAGCATGTCTGTGTGTGTGTCAGTATGTCTGTCTGTGTGTCAGTATATATGTGTGTGTATATCTGTGTGTGTCAGTATGTGTATGTGTCAGTATGTCTGTCAGTGCGTCAGTATGTCTGTTAGTGCATGTGTATGCATGTGTCAGTATATCTGTCTGTGTGCCAGTATGTCTGTGTGTGTGTGTCAGTATATCAGTCTGTGTGTGTCAGTGTATGTGCCTGTGTGTGTCAGTATTTCTCAGTCAGTATATCTGTCAGTGTGTGGGTGTCAGTATTTCTGTCAGTGTATGTGTGTCAGTATGTTGATCAGTGTATGTGTCTGTGTGTGTGTGTCAGTATGTCGGTATATGTGTCTGTGTGTCAGTATGTCTGTATATGTGCCTGTGTCAGTATGTCTGTCAGTACGTCTACCAGTGTATGTGTCTGTGTGTGTGTCAATATATGTACCTGTGTCAGTGTGTCTGTCAGTGTATGTGCCTGTTTATCTGTATGTAGTCAGTGTATGTATCTGTGTATCTGCTTGTGCGTCAGAGTGTGTACCTGTGCATCTGAGCCGCAACTTTAAATACAAATACACCCCTCCATTCAAACTTCAACACTACATATAAAACACACTCCTGCATTGAAACGTCAACACTACATACAAGCACACTCCTACATTCAAAAACAAACACTACACATAAATGCACACTTGCATTCAAACTCCAGTACCACATACAAACACATTCACACAAACATTCTCCATACAAACACATGCTTACATTCAAACATACTAACATGGCTCAGTGCTAAATACAACCCTGCAAGCATGGGAAATTGGTAGAGTCCCAGCTGTCAAAGCATTGTTGGAGTTGCACGACAGATGGGGTTCTACCTTTAGTCCAACCTTGCAATTGGGGGTCCCAATAAAATTAATTCTATGTTAGTACCGCCACTGCGTTGGGATGGATGCCGTGATTGCATACCAGGGAGTGAGGGGCGAGAGCGGCAGGGCACAGGGGGCCCAAGCAAACACTTGCCCAGGGTCCATTCGTTATTAAAGATGGCCCTGCGTGCACGGGGTATTATTGACCACCGGCACTCCACCTGATCATCTCTGTAAATGTACCACAGGGTATGGGTTAATATATTATGTCATATTGGTAATGACTTACAGCAGATGTTTGTGAACTGCATTGCCCATCATGCTTATATCGCCATTAGCTAGTAATTGTGCTCACTGCAATGGATGAAAGGTTAAAGGATTCCCAATCCCAGGGTTTTAGAGTACCTCTCTTCTTTTGGCACAGGTTCGGCAGTGCCCACATCTCCTGGCATTAGATGTATTAATCCACAGCCTTCCAGCAGTAAGAAAATAGTGAGACTATTACCATGATCTGCTTTGATTATTAGAGACCGGGGGTAACTAGCATTTGTTTCTCCCCTCTGGTGTATCAGTACGTGAGGAATAACCTGTTATACATGTTTACATTTTTATATCAATCTTGCACTTTAGGAAAAAGATGTCAAAATTATGAGGCATTTCTTTCTATTGGAAATATTTTACAATTCCAAATCACCAAATCCCATTCCAGGCACAAAATCCTATTCCTCATACTAAATCCTATACAGGCACCCAATCCTATTCCTGGCACCTAATCCAATTCCTGGCACCAAATCCCATTCCTGGCACCAAATCCCATTACAGGCACCCAATCCTATTCCTGGCACCTAATCCAATTCCTGGAAACAAATCCTATTCCTGGCAACAAATTATATTCCTGACAACAAATTATATTCCTAGCACCAAATCCTATTCCTGACACCAAATCCCATTCCTGGCAACAAATCCTATTCCTGGCACTGTGGTGAAAGTAACCTCGCCAGTGGTTCTTGGAGGGGCCTGGTTGCCAGCCTCCTGCCCTGTGACTATGGTCCCTGTTATAGAATTTGTTTAAAAACACTGTTTGTGCATTTTTGGACTGGTACAGTAACACTTCAAACTCCCTCAGTGATTCGAAGCAGCACTTCGAACTCCTGAACGGTCGAAGTAGTTTGAAGGGGCATTGAAACGCGTGGCAGTGGCCATCTTAAGCCGTGAGTACAATGAGCGGTGTTTGGTCGTCGAGTTCATGGAACTGAAATCAGACACTTGACGGCACGAACACCGCTAACCATTTACCTTCCATGGATGTTTGGCTAATCGAACGGGAGTTGAACGGTGTTCGGTAAGAATAAACTCCCAAAGGAGCGCCATAACCTAAGTGCCATACGAACTCTCTACGTTCGGTATTTTAGATGTTACTTCGAATCCCCGAAGTAGACTGACCGCACATCCTAATTCTCTGGAACTGTTTGGGGCATGGAACCATGCGTGCAGTCGGTCAAAATGTGAACTTCCTAAACCCCTGAACTGATTTTTGAATATGTTACTCACCCAGATCAGGGCTATCAGGGGATATAAAATTTGTGGGGATATTATGTGTTTTGGGGGTAATTTTGTTTTTTTTAGAAATTATCTTCCAGGCAGAGGGGAGGGATTGTATGCTGTGTGTGGGAGTGTTGTGCCTTGTAACCTTATTGTTACTGGTCTGTGAATTTGTGTTGTAGTCTCCAACATTGTCCATGTAGGCATACCCCTTGCATGGGGATTGTCATATAAGGCCAAGTGTAGCACCATTAAAATCTGTTACTGCTTACCCTCAACACAGAGCCTCATCTTGTCATTGAGGGAAACGCTATACCTGCTATAATCCCTGCTCTTGGGACTGCTCTTTGGAGTGTTATAATCACTAGCTCTTATAAGAGCTGTTCCTGCTATACTCTCTGGAGTAGGAGAGGTCTGCCCACTGGAAGCTGGACGCTGACCAAATCCTTGCACCAAATCCCATTCTTGGCCTTTGAATTATGCCATGTGACTTCTCTAGAAGATTATATCTTGTAAGATCTCTGTGCACATGGATCCCTTGTATGACAAGCTGTTACTGAGCTTGCCATCACTCTATCGCTGGTCTCTTCACGATGCTGTGTTTGTCAATGAGCTCAGCCTGAGACCTTCCTTTGTCTTCCTCTTTTTGTCTCTCTTATTATCTTTAAAACTACAAAAGACAAGGAAGCTGCCTGTCTGTCTGGCATTCAGAGGATAAGTAGAAATTTGATGAATTCAGGAGACACACTATGTTCACCATGTTATTCAATGTTAACCCTTTGATTGCCGGGTGATGCCCAAGCCAATATCACCCACTTGTATGACCTGACGTAATCATATAAGCAGCAAGTTAAACTGAATAATAAGAGATAAATGACTTCTGACCATCAGAAACATGATTAAAATATATAAACTCAGCAATGACAGAAAAACGGGTTCTCTTTCTCAGAATTTCCGCACAATTAATCGCGGAAAGGAACGCAGAATCCAGTATGTCCATTGAAGGCCATTAAATGGCAATCTAGGCACTATTACTGTCAGGGCTCCGCGGGCGGCTGTGAGGGGAGGCTGCAATCCACTGGCGGTCTCCCCTTCCCCTACCTATCGGCGAGCGGCGTCCTCACTGCCATGTACGCCACTCGCGTCCTCCTCCTCGCCTCCCAGCGGCAGCATGTATAACACTGCACGCTGGGAGCCCGCGCATTTGTGCGAACGCCGGGGTCAGTCACGTGACCCGGCGTTAAAGCCACAGTACCATAATCACAGTGGGAGGTGTAGATATCTCCCACGTGTGATTGATAATTCTGATTGGAAGTTATCAAATCAGAATTAAGCAAAGGATTTATACACTTACCTTTCCTGTCTCTCAGTTCCCTGTTGTGGTCTTGTGATACCTGTAGTGCAGTTTGCTAGTGTTTCTCTCTGGTTACCGATTATTTGGCTTGTTATTTCGATTCTCCTGTATTCTCCATTCCTTTAGTCTCGGCTTGTTTCTCGCTCTCCTGTTTTCTGGCTCCCTTTACTTGGCTTGTCTCCTGACCATTCTTAGTGTGCTTTAACCCAGCCACTCTAAGGACCGCTCTAGCACCCTTCCTCTCTGTGACCTGTTAGCGTGTTAGGTTCCCGAATCGTGACAATTACCACTTCATCTAAGGACATGTCATGATTCCCTTTTATTCCAGAAGTTTGGTCCTTAAGGGGTTAAAGTAGTTATGGTACCTCTAGTCCCCTCTATTAAATGTAAGCCATTTTCCAATGTTTTAAAGCTGAACAAGGGTTTCCAGCACCGAGAGCCTGGCCCCATTTCAAAAAGTTTCACACTGAACAGAAGTACTGCATCAAGACACTATACACTAATTGCCACAACATTAGAACCACCAGCCTAACATCATGTAGGTCCCCCTCATACTGCCAAAAAAGCTCTGAGGCATTGAGGCATGGATTTTAAATCCTGCACGTTTCGAGGTGGGGCACCTGTGAATCGGATGTTTTTCTAGCACATTCTACAGATGCTCAAACGCATTGAGATTGGGGGAATTTTGAAGGCCAAGGCAATATCTTGAACTTATTGTCCCAAACAATTTTGGCAGTGTGGCAAGGGGTATTATCCTGTCATCGGTGAACAGCATTGCCATGAAGGGGGTTTATGTGGTCTGCAACAATCTTTAGGCAGGTGGTACATATCAAAGTAACATCCACATGAATGCCAGGACTCAAGGTTTCCCAGCAGAATATTGCCCAGAGCATAACACTGCTTCCACTGGCCTGAACTAAAAAAAAATGTGATTCATCAGACCAGGCAACCTTCTTCCATTTCTCCATGGTCCAGTTCTGATGCTCATGTCCCCATTGAAGGTGCTTTTGGTGGTGCACAAAAGTCATCATGGAGGCTCTGACCAGTCTGTGGTTTTCACAGCCCCTGTACCCAGTAAAATGTGATGCACTATCATGGCAGCATTATGTTTTTCAGCAATTTGATTTACAGTAGCTCTTCTGTGTAATTGGACCAGACGGATTAGTCTTCCCTCCGATCATGGATCAATGAGCATTGGGCACCCATGACCCTGACACCGGTTGTCCTTCCTTGCACCACTTTTAGTTGGTTCAAACCACTGCATTGCAGGAACAACTCTCAAAACTTGCCGTTTTGGAGATGATTGACCCAGTCATCTTGCCATCACTTTGATATCAGGTAGAGAATATTTTCTCTGCTGGCCGAAACGATTTAGAAAGTTAGTTAACTTAATTCTGATAATGTTCTTTCCATCTATTGCTCTCGTGTTGACATAATCGTGAAACTTGGTTCTCCTTTTGTTGACATCCTGATGACATTATTCTCATTTATCCAGCACAGTAATGTTCTTTAACCTCTTAAGGACACATGACATGTGTGACATGTCATGATTCCCTTTTATTCCAGAAGTTTTGTCCTTAAGGGGTTAATTTCCCGAATTTCATATGATCTATTTGTGGGTTCTCACCACCAATTTTGTCTGAAATATTTTTTTAATACTTTACTGTTTAGTAAACATTAGTAGACATTAGTCTTCCAGAATTCAAACAGTTTAATTAAGCCATTTATTAAATATATTCATTTTTATAAACTGCTTTGTATTAGGACACATTTTTCGGGCAGCTATAGTGCATGTGATTATTGTAAGACATGGAATGTGAACATTTCTCTTTGATTTTGAAACTAGCTCGTATTATTCTTTGGGCAGTGACACTTTTCGTGTTCTGCGTTTCCTACACCATCAGCCCAGTGAAAGACTCTTTTAAAGAAAATCCTAAAATTAGTTTTTACGGCAAGATTAAGAGACAATCCTTCTGCCTTCAATGCAAAGTTAAAGCCATTTGTCTTTCATTGTTCCAGGTCATTCCCGTTCTAGACAAATATTTGTCTTAACAATTCCATGCATTTTCCTCACATCTCCCTTTATGTGACTTTTATTAGGCCTGAGTCGGGCTTAATGTTGGCAAATATTACTTCTTGGATGCTTTGAATTAAGAATCTGAATGTCTGAATAGCAGGGCTGCATTCTACAGCCGAGGGCTTGATAATCCTATGGCAACAGAGGCTAACACATGCCATGGCTAGATATGAATCTATCAGCGTGACATACCCCGGGTTCAGAGACTATGGCTTTACCAGCGAGATACGATAAACCATTAGGCATCCGGCAGCATCACGTAGCTGAGGCTGTTTATCAAAAGGTTCAAGTCTAACAACTTGCACCAAAAGAATTCCAGACAGAGTCCCGGTGAAACAAACGGTAAAAAACAAACTTATTTTAATGCTTGCCGTTCGCTTTAAGTGTAACCTCTTTACAATCACCCCACATAGACAGAACACAATAGAAAGCTATCTGTTGCCCCACAGAGCCGTGTGTGACAAGTGCTTTATAACAAGAGATTTTAGACACAAATTGAATTAATTAGGATTTGTGTCCTGGGTATGTATTTCTTGTGATTCTGGTTCCCTCTAAAAGAAAGTGTTTTGAAGCTATGAATGATAAAGAAAATGATGTCTGATATGTTAAATTTTCATTTGTTATTGTTATTTATAAAGCGCCAGCAAGTTCCGTAGCGCTGTACAATGGGTGGACTAACAGACACCTATTTGTTACCAGATGACTTAGACGCACAGGAACAGATGGGTTGTGAGCTTACATGCTAGAGGGAGTGGGGTAGAGTAACACAAAAGGTAAGGGTAGGGTATAAATACAGAAATTAAACTCTAGGTATATGTTACCCCAAGGATATAAAGAGGTTTTAATTTCCACATCAGCCACTAATACTGCAGCATTTCATAGCAAGTGTGATCACGGGTTCCCATCAGATATAATATGTGTAAACTTTTCACAAGGACACAATACATGGATTTATTATTCACATTTATATGGCTCCCACATATTCCGCAGCCCTTTATGATTATAGAAAGAGCATGTTTAAGATCTATGAGGATTTGAGATAGGCAGATGTATCGTTGTTTTCCTTGCCCATTATTCATTGGGTTTAGTTATAAGATCTCTATGGTGATAGTAAAACTTCTGCTACAAAGTAATTGTTTCCTGCGGATCTCTGCCTTTATGATCTCCTCGTATGTCATGGGGTTGGGTCATTTTACCAGCTACACATCCATAAGACTGTAGTATCCAGTCCAGGGGTTTTCTATATGAGAGAAAAGGAAGGTTAAGGCAGGCACTGCATTAAATGAGGTCCCAAAACTGTCCCAGTTCAAGACTCTGCCATAAAGTATCTCTCCACCATACACAGCTTCTCTGTCAGATCGAATCAGTAACTTTCTAGCTCAATATCTTTATCATCGGTGGTAGTTACATACATCTCATGGAGGGTTTACCTTTCACTGTTATGGAGTGCTTTTCAAACCACGGTGAGGAATCTGACCGATGCACTAAGCTTGGTGAGAATCCAGTGTAAAATATTTCCTGGACCTATGATGGAGAATCTGACTGATACACTAAGCTGGGTGAGAATCCAGTGTAAAATACTTCCTGGGACTATGATGGAGAATCTGACCAATGTGCTAAGCTCTGTGAGAAGCCAGCATAGATTTTTCTTTGGAACACGGTGAGGAATCTGATCAATGTACTAAGCTTAATGTGAGTTGAAAGGTTAGGCCTATGACCTTCTCTGAGGAGGTGTGCCACAAGTTTTATTTATATGTTAAATTATATCAATGATGGTGATAAATCTTACATTAGTATATGATGCAACTTTCTCCTGTCTCTTGTGTTCACTGTGTGTGCTGTTGGTCAGAAAGGGGTTAGTCAACATTAATGCTGTATTATTACAGCTTAGGGCTTCCTTTCCATGCTCGGTGCTCCTTCCATGGTAGTGAGAGTCTAACGATTGGTGCACCTTCCATGGTAAAGTGTGTCTAAGGATCAGTCCTCCTTCTATGGTAGAAAGTGTCTAACGATCAGTATACCTTCCACGGTAGAATGTGTCTAAGGACTGGTTCTCCTTCCATGGTAGAGAGTATCTAAGGATCGGTCTCCATCCATGGTAGAGAGTCTCTAAGGATCGGTGCTCCATCCATGGTAGAGAGTATCTAAGGATCGGTGCTCCATCCATGGTAGAGAGTGTCTAATGATCGGTGCTCCATCCATGGTAGAGAGTGTCTAAGGATCGGTGCTCCATCCATGGTAGAGAGTATCTAAGGATCGGTGCTCCATCCATGGTAGAGAGTGTCTAAGGATCGGTGGCCATCCATGGTAGAGAGTGTCTAAGGATTAGTTCTCCTTCTTTGGCAGAGAGTGTCTAAGGATCTGTGCTCCATCCATGGTAGAGAGTGTCTAAGGATCAGTTCTGCTTCCATGACAGAGAGTGTCTAAGGATTGGTTCTCCTTCCATGACAGAGTGTGTCTAAGGATCAGTTCTGCTTCCATGGTAGAGGGTGTCTAAGGATTAGTTCTGCTTCCATGGTAGAGAGTGTCTAAGGACTGGTTCTCCTTCCATGACAGAGTGTGTCTAAGGATTGGTTCTCCTTCCATGACAGAGTGTGTCTAAGGATTGGTTCTCCTTCCATGGTCGAGAGTGTATAAGGATCGGTTCTACTTCTATGGCAGAGAGTGTCTAAGGATCAATTCTGCTTCCATGGTAGAAAGTGTCTAAGGATCGGTGCTCCATCCATGGTAGAGAGTATCTAAGGATCGGTGCTCCATCCATGGTAGAGAGCATGGGCGTCCGCAGGAATTTTTCCAGGGGGGGGGGCATAATTGTAATGACATCCATGCTTGGTACCTTTTTGACAGTGTCATGTAAGGGAAGGGGCATATCCATTATCACATAAAGCCAGGGTGAATAGCGTTTTCACAACTATGGTGTCAGGAATATATGTTTGTATTCCTGACACTATAGTGTTCCCTTAAGCAAATTAAAGGACATTTCTGGTCACCATAACAACTTCACCTAAATGAAAATGCTATGATGCCAGGAAGCCCCTGGGTGCTCGCTTTCCTTTAAGGGGTTAAATCGCTCTCAAATGGTTTAACCCCAAAGGCTTCCTCCAGCTCCAGGTCGCTCAGTGGTATTTGGCTTCTGAAACGGAGTGTCAGTAAGTGCAGATTGACGTCAGGCATGGGTGCCGCTGATTGGCCAGAGTGGACAGATGACGCTCTAAGCCAATCGCTACTTCCCGGTTCATAAAATATTTTTACTTTTTTATGAATGGGGAGCTACTGATTGGCTTAGAGTGCCAGCTGACCAGCTCTAGCCAATCAGCAACACCCCTACCCAACGGCACTCTGTGCTTCCTGACACTCAGTAAATAAAAGTGAACACATTAATACTGATATTTTTTTACCTTTGGAGATGAGAAGGTCCAGCGTTTCCCTGCCTGGCCCAGGTACCAAAGCCTTATGATGTGGTGTCCAGAATAAAGTGGAGGGTTCACTTCATTTGTCCTTCCTGCTCCAATCTCCTTTTCCTCTCCTTCATTTGACAGTCTTTTTTTCTTCTGACACTGTTTTCTATCCTTGGCCCCTTCTGCTCTTTTACCTTTCTGCTACTTTCTGCTTATTTAGCGCCCTTCTGCTCCTTTCTCATTCTGATCCCTTTCTGCTCCTTGCAGACCCTTTCTGCTCCCTTTTCTACTTTACCTTTGTGCTCCTTCTGATTCTTTCTGCTCCTTTACCTTTGTGCTCCTTCCTGCTCTTTGCAGGCCCTTCCTACTCATTCTCCTATTTTACCTTTGTGCTCCTTCTGCCCCTTTGCTCCTTCCTTTACCTTTGTGCTGCTTTACCTTCAGCTCCTTGCTGACCTTTACTGTTTCTATATCATAGGCTGCCCCTCCCCTGGGCTTGCTGCCCCCTCCCCAAATCTGCTGGGCTGCTGCCCCCAAACTATGAATGCTGCCCCCAAATCATAGACTTACTGCCCTCCCAAATCTATGGGCTGCTTCCCAAATCTAGGCTGCTGCCCCCCAATCTGGGCTGCTGCCCCCCAAATCTATGGGCTGCTGCCCCCCCAAATCTGGGCTGCTGCCCCCCCCCAAATCTATGGGCTGCTGCCCCCCCCAAATCAAGGCTGCTGCTCCAAATCTATGGGCTGCTGCCCCCAAATCTAAAGGCTGCTGCCCAAAATATGAAACCTCAAATCTATATATCGGCTGCTGCCCCCATCTATCTGCTGCTGCCCCCAAATCTATAGGCTGCTGCCCCCCCTCTCAAACCCTCCCCCCATCCCTCACTTACCTGATCTGTAGGCTGTCTCTGGCTGCATGTGTTGCTCCCCTGCGGTTTCAATCAGCAGAGAGAAGCAGGGATAAGATGCAGCTTCCTATCCCTGTCTCTCTCCATACACAGCCGGCGCCGGTATTGCAGTTCATTTTAAATCTCACACGAAAAACAGCAGAACAAGCTGAAAAATCCAGGGGGGGGCAAGTGCCCCCCCTTGCCCCCCCCTGCGGACGCCCATGGTAGAGAGTGTCTAATGATCGGTGCTCCATCCATGGTAGAGAATGTCTAAGGATCGGTGGCCATCCATGGTAGAGAGTGTCTAAGGATTAGTTCTCCTTCTTTGGCAGAGAGTGTCTAAGGATTGGTGCTCCATCCATGGTAGAAAGTGTCTAAGGATCAGTTCTGCTTCCATGACAGAGAGTGTCTAAGGATTGGTTCTCCTTCTATGGCAGAGAGTGTCTAAGGATCAGTTCGGCTTCCATGGTAGAGGGTGTCTAAGGATTAGTTCTGCTTCCATGGTAGAGAGTGTCTAAGAACTGGTTCTCCTTCCATGACAGAGTGTGTCTAAGGATTGGTTCTCCTTCCATGACAGAGTGTGTCTAAGGATTGGTTCTCCTTCCATGGTAGAGAGTGTCTAAGGATTGGTTCTCCTTCCATGACAGAGTGTGTCTAAGGATTGGTTCTCCTTCCATGGTCGAGAGTGTATAAGGATCGGTTCTACTTCTATGGCAGAGAGTGTCTAAGGATCAATTCTGCTTCCATGGTAGAGAGTGTCTAAGGATTGGTTCTCCTTCCATGGTAGAGAGTGTCTAAGGATCAGTTCTCCTTCCATGGTAGAGAGTGTCTAAGGATTGGTTCTCCTTCCATGGTCAAGAGTGTCTAAGGATTGGTTCTCCTTCCATGGTAGAGAGTGTCTAAGGATCAGTTCTCCTTCTATGGCAGAGAGTGTCTAAGGATCAGTTCTGCTTCAATGGTAGAGAGTGTCTAAGGATCAGTTCTGCTTCCATGACTGAGAGTGTGGTTCTCCTTCCTTGATAGAGAGTGTCTAAGGATTAGTTCTCCTTCTATGGTAGAGTGTGTCTAAGGATTGGTTCTCCTTCTATGGTAGAGAGTGTCTAAGGATTGGTTCTCCTTCTATGGTAGAGAGTGTCAGAGATTATAAGAGATTACAACAGCAACAACATTTTTGAGGAAGGCTGAACTTGATGGACGCAAGTCTCTTTTCAACTATGTAACTATGTAACTATGTAACAATGCCAGGAGAGAGAAAACTCACTTGGAATGGGTCACTCTTCTCTTCTTGAGTTCTAAATCTCTGTATATCATGGATTCTGGATGTTAGATATTCTTGTAATTTTCTGTTTAATAGTCAGGGAAACAGCAAAAATGTGTAATATTCTGGATAGTAAGGTCAATTCACATGGAAAGGTTGCTTTTATTCCTCACTGCTTTTCTGTCTAGGTTTTCTAGCTGGAGTGATCATGTTCACATGAATTCTGCTAACAGTAAAAATGTGACATTTTTACTGCAATTGTTTCCAATAACCATATTAAGAAATGTCCCGTTGATATATATTTTTAAAGTGCTGTATCTACAAACAAATTAATCACTATAGAGTGTTCACATAACCTCTGTATAACTGTGCCACTCTGACACCTCACATTGCAGATTGTCTGATGGTCCCTAATGGGATATTTAAGCACTCAAGATGACAACCAGCTATCTCTGTTCCCCTCGCGTTTCATATCTCTGCACATCTAATCTCTTGCTTTTAATTATTGTTTTTGGCCCATTATCATCTGAACACTGTGTTCTGTTTGTCATAAAAGCTGTAATCATGAGGTCCTGTCCGTTCGCATCACTTCATCAGATCTCAGATTCTGAGAAATTCATCATTACACGACCATGAGCTCTTCTCGAATGATCACTGAGGGTACATTGTACCAATACCGGTCTCTTAGCACAACTGCAGAGAGGTCAGAAAGTTCTCTGCACATGGATTCATTTAACATTATATCTGCTGGTGATTCAAATGGTCACTCCAAGAACCATAACCACTTAATCTTTCTTTATCACATCCTTTTGGTTGTTGAATTTAGTAAGCTGACAATGCTGTTAACATTTTTATAAATCATGTTCAGAAGGATAGTGATCGCTTTACCTCAACTGGTTAATATAAGGTATGGCCATCTTCCTTTTGAACTGATAAAGTGTCAAAATTATCAAAATGGTAAGATTGCAATCAAGTCGATATCACTAATTAACTTAACAATAGTATTAAATATATTTATTTTATACCCAGCGTGCTCCTTTTTTAATTTGTTTAAATAATTCTGCTCTCATTTTGAAATGAAAAGATATTAATTTCTGGATAGCCTCATTGCTCAGGATTGACACTCTCTGTCATGGAAGGAGAACCAATCCTTAGACACCCGCCTCCTGTGATGTGAGCATTACCGATAAGAGATCCAATCAGATGCTTGCCATAGAGAATGACTGGGACACACAGTACATGAGCAGAAATCGTCATGGTCTGACAGCAATAATTCTTGTGGATATAATCATGTTCACTAAAATATTTTTACATATTCTCCAGGTTAATACATCATATCCCAGCTACAATGTGATTCAACAGTTCTCAAACAGGGCTGAACACACACCAAAAATGTATTGTTTAGGGAACATATATTCTGGTCTTTCCTCCCTCAAGTGTTGTTACTCCTGTGTCTGTCTCCCTCCAAGTCAACGGTGCTACCATCAGCTCCACCATGCAGGCTCGCTGCCTAAGTGTTCTCTTTGACTCCGACCTCACCTTCAAGTCTCATGTTCAATCTATGACCAAATCCTGTCATTTCCATCTCAAAAACATTGCGCGCATGTGCCCCTACTTAACGCCAGATGCGACTAAGGTGTTGGTCTATTCCACTGTCCTTTCTCGCCTTGACTACTGTAATCCGCTTCTCAGTGGTCTAACGTGCTCCCAACTTGCGCCGTTACAGTCCATAATGAATGCGGCGGCGAGGCTCATCTTCCTGTCTGCCCGACCTCCCATGCCTCACCCTTCTGTCAGTCCCTACACTGGCTTCGTATAAAATATAGCGCTCAATTTAAAATTCTGGTTCTTGCTTTCAAATCTCTACATAATGCTGCTCCCACAAGTATGTCCCATCTAGGCCCCTTACGATCTGCTGAAGACTTATGTCTATCTTCTGTCCGTACTCCCACCTCTGATTCTCGCCTTCAAGATTTCTTGTGGGCTGCACCGTTTCTGTGGAACTCGCTTCCCTCCTCCGTTAGATGCTCACCCAGTCTCCACTCCTTCAAAAAATCATTAAAAACCCACTTCTTCATAAAAGCGTATCAATTAAACTGTTAATAGCTCCTGACTGATTCCTCTTATGCAACTGTCACTAGTCTAATACTATCCTTACCTTTTTGTGTCATTTTACCCCACTCCCTCTATCATGTAAGCTCATTGAGCAGGGCCCTCAACCCCTCTGTTCTTGTGTGTCCAACTTATCTGGTTACAACTACATGTCTGTTCGTCCACCCATTGTAAAGCGCTGCGGAATTTGACGGCACTCTATAAATATCATAATAATAATAATAATAATATATGTGTGATTTTTATTATCCTGTAACCAGTGGTGTATTCTAGATTTGTGCTGCCCTAGGCATGATTAAATTTGGCACCCCGTTATCTAAATTTGCCCCACCAATTCGTGTCAAGGCCTTTTTTTTGACTGACAGATACACACACACACACATAGTCACAATGACAGACACAAACACACAATCACTTACAGTCACAAACATACTCACTGCAAGTCACACACACACACATTTTCTCATACACTCACCAATTATTATTTTTCTTAATCTAAAAGGACATATCTCCCTTATCGCCTAGGGGGACCCAAAGGTGGCAGCCAGCTCTTGGGCCCACCAGTACACAAGGCAGCGTTTTTTGCCACCTCCCCTCCCTCCCCGAAAATGAAAGTGCTGCCCTAGGCAAATGCCTTGTTTGCCTTGTGGTAAATACACCCAAATACACAGAACCCAATTCTGGTTGTATTTATTATCGTACCCTCAGCCATTACTCGTCTTTTGCCCAAAACAGAGCTAACACGATGAAATATTAATGCAATAAGGACTGTATTTTCTAACTAATCTATGGAGAAATTGTGAGCAATGTCAGGATGTGAGGATTTAATAGGTTTTGATAATTTTTCTCCTTTGATACACATCCCCGGTTGGAAAACATACAAAGTTTCTAAATGCTGCTCCATGTTTGATACAACACAAGTTCATTAGTCACAGTGTCCGTGTGTGATTGTGGGTGGTCTCTGCTCTATTCAAACATTAACTAACGTGTCAGACAGAGTGAAACATTAATACAAATTAGGGGGAAAAGATCTTTGAAATGATAATGGAGAGATAATTTGGGGGACAAGAATCTACCACGGAAAAAAGATAAAATCATTATTTACATAAAAGTTTGATTCAATTTCCTGCAGCCAAAAACAGACGTGTTCTCGGACAATGGGAAACTAAAACGTACAAATCCATAGATAGATAATTCAGAACATTTACAAACTATTGGTTTTTAAATCTGTGCCAAAACACTAGACTTCCTTTGAGATCAAACTGCAACTTGGAAGAATTTGGGAAGATCATGTGAATGATCACTAATTGTTGGTTTTATTCACAGATCAAGTGAGAAGTGACCAACTGTAGAAAAATCTAAACTAAAATATATTTATAAAGAAAAAAGAGGGATGGAACAGCGCTATCCAATCTGATCACAACAGGGAGAGGGAGGCTGCACGCCTGAAAGGATGGGTAACCCTCAAAACCCTTCAAAGGATGGAAAAACAGAAAACAACAAGTACAGGGTGCACCAAGAACATAGTGAATAAATAAAATAAATAATAGAAAAAAATACCAGGGAAACAGGCAAATTAAAGTCTCTAATTCACAGGTATATTCTTCAGAAATTCTCAAGACGTCTTGGGTCAAATCCTCATCAGCATGTATGAAAGAAAAAAACACACATGTAGGATATTCCCCTGATGATATTTTCAGTGCAGGTTATATGAAATCAAAACACAAGAGAAGGCCCATAGTGTTCTCTATATTAAAAAAAGTGCTGGATAAAAGAGATGTACTTACAATTTACAGAGCAGACAAACCGCTCTGTCTGCTGACTACCTAATATTTTGGTTCGTCTCTTTAATTTTTAATACTTTTATATTTATCTAAATTTTTTTACCTGGCATATCCGAACACCTGAAGCTTTTATACCATCTAAAGAATCCATGGTGGGGATTGTTCCACCCAGGTGCTTTACACAGAGCTGTTTGTCTGCTCTGTAAATTGTAAGTACATCTCCTATTTTATCCAGCACTTTTTTAATATAGAGAGCACTATGGGCCTTCTCTTGTGTTTTTATTTCATATGACCTGCACTGAAAATCTCATCAGAGGAATATCCTACATGTGGGGAGTTTAAATACCACTGTATGCTGTTTTAACTCGAGCTGGTTATAGCTCCCATAAATGTGAGTTGGCATTTCTTAACTTCAGTGTTCTCTGTGGCCATACTCCTTTAAGTTACTGCACCATTGGACCCCTCTGTGTGTTTTTTTCTTTCATATATGCTGATGAGGATTTGACCCAAGACATCTTGAGAATTTCTGAACAATATACCTGTGAATTAGAGACTTTAATTTGCCTGTTTCCCTGGTATTTTTTTCTATTATTTATTTTATTTATTCACTTTGTTCTTGGCGCACCGTGTACTTGTTGTTTTCTAAAATATATTTATATATGATGTGTTTAATAAATATTATATAAATATAGATGGGAAAATGCTCATATCGGTGTACTGCTAAATATATATGTAATATTTATATTATACTATTATATTTATATTATTATATCTGTATTATATTATTATATTTATATTATATTATCTCTATATTATTTTATTTATATTATATCTGTATTATCTTATTATTTTTATATTATTATATCTATATTATTATATTTATATTATATTTACCTTTTTATATCTATATTATATTTATGTTATATTACTATATTTATATTATATCTGTATTCTATTACTATATTATTATATTATATCTATATTATATTATTATATTTATATAATATTTATATTATTATATCTATTGTAGCGAAGTAGTAGTATTATCCACGGTATCTCCGCTGGTAGACAGAGTGAAGCAGGTAAAAAGTAGGCAAAATGCAGGTAGCGTAGTTATAATCCCTTTCTCCCAAGAAATAGACGACACATAGCTTGGAGGTCAACTGAGAGCTTTAATGAAACAATACAGTGGTTTTAATCAGGTGGACTGTGTGAGAAACTGACCATGCAAGGTTGTTTCCCAGCAGCCCCTGCTGTACAGGCACCAAGATGACATCAGCAAGTACATTTAATTACATTTACAGTGGTTACAGAAATATGCAAGCTTTTACATTAAAATCTATAATTCTCACAATTTCCCACTGATTTGGGTGAATGACCTATTAACCGAATGCAGGGATAAGCAGGTACAATATACTGAAGTACCGTTCTGATTCCTGCAGAATTAACCGAACGCCACTCGTAATATGCATTTGCACGAACTGGGGTTTAGAAGAGAAAACTCACAAATACCTTTATTTCCCGAAAAGAGCGAGTCTCCCGAACGCTATGGAAGTCCAGCGGTCTTTGGAAATCAAGTGGCCGATTTCAGTTCCAAGCACTTGACAACCAAACACGGCTGAACTCTAACAAAGCAAAGATGGCCGCCGCCATGTGTTCGGTATACGAACGGCGGCCACACACAGAAAGCCCATTAACGGTTGGACACAATGTTGCAACCTCACTAATGAGCGGCACATGACCTAATGGGGTGGTCTCCCGTTCGGTACTTAGTTCGTTTCATGAACAGTGTAGGAATCCACTGTTCGTGAAACTGGCAATGTAATGTTAACGGCATTCGTGTGCTGTAAGCACATGAATGCAGAAGAGAAACTAGATGTACATTTTTTTATACAGATCTCTTAACAGTGGTGGATTTTCCTCACATATATACATGGCACAGGTAATGATGAAGACATTCTGCAAGTGGCTAAGTTTGCCACATCTATATTATATTTATATTATAGATATGTTCTGCTTGGCCCTTTGTTGGTCTCCTGATTCGGTTGCTGAAGTGGAATCTTGGTTCTGAAGTTCTTTTTATGAACCGACATTCGGACGATATTCAGGTGTTTAAAAAAAATGGAAATACAGTTTCTGTATTTCCCTTCTATTCACTGAGGATGCGAATAACTTCCATCTAGCAGCTGCCATTTTCTGCCTTTCTTTACATCCTCTCTTGATGGATGGATTCTGTCATTTAGACTACAACTACCTACTACTCCCCCAAAACACCTACACCTGGAGTGATTTATACCATGTTACAGAAACAGCCTGGCCTCTTTAATGGATCTTCCCTCATTCCTTCTATCTTCCATACTTCCTTCCTCCTTCCTTCCTTCCTTCCTTCCTTCCCTTTCTGATTTTCTCCCTACCTTCCCTCCTTCCTTCCTTCCTGGGGTTTTCACGTGGTCATGCTACTGTGGTTTTGGGGTTCACAATATTACAGTGTGGGAGATGACATGAATTCTGGGAATTGTAGATAATGCTAACGGAGTGTACCGATAATCTTAATTTTAGTAATGACATTAGGCGAATATTTGCATATCTCTCTTTACTGAAAACTTCCAGCAGCACAGAACAACCAATCAGAAAACATTTCAATATTACACAAGAGGCCCTGACACACCCAGCTCTTCCTCTGTCTTTGTAGTGAACCAAAATTAAAGTTCCAAATAGAGTTCAAACAGTGAACAATCCAACAGAAATCCAGAAATAAACTTGTAATCACGACTACGGTAGTGGGAACATCCAAAGTGTCCGTAGAATCCAGAAGGAATGTATAATGTGATGATTACACTGAAAAGAAACAGAAAGAAGTGAAAGGCATCTGAAATGATACGTTGTCCATCATTCAACAACTGTCTATCAATTAAGTTCAATAGATGCAACGAATGTAATGGTTAACCGAATTTAACAGTCATCATACCGAACGCTAGTCTGATTTAAGCTTCATAACAATATAAATAACTAAACATGAAATACACAACTGCAAAAAGTGTGAAACCTAAGGTTAGCAAGAATCTACAATCAGAAATAGATAAGAGGAGAATGAAAATTACCCGGGGTGGGAAACAAGAAAGAAAGGGCCGGAAATATTCGCCTCCTGTCATTACTAAAATTAAGATTATAGGTACACTCTGTTAGAATAATCTACAATTTTATCACATGGCAGGAGGCTTTATATTTGCAGTTTTAAGCTCAGAATCAAGGAAAGTAAAAGAAGCGTGAGAGGACTGTCTAAAGCAAAACATGCGGAACATAGATTCCCGTGACCAATCTGCGCATCTTATAATATCGGACTGTGTTTTGCCACTAACCACCTCCCTAATTTTTGGCTGTCCATACCTTTAATTGTTGCAGTATTTTAGATTATTTGCCATTGTTCGTTACTTATAAAAAACAAGTAACAAGCCCTATGTTATACTATTCGTCTGGTTGCTCGGTAAGAATCAAATTTCAACCATATCAAGTCCTACCGTATGACAAACGAACAAACTACTGAACAACCAGGCCACTCCGGAGAGGAGCGTGGCTCTAATTGACCCCCCATCACTATTCACACTACTTTAATTGCTAACCACACAAACGCACTGGGTATTCCCTGGGTCGCCGCCGTTCTGTATACGAACACGTGGCAGCGGCCATCTTTTCATACGAACACACCAGCGGTGTTTGGTCGTCAAGTATCTGGAGCCCGAAACGGACACTCAACAGCGCGAACACCAAAGAGACCTCCATACCTCCGCCCGTTCGTGGAAAATCAAGAGAACAGAATGGCGTTTGGTGAAAAGAATCATCCGAACGAGGGGAATTATACGAACCAAGACAAAACCCATTATGTAGACCTTTTTGTGCTTTTCAACCACACAAACGGAGACCGACCGCAAGGCCAAAACACATGTAACTATCTTCAGCTTACACCTCGTGCGCGGTCTGTGAAATTAAGACCCCAATAAAACTTTCGAACCACTGAACCGATCTGGGTGATTTTTCAGTATGTGGCCCAGAGGGCATATAAATTATGGCTGTATGATATTGTTTTGGGGTACATGTGAGAATTGGGAAAAAATGTGTTCTAAAACTTCTATGTAATTAAGTTATCTCTCATGCTGAGGGGAGGAAATATGTGTACTGTATCCAGCCCTGGATTGGCTGATGTCTTATTTTTTGTGAGTGTCTCCCTTGCATGGGAGAAATGTATAAAAGCTGAGTGTGTGATTAAAAGATCAGTTCTGCTCCTGATACTGAGTGTCATCCAGGTTTTGGGAAAACGTGATGGGAGATTCGTGGATTTCTTTACTACTTATGCTGTTCTTCTTGTAATATCCTGCTTGTTCCTGAGTAAATATTGGAATATCAGCGGAGGAAAGTCTATGTTAAACTAGCGCTCCGCTACAATTGGTCAACGATGCGCCTAGCAAAAACGCCCGAGAAGCTGCAGCCTAGCAAACAGAATGGGCCCCAAAGCTACAAGATATACTGGCTAAAGACATAATCCAGTGAATCCATCTAGCAAGAGTCATCGAAGATACCGGTTGAGAGGGTCTAACATAAGAAAAATCCTTTGTTTGACGTGATCCATGATACACCCTCCGGAAAGAAGGTCAACTCATCCACGTCGAACGCACAAACATCCCAGACCCATCAAAAGGAAATGTGGCACAAAAGCATAGTGAGTTTAGCCGAGACCTGGCAAAGTGACAATCCCGCGTTGTCTGGCCAGGCCCGAAAGATACCCAAAACTAAATTGACGTCCCAGAGACAAGGATACTTAGGATCGGGTGGTCTAGATAGCTTAATTCCTCTCAACAAAACATAGGGTCCTAAACCACCGGTATGGAACGTGAGCTGGCAAAATCACTGATCACACCACATTAATGGACTGATACAAGTGACCAGATGAGAAAAGGTGAGACATATAGTTCAGAATGGACGTCCTCTTGACAGCGGATGTGGGCCTATGCCTTCCCTTCCGCTGGTACCACATCCGCTGGTACTAGAATGGAAACTGGACCTAGTGGCTTGGACACTTTCCGGAGAGCCTTGGCTGTCCACGGCTTATCGCAGGCATCTAAAGATCTCCTATGGGATTCCTGGGCCCCAGGCACTAGACAATGTTACATCTCCCCCTGTAAAGGGATCGGCATCCCTCTCCATGCACCAGCTATTCCAAGAATTCCAGGGGGAGATGTAACATCGTCTAGTGCCTGGGGCCCTCCCATAGAAGGTCTTTAGATGCCTGCGATAAGCCGTGGACTGCCCAGGCTCCCCAGAAAGTGTACAAGCCACTAGGTCCAGTTTCCATTCTAATACCAGCGTATGTGGTTCCCCCCGAGGTTCTGTCAATAGGAGGGGAAATGCTGGCAAAAGAAGTGTGGTCTTCAGAAAATTCCAGTAGATCCGGAAACCATATTTGGCCCCTGCAGAGGGGGGGTGAGGAGAAGGAGGGATTCTCCTTGGAGGCGCAAGTGATGTATCACCCTTGTCAGCATGGTGAATGAAGGGAAGGCATAGGCCCCTTCGTCCGGCCAATTCTGTAGGAATGCATCCACCGCCTCGCATTCTGGGTCCGGGAGCCATCTGAAGTACCTCAGGAGTTGTCGGTTTGTCCTGGAGGCAGACAAGTC
>OW240913.1:372345691-372382250 GCA_933207985.1 Pelobates cultripes | reverse complement strand
ATCTGTTCTGTAGGCCAGTTCCATGCATGCACCACTTGCTGTAGATGGACGAGGGGCTCTAACACAGAAGCTTTCATTCATTATATCAAGTATATCACAGGTTGTTAAAAAAACAGGCTATTACGGTATTTTGTCCATAACGGTGCATTGTTTTTAGATTCTTGTGGACATTTTGGGAAGTTAAATTCCCACAAATGCCATCAGGTTTCTCACAGATATAAACAAGCACAGCATGTGACCAGTCTTATTCCTCTATTTTTGTAACATTTACTGTATATGACAAAAGTCACATTTCTGAATCTTCAAACGCTGTCCAAAATATTGCAACAGAGGAGAGCCTTATAATAAAATGTGATTCCTCCAATATTTCTCTAAAGGAATAAAAATGGTACATATACAGTATTATAATTTTTCTTTACTCCACGCATTAAATGGTCGTTTTATCTCTGTTTATGCGGGGAATATTCATTTTTTTTTATAAGGAAAGATAATTGGAAGTGATGGGGTTAAAGCTAGCACAGGACAGACACAAACATTGCATTTTAGGAAAATGGTGGTTTCTAAACTTAAAAATACGCAGCAATAACATCGACGTTCTGTAGAGCGAAGTCATTGTCTGCATCTGTCCCTGTGCATTCCTCACTGCGGTTACTTTTGGGAAACAGAATGACATTAAGCAAAGTCGGAAATAAACGGCTTGTCAGTCAGTCTCCAACTCTCACAGAGATTTCTTCCAATTTGAAGCTGCCACTCAGCAAAGGGCTGAAATGGGTGAGCAACACAGTAGACTTGTGTGCAGGCAGAACATCTAACAGTTATACATTTTCAATTTCACACTAACTTTGTAACGGTCGAAGTCAGAGGAAACAGGAAAAACAGAACGCTAAAGCGTCCACACTAGACAGAGAGAGAGACATCTTGTGTTATAGCGTCAGTACGCAAGGCTGTTTTCTGTTTACCCATAAAGGGACATCGAGGATCACGAAAATTACCTTTTATATTTACGCCAGATTTTATATTAATAGGGAAAAAAGACAATTCTTGTGGACATTTTGGGAAGTTAAATTCCCACAAATGCCATCAGGTTTCTCACAGATATAAACAAGCACAGCATGTGACCAGTCTTATTCCTCTATTTTTGTAACATTTACTGTATATGACAAAAGTCACATTTCTGAATCTTCAAACGCTGTCCAAAATATTGCAACAGAGGAGAGCCTTATAATAAAATGTGATTCCTCCAATATTTCTCTAAAGGAATAAAAATGGTACATATACAGTATTATAATTTTTCTTTACTCCACGCATTAAATGGTCGTTTTATCTCTGTTTATGCGGGGAATATTCATTTTTTTTTATAAGGAAAGATAATTGGAAGTGATGGGGTTAAAGCTAGCACAGGACAGACACAAACATTGCATTTTAGGAAAATGGTGGTTTCTAAACTTAAAAATACGCAGCAATAACATCGACGTTCTGTAGAGCGAAGTCATTGTCTGCATCTGTCCCTGTGCATTCCTCACTGCGGTTACTTTTGGGAAACAGAATGACATTAAGCAAAGTCGGAAATAAACGGCTTGTCAGTCAGTCTCCAACTCTCACAGAGATTTCTTCCAATTTGAAGCTGCCACTCAGCAAAGGGCTGAAATGGGTGAGCAACACAGTAGACTTGTGTGCAGGCAGAACATCTAACAGTTATACATTTTCAATTTCACACTAACTTTGTAACGGTCGAAGTCAGAGGAAACAGGAAAAACAGAACGCTAAAGCGTCCACACTAGACAGAGAGAGAGACATCTTGTGTTATAGCGTCAGTACGCAAGGCTGTTTTCTGTTTACCCATAAAGGGACATCGAGGATCACGAAAATTACCTTTTATATTTACGCCAGATTTTATATTAATAGGGAAAAAAGACAATTTGAAGTTTTTATTGCTTTAACAAAAAATATTGTCTACTTGGCGTAGAAACCCCTCCAATTTGACTGACAGTGCTGCAAAAATTTGTCTAAAAGAAAAAGCCAAGAATTGTACTTTTTTTATACATTGGATGCAAAAATAAAAAATAATAACTTGTGCAGGAAAATAAACCGTCAGAAGAGATGTATTAAGGAGTATTATGGCGCGAATGAGGGAAATAAGAAATCCCCAAAGAAATGTCCTAAAAAGTGAACACAAAACTTTTTATACATAACGTCCACTGTCTTGTCAGTCTACTCAACCTGTGCCACCAGCAGATTTGGTGCAAAACTCTTAATATACGACAGGAAGCTGTTCTAGGAGTCCTGTTGTAACGGAGCTCCCTGTCCCCCGGCTGGGTACCTCCGCCAAGGACCGCTTCCTAGCTGGAACAGGGGACAGACTGCAGCACTTCTTGCCCTTAGTTACCGTGGCTTGACTGGGGTCCTGGAACCGCCACCACCTTCCTGGAGCCGACTGGAGACACTCAGTCCTGGGAACCCTGGAACCAAATGGGGAATTAGCTCTAGTCCTTACAAGGACTTTCCCCATTGAATCTCCTGTAAGCTGGAACAGCAGACACAGGAGCTAATCTTCTTTCCCTCCAATAACAGGACGACACACAGTTTTGGAGTGTAAGCAGGAATAGCAGTTTAATGGAGCTACACCGCCTTTTATACAAGTTTCTCAACAAGGTTGACGCCCAGGTAGACAATGCAACAATGAACGGCACTCCCACATACAGTACACAACCCCTCCCTTCTGCCTGTGATACAATTAAGGTTGATAATACAATAACTTAATTATCCCTAGACAGAAAAAACACACATTTTTATAAAGGCAATAAGAACCCCAAAATACAACAAATTCCCATATCGGGGTGAACAACATATCCAAAAATCACCCAAATCAGAGCAAGGGTTCAGGAAATTCCTGGAAGTCTCTTTTTGACCGACCGCACGCATGGTTTCATGCCCAAAACAGTTCCAGAGAATCAGGGCTTGCGGTCGGTCTAGTTCTGTAGTTTGAAAACGAACAAACTACTGAACAGAATAGTCTTACCCTGGAGCTTGTTCCCTTCATCTAGACAAATGATCTCACCGAACAGTGCCCTTCTAAGCTGAATAGAAACGAACGCAGGCGATGATGGAAGTTCAGCGGTGTTCGGGAGTTTCTGTATCCGATTTCAGTTCCATGAGATTCATGCCCAAACACCGCTGCCTGCTGAGCGAAAGGAGATTTCTGATTAGAGCAATCTGAGTGGGGAGAGGTTTTGGGATCACAGAGAGCTGAGTGAAGAGGAGATTTCTCATAATAGCAATCTGAGTGGGGACAGGTTTTGGGATCACAGAGAGCGGAGTGAAAGGAGAGAGCCTAAATAAAAACTAAAAGAAAGCTATTAGCTCTGATTTCTGTGTCTGTAAATTAATGCTGAGTTTGCAAGCTTTGTATTTAGAGGTTTCACTGACGGAGACAGGTTTTCTTGTTATTTTTGAACCTCACTCTATAGACAAAGCCTCATACTACATCATGTCGTCTAGCATGTAGTTATTAATGAAAGCGGTTCACAAAATCTACTTAGAATGTAAACTTTCACTTTGATCCCAGCTACGCCCCTCTGTACCAAGATTCTCTGATTAATGTATCACGCTAATTTAATTTCCCTTTAAAATAAGTGACTCGTTCACGTTCCCTCTCCGCGACCAGCAGACCTTTTATCATAACAATATGTTTATAAGTACGTCCTATGCCTCACGTTGACTATCAATGACTGGATTTGGCCGGGTGCCCGGGGTCTGGACGCCAGCTGTATTTCACATCTGAGTGCAGGCACGCGAGTGTGGTTTGGCTTCTAATCGTGGATGTCCACGGCTCTTGTCTATCCCCTAATCACAGGAGCAGACATCCCATAATCCCCGTTTTGTAATCCCAGTTTATGTTACCATGTAAATCCTCCAACGTGTCACCACAGAGATAAAAACACATCTGATCAGGGAGAGCTGAAAGGGTCAGAGGGCGCGGGATTTACACCATGAGTAAAGAAAGCTCACACCAATGCCGAGCTGCGAGAATTAATCTGCGTTTATTAACCCCATTTAGGAAGCAGCAAAGCCTGGAATTCTGTGTCAGGTCAAGTATTACATTTCCCACTTCTTTACAAAATACTTATTTTTAATAAATAACCCCTGAAAACAGGAATGAAAAGGTTTATTTATCTGCGTGCTTAATCAAATTGCATAACTAAATCCATAGAGACATCTGCTTTGTAGATTAGATTGTGACGGCTCGATAATAGCCAAGTGACTTGGTGGCAATTGTGGAAAATGTTAAAGGCTTTGGAAACACTGCACAAAAAAATACTAATTATGGTGGGGGACCTAATGTCCTCCCCCCTGACCCCCACCCCTGAGCGCAAAAAAAATAATCCATCTTCACCCATGGAGGGCTCCATGCAGACTGAGCTCTGCAGGGCGGGGAAGGCTTATAATGTAAGGTAGTTGCATTCCCTTGGTCTCAATGTAAGGTAGTTGCATTCCCTTGGTTTGTTCGAAAGAAACTACCGAACAGTCAGACCTCCCCTGTGTGAAGTGTGTTCTCAATTACCCGTTGCAACATTGTTGCGAACGGGTAATTGACAAGGGAAGTAGCCGTCCTTTGTTCTCGGGGGTGGCCGCCATTCGACAAACGAACACGTGGCGGCGGCCATTTTAAAACTCCCGAACAGCGGTGTTTTGCCGTCGAGTGTCTGGAACTCAAATCGGACACTCGACTAGGTGAACACCGCTGAATCCTCCACAAGCCCGGTCCGTTCGGTTTCTAACTACCGAACGGCCCCTCGTTCGGTAGATAGAAAGAACCGAACGAGGGGATTCAGGCGAACCCTCCCTAGTCTCTATAGCTAGAGGCTTTCGTGAAATTTGTTCCCTTATTCCAGGACCGACCGCAGGGCCCATTCGCATGGAACCGCATTCGGCTATCTCAGTCAGTGCGGTCGGTCATTTTATTCCCTCCATACATTTCCCGAACCCCTGGTCTGATCTGGGTGATTTTTGGATATGTTGTTCACCCAGATCAGGGCTATCAGGGGATGTAGGATTTAAAGGGGTACCCCTACGTTTAGGGGTACATCCAGAAACGGGGGGAATTGCTAGACTGGATAAGGGGATTATGATGCAAGCTGAGGGGAGGAGATGTGTTGGAGGTTACTAATGATTGTAAATCCCTCCCTTGCATGGGAGCATGCTTTAAAAGGACAGTGTGGATTAAAAGATTTCAGTTCTACTCCTGAAACTGTGTGTCATCCAGTTATTGGGATTGCTGTGGGATATTGCTGTGTTATTTTGCCTGTTGGAGACCTTGCCTATGGATTTACCATTTACTTGTTCCTGAGCCTCACTTGGATTATAAGCGGAGATACCTGGGGATTATTGCATCTCCGCTACACACAGCGTGGGAAAATTCCAAAGAACTTTCCCACGCTGTGTAAAATGACACAGAGCACTCCGATTGGTGGATTTCAAACCAACCAATCAGAGTGCTGTGACAGGTAAATGTAGAGACTTACCTGTCAGTCTCTTCATTTACCTGTCAGAGCACTCTGATTGGATGGTCAAATCCACCAATCAGAGTGCTCTGAGCCTAATTGCAGGGCGGGGCAAGGCTTTATAAGCCTTCCCCCGCCCTGCAGAGCTCAGTCTACGCGGAGCCTTCCATGGGTGAAGATGGATTTTTTTTTTTTTTTTTTTAAGTGCATCGGTTATTATTAGTGATGTCCCGAACGGTTCACCGGATGGTTCGCCACGAACAGTTCGCTGCGGACTCATCATTGAGTAAACTTTGACCCTGTACCTCACAGTCAGCAGACACATATTCCAGTAACAGACCCTTTCCCCACCTCCTGACAGCTTACCAAGAAATGTCAAATGGATGCTGTCCAGGAGGTTGGAGGGTCTGGGAGGGAGGGTCTGCTGCTGATTGGCTGGAATGTGTCTGCTGACTGTGAGGTACAGGGTCAAAGTTTACTCAATGATGAGTCCGTGGCGAACCGTTCGTGGCGAACCGTTCGCGAACCGTTCGGGACATCACTAGTTATTATGGCTTTTTATTTGGCCTTTTTTGGGGCTGAAAAAGAAGATTTTAGAAGAAAGAAAACATCAAATGGTAAGTTTTTTTTTTCAGGTACTTAGTTAAATGGTCCCATAATTATTTTTAGGGTGAGGGGGGTAGGTAGGGGTTAATTTTTTGGGGGAGGGGCGTGACTAGGGGTTTGGGGACCCCTAGTCACCCGGGGTAGGTGGGGTTATTATTTTTATTTAGGGCCCCCATCGACCGCTAAAGGGTGGGGGCCAGGGGGAGGACATTAGGTCCCCCCCTCATTCTAATTTAGGGCCCCCACCAACCGCTCAGGTGTGGGGGCCAGGGGGGAGGACATTAAGTCCTCCCCCCTAATTAGTATTTTAGGGCCCCCACCCACCGCTCAGGGGTGGGGGCCAGGGGGAGGACATTAGGACCCCCCAATTAGTATTTTAGGGCCCCCATCCACCGCTCAGGGATGGGGGCCAGGGAAGAGGACATTAGGTCCTCCCCCCTCATTAGGTCCCCCCAATTAGTATTTTAGGGCCCCCATCCACCGCTCAGGGGTGGGGGTCAGGGGAGAGGACATTAGGTCCTCATTCTAATTTAGGGCCCCCACCCACCGCTCAGGGGTGGGTGCCAGGGGGGAGGATATTAGGACCCCCCCATTAGTATTTTATGGCACCCACCCACCGCTCAGGGGTGGGGGCAAGGGTGGAGGACATTAGGTCCTTCCCCCTCATTCTAATTTAGGGCCCCCACCCACCGCTCAGGGGTGGGGGCCAGGGGGGAGGACATTAGGTCCCCCCAATTAGTATTTAGGACCCCACCCACCACTCAGGGATGGGGGCCAGGGGGGAGGACATTAGGTCCCCCCAATTAGTATTTAGGGCCCCCACCCACTGCTCATGGGTGGGGGCCAGGGGGAGGACAGTTGGTTCCCCCCTTATTTTACTTTAGGGCCCCCACCCGCCGTTCAGGGATGAGGGCCGGGGGGGCAATAGGTCCCCCCTTCAGGTTAGGAGGGGGAGGGGGGGCGTTTTTTTTTTTTTTTACAGTGAGCAGCCATAGGGGTAATAGACATACCCCTACTCGCGGTATAACGAGTAGGGCCATAATTTGCTAATACTAAGTAATCTTTACTTAGTATTAGTAAATTTGGCTGAAATACCGTGGGAATTAGGGAGTTATCTACTTATTCATTCCTGGCTAAGTAACTTACATTTTATATGAGTGTATGTTACTTGATTGTTGAAGTGTTACAAATGCTTACAGCTGAATGCTGCCTATGTTTGTATACTTTTTATTTAAAATTGTATACAATGTAACATTCTTCTTCTTCCACTTGGTAAGTATATTAGTACTTAGGCAATACTTTGCTTCGGAACTTCGGCAATTCGGCACTTTGGCTCTTCGGCAACTTCGGAACTTCGGCACTTCGGCACTTTGACACTTTGGAAATTCGTTAATTTCGGAACTTCGGGATCTCGGTAATTACTATATTACCCGAGTACCCGAATGTCCAAATTGGCCGAAATTTGTCTGAATTCATATTCGGCCCGAAACGAATTGCACGTCTACCTCCTTACACCATAACCTTATAGCTGCAGTTATAATACACTGTGTGCGGGGAGACAGGGGACCTCCTTACACCGTAACCTTATAGCTGCAGTTATAATACACTGTGTGCGGGGAGACAGGAGACCTCCTTACACCGTAACCTTATAGCTGCAGTTATAATACACTGTGTGCGGGGAGACAGGGGACCTCCTTACACCGTAGCCTTATAGCTGCAGTTATAATACACTGTGTGCGGGGAGACAGGGGACCCCTCTCCTTACACCATAACCTTATGGCTGCAGTTATAATACACTGTGTATAGGGAGACAGGTGACCTCCTTACACCATAACCTTATAGCTGCAGTTATAATACACTGTGTGTGGGGAGACAGGGGACCTCCTTACACCATAACCTTATAACTGCAGTTATAATACACTGTGTACGGGGAGACAGGGGACCTCCTTACACCATAACCTTATAGCTGCAGTTATAATACACTGTGTATAGGGAGACGGGGGACCTCCTTACACCATAACCTTATAGCTGCTGTTATAATACACTGTGTGGGGGAGACTGGGGACCTCCTTACACCATCTTGCTTTACAACTTTCTACATGAGGCCTTTGGGTATTTCTTTCCTTCAAAGAAAGTACGCAGGCACATGTCTGTAGCTTTTAGGGAATATATTCCAGATTATACTGTATAATAGAATTATTGGATTCTTTATGCTCTGAGAATGATTCTATTTTATTACTGTGTATAAATACATTCAAGGCCAATGCCAGGCTTTACTCTGGACATTGAACATCCCACCAAGCGAGAAAACAACAAGATGCCGCAGACACCACATCTAAGATTGAAGGAAATATCTGGAAATTTCTGAATTTAGGGATTGGTTCACCCACTTCTCGGCAGAGCAAGTCATTAATACTGAAGTGGAATTCTGCAAGGAAGAGCCTGTGGCTGGCTTTACTTTACATTTAGTCATACACAATAATAGCTGGAACCGGGATAAATTACCCCACTATTCACGGATCATAGCACAGAAGATCAATTAAGTGAAATGAATATTCTCCAAAAAATAATCTCATTACGTTTAGGCAGCAGAAATTCCTCGAGCCTAGAAGATTACTTCCAGGAGGATTTGTGAAATCGCGGTTTGTTCAGGCAATGTTTTCATAACAAGGGTACACGTGATTAATGGGTGGTAACATACATCCTTCAAAGAGCATTCACAGTATCACAGTTTACCAGAATACTATGACTTTATAACGCAGTTTGTATTTACTATGTTCACTGGCGCATGGTGCAAGGTGGGGCGTTTTGATTGATGGGAAAAGCATTAATCTAAAAAAAAAATTATAATCTGTCAAATGTTACGTAACTGGTGAGCTTGTCATTAATAAAAAATGGGCATCAGGCACCTACAGCTGGGAACAACTACATGCACACAATACCTTCAGGAAATGAGATTGGGAAACAAAATGTGATTTAAGCAGAATATGTAAAGAGAAAATTGATTCATATCCTTCGTTCGCTTAAGTCAGATTTTGTAGATTCTTTTAAATGATCCAATTAGAATGTTTTAATATATGTAAATGTTGACTACTCCTCAGATTTGAAGATTATATTAAAGGACTTTCAGATCAAATTATTATAAGATTTCTAGCAATTCTGTTTGAACAATAACTGAACCTGTAAACAAATTGTGTCTGTAACAGCGCTCCCTGTACCACGACAGGGTACCTCCGCCAACCACCGCTTCCTAGCTGGAGCAGGGGACAAACCACAGCACCTCTGTCCACAGTCGCCTATCATCATCTCTTAACGATTCTAACCACAGCGTTCTAATTATTTGTGTGGGTGGCTGCAGTTCGCATGGTCGACCACGAGGTGGCAGCATTCTTGTTCCCGCAAACGCAGGCAGCGGTGTTTGGTCATTGAGTTCATGGAACTGTTTTCGGACACTGAAACTTTCAAACACCTCTGGACTCTGGACTTTTCGGTACGTTACATCCTCGAAGAGCGCGTGGTCGAGTGCCCGATTTGGGTTCCAGACACTCGACGACCAAACACCTCTGCTGCGTTCGTATGGAAAGATGGCCGCTGCCACGTGTTCGTATGCCGAATGGCAAACACACAGGAAATACACAGTGTTTCTTGTGATTGGCAATTAAGGTAGTGTGAATAACGATAGGGGGATCAATTAGTGCCACGCTCCTCTCCGGGGTGGCCTGGTTGTTCGGTAGTTTGTTATTTTGTTGAACGGTACGACTTCAGATGGTCGAAAGTAGATTTTTACCGAACAACCAGAAATATAAAGGGGGTGCACATAGAATAAAGAGAAAATATATTTATACTTAGTATAAGTAGGACACCTCCTGTTTGACCTATAATAAAAACACATATATAGTGTAACACTGTTATATACAAAACATTGGTCATTCACAGGTATTGGGTCACTCACAGTGTGTAGAGCCACATAAAGCTGGCTCTAACTTTGGTGGCAGGTGAATAATAAGCTTATTCTGGCTTTCAGCTTTCAGCTTTCCAGGCAGGTCTGCTTCTTTTCTCGGCCTTTTAATAAATTCCAGGACATCCAGTATCAATAATCAAAAGGTAACTTTACTGGTTAAAATACAGGATACAGGAAAAGCTAAAATAACATACCAAAATCCACAGCACTAACGCGTTTCGACCTCCAGGTCTTTATCAAAGTGTGTGGTGAGTATTGGTCTTCTTTCTTTTAAATAGTGTTCTCCTCTTCAAATTTAGCGCCATTTTGCTGGCGTCCGTCTTCACTTCCGAGTTCGCCATGCTTCCGCGTCACGTGACCTCCCGTCCGATCACGTGATCATGCGTCGTGATGTCACTTCCGGGTTTTCGATCTTCCTTTCACAAACTTTATGTGTATTAACAGTCCTGGCGTTTTTCGCCATAGTTAAAATGGGAAAACAAGCCCTACATATAGAAACATCTAAAAGAGTTAATTTAAATCTTACACTGAATCTTCTTATTACAATATGTTTAAACACATATATATATATATATAAATGAAATAAATGAGAGCTCAATTACAATATGGAAATTTACAACATCTTTATAATATGAGGAGGGTAGTCGTTATAGAATTCACTTATAATGAGGAATAATAGCTATAATAATATTTCATCTCATAGAGATATATAACAAATGATGAACAATATAGTTCAGAAATCTCTATATAGAGAGGGAAAAAATCCTGCAAAGGACAAAAGTTCATGAATTAATTTTATTAAATTAATTAAAACAATTTTAATTAAAAATAATAAAAATTTTAACACAAATAAAAATATAAATTTTTTTTTATAAAAATCTTTTATATAAAAAATGGAGATCCAAAAAATCAGTAAGAATTGTACAAATAAAAACATGTATCTAAAAGCCATGTGGCTAAATAAAATTAAATTAATGCTGATATTTCGAAATCAACATTAAGGCCCCCAGGAGACAAAGTGTCCAAATTAAATATCCACTTCATCTCGCAGCGGCTCAGGGCCGATTGTAGGTCCCCCCCTCTCCAGTGGGCTTCCATTGCTTGTATCCCAAAAAACTGGAGTCTGGAGGGGTCCCCTCCATGGCATTTTAAAAAATGTAGTGATACATGATGGTTTAAAAAAAACCCTCCTGATATTATAAATATGCTCACGTATCCTTGTTTTCAGGCATCTAGATGTTTTTCCAATATATTGTAGCCCACAAGGACACGTGAGCATGTAAATCACATTCTTTGAATGACAGGAAATAAATGAATCTACCTTATATATCTGATTCCCTGCCCGCGATTTAAAATGAATTACCTTTTTGTCTTGTTTATGATTTCTACAGCCCATACAATCTCCATACAATCTCAATTGTATGGGCTGTAGAAATCATAAACAAGACAAAAAGGTAATTCCGGACTCCAGTTTTTTGGGATACAAGCAATGGAAGCCCACTGGAGAGGGGGGGGCCTACAATCGGCCCTGAGCCGCTGCGAGATGAAGTGGATATTTAATTTGGACACTTTGTCTCCTGGGGGCCTTAATGTTGATTTCGAAATATCAGCATTAATCTAATTTTATTTAGCCACATGGCTTTTAGATACATGTTTTTATTTGTACAATTCTTATAGATTTTTTGGATCTCCATTTTTTATATAAAAGATTTTTATAAAAAAATCTTTATATTTTTGTGTTAAAATTTTTATTCTTTTTAATTAAAATTGTTTTAATTAATTTAATAAAATTAATTCATGAACTTTTGTCCTTTGCAGGATTTTTTCCCTCTCTATATAGAAATTTCTGAACTATACTGTTCATCATTTGTTATATATCTCTATGAGATGAAATATTATTATAGCTATTATTCTTCATTATAAGTGAATTCTATAACGACTACCCTCCTCATATTATAAAGATGTTGTAAATTTCCATATTGTAATTGAGCTCTCATTTATTTCATTTATATATATATATATATGTGTTTAAACATATTGTAATAAGAAGATTCAGTGTAAGATTTAAATTGACTCTTTTAGATGTTTCTATATGTAGGGCTTGTTTTCCCATTTTAAATATAGCGAAAAACACCAGGACTGTTAATACACATAAAGTTTGTGAAAGGAAGATCGAAAACCCGGAAGTGACATCACGACGCATGATCACGTGATCGGACGGGAGGTCACGTGACGCGGAAGCATGGCGAACACGGAAGTGAAGACGGACGCCAGCAAAATGGCGCTAAATTTGAAGAGGAGAACACTATTTAAAAGAAAGAAGACCGATACTCACCACACACTTTGATAAAGACCTGGAGGTCGAAACGCGTTAGTGCTGTGGATTTTGGTATGTTATTTTAGCTTTTCCTGTATCCTGTATTTTAACCAGTAAAGTTACTGTAACGGAGCTCCTTGTACTCCGACTGAGTACCCTCAGTTGACGGATGCTCCTAGCGCTTCCTGAGGACTCCAAGCAGTGCAGCAGACACCACAACCACCGCAGACTCCGCAACCGCTGTATTTTGACTGGAGTCTCACCGTCTTCCTTCCACCCTGGATCAGCTTCTGTCCTCCAGGACTGTGTGGGAAAGAACTCTTCCTTCCACCCTGTACGAACCTCCAGCATCCAGGACTGTGTGGTGAAGACCCCTCCTCAAAGGAGAGCGTGTCAGGAACAAGCTCTTAAAAGAGCTAAGTGATTCAAGCTCAGGGGAGCATGCAGAGCATAGCAATCCCCAGTGTGATTATAACAGCTCTCTCCAATAACGAGACAAGGCTACGTTTAGAGGGATCAAGAAGAACTGTCAAAACCTTTATTTCCCTTGGGACCAGCCAATAGGGTCACCACAATAACATTGTTGTGAAACCTCAATAAAATCACAAACAGTCAAACTATATCAAGCAATACACAGTGACTTATCACAACACAATGGCACATTTTTAAAGGGGTGGGGGGAGACAATATTTAACAGTAAATATCTCACCTGCCTGCAGAATTAGCAATATGCAAATCTACCCGAATATGCAAATGAACCAGTCTTGCAATTCAGGTAGTGCATATTGCTGTTGCTACCAACAGAGGGCACTAGACCAGCTCCATAGCCAAACCCACCTAGTTGGTAGCAAACCTCAGCAATACAAGAGAGCAGACAATACATTACACAGTACACACACACACACTATAAACAATTACATTACACACACCCTGCACCTATAATGGGTACAGGGTGACTAAAACATAAGATAAATAAAGCAGCCTACATAAATAGTCTGTCTGAAGGTATACTAGGGCCTTTAAAGCCAGATACATGAAAGAGTCATAGTCACAGGGGAGAAGGCTGGCAAGTAGGCCTCTCCAGGACCAAGTGGCGAAGGGCACTTCGTCACATATCTCCCCTTCGGGGGGAAGACTAACCAGGCACCTGACTTTCTGTCGGTCAGTGCCTAAGTTAGTCGAGTCACCCACTGACCATAAGCAAGTGCCAGAGTAGCCCACCCACAACAAACAGTTATTAGAGCAGCCCACCCACAGCAAACAGTGACTGCACCTGGGTATTCCTCTGGGGTGATGGGGCAACACGCTGTGGGGACTTGAGGGGCAGAGGCCAGCGGCGCTCTGCCCTGATGCCAGCGCTTCTGCTGGGAGGAGGGGGGTGCAGGCCAGTCCTGTGACAAGGGGATCGGTAGGGCAGAGGCCAGCGGCGGTCTGCCCTGATGCCAGCTCTTCTGCTGGTATAGCCTGCAGGACATCAGGCTCTGGACAAGGGACAAAGGGAGGGCAGAGGCCGACTGCACTCTGCCCAGCTGCCAGCTCTTCCGCTGGGGGCTTGGGACATAGTCCGGCTCAGTAGCCAGGGGAACGTGGGGGTCAGTGGGGGTTAACATCTCCCCTGTTAACCCTGGGGCCAAGTTAGGAGTTAGCTGGGGAGGGGAATTCGTACTTACCCCCTCCTCCTGTTGTCCCTGTGAGGGTAGTTGGGGATCTGGACAGGCTGTCCAGCATACCTGTAGGTCGGGCACAGAGACCACGGTCCCCTCTGCGCCATCTGGGAGATTGGGGTCTCCCCTTGGTAGGGTAAGCTGCCGCTGGGGAGATAGGGTGCTGTGCTCCTCTCCCTGAAACACAGGCTGCCGCTGGAGAGGGAGACCGCCTGTCTCCACTCCCATAACATTGTCCTGCTGCTGGAGAGAGAGACCAACTGTCTCTGCTCCCTGTAGGACACACTGCTGCTGGGGAGGAAGGACGACACCTTCGGCTCCCTGTAACTTGCACTGCCGCTGGGGAGGAAGGACAACACCTTTGGCTCCCTGTAACTTGCACTGCCGCTGGGGAGAGAGACCAACTGTCTCTGCTCCCTGTAGGACACACTGCCGCTGGGGAGGAAGGACGACACCTTCGGCTCCCTATAACTTGCACTGCCGCTGGGGAGGAAGGACGACACCTTCAGGTCCCTGTAACTTGCACTGCCACTGGAGACTAGGTGTCCATATCCTCAACCTCCACAGTTGTCGCTCAAAGGCCATTGCCGCACTGTTCTCAGCACTCAACTGGCGCATTACTTGGTGGACCACCTCGTTCGAAAGGTCTGGGCCATAGCAGACCAACCGCCTCTTTACCTCCTCAATGTAAGCGTCGTCCTCGTAGCGATGTATCATGTTGAGGTGCTCTTCGCAGGGCTCTATCCATCCCCGCTCCATGCTGCTGTAGTTAGGGACGCTGCACAGTGGCTAGCGTTGCCCTCAATAACCTCTCATACGATACCAGTGTCTCCGAGCTGCTTCTCCTCGCACTAGGAAGCCATCCCACCGCTTGCCACCAATGTAACAGAGCTCCTTGTACTCTGACTGAGTACCCTCCGTTGACGGATGCTCCTAGCGCTTCCTGAGGACTCCAAGCAGTGCAGCAGACACCACAACCACCGCAGACTCCGCAACCGCTGTATCTTGACTGGAGTCTCGCCGTCTTCCTTCCACCCTGGATCAGCTTCTGTCCTCCAGGACTGTGTGGGAAAGAACTCTTCCTTCCACCCTGTACGAACCTCCAGCATCCAGGACTGTGTGGTGAAGACCCCTCCTCCAAGGAGAGCGTGTCAGGAACAAGCTCTTAAAAGAGCTAAGTGATTCAAGCTCAGGGGAGCATGCAGAGCATAGCAATCCCCAGTGTGATTATAACCGCTCCCTCCAATAACGAGACAAGGCTACATTTAGAGGGATCAAGAAGAACTGTCAAAACCTTTATTCCCTTGGGACCAGCCAATACAGTCACCACAATAACATTGTTGTGAAACCTCAATAAAATCACAAACAGTCAAACCATATCAAGCAACACACAGTGACTTATCACAACACAATGGCACATTTTTAAAGGGGTGGGGGGAGACAATATTTAACAGTAAATATCTCACCTGCCTGCAGAATTAGCAATATGCAAATCTACCCGAATATGCAAATGAACCAATCTTGCAATTCAGGTAGTGCATATTGCTGTTGCTACCAACAGAGGGCACTAGACCAGCTCCATAGCCAAACCCACCTAGTTGGTAGCAAACCTCAGCAATACAAGAGAGCAGGCAATACATTACACAGCACACACACACACACTATAAACAATTACATTACACACACCCTGCACCTATAATGGGTACAGGGTGACTAAAACATAAGATAAATAAAGCAGCCTACATAAATAGTCTGTCTGAAGGTAGACTAAGGGCTTTAAAGCCAAATACATGAAAGAGTCATAGTCACAGGGGAGAAGGCTGGCAAGTAGGCCTCTCCAGGACCAAGTGGCGAAGGGCACTTCGTCACAGTTACCTTTTGATTATTGATACTGGAGGTCCTGGAATTTATTAAAAGGCCGAGAAAAGAAGCAGACCTGCCTGGCAAGCTGAAAGCTGAAAGCCAGAATAAGCTTATTATTCACCTGCCACCAAAGTTAGAGCCAGCTTTATGTGGCTCTACACACTGTGAGTGACCCAATACCTGTGACTGACCAATGTTTTGTATCTAACAGTGTTACATTATATATGTGTTTTTATTAAAGGTCAAACAGGAGGTGTCCTACTTATACTAAGTATAAATATATTTTCTCTTTATTCTATGTGCACCCCCCTTATATATATTTTTCAATCACTTTGTATCTGAGTGCCATTTAGTGATTTCGGGCACTGGGGGTAGTTGCATATTCTCTGGCTCTTTAGCGCCAATCCACCATTTCTTGTGTTGTTCTTACCGAACAACCAGATGAATGAAATAACAGATAGCTTGTTACTTGTTTCTTTTAAGTAACGAACAGTGGCAAATAATGTAAAATACTGCAACAAGTAAACGTATGGACAGCAAAAAATAAGAAAGGTGGTGAGTAGTGTTGTGAATCAGAATGTTGATCTTTGTTATATTCAGAGGAAGCCCAAATTTTTGTTACAAGTGCACTTGGAGAAGCGAGAATTAGACAACAGACACCTGTTGGTATTCAAAATAAGCCTCTGCCGTTTTATTCATCAGCTGGGTTTTATACATTAAAAAGTAAGTGCTTACGTGCAAATACTCTTAGAACAGTAATAGGAAGGGAGTACAGATAAGACATAGGGATGAGTATCATGTACACATAACAAATAAGTTCCAAGGTAAGAGAGAACAAAAAGATTAGAGAAGAAACATCTCAGGTGGGGGCTCTCTGCTCCCGGAACTAGACATATATGGTCTTAAGTCTTGTTTAAGCATAAATCATTTCCTGAGTCCAAGTTAGCCAATTTTAATATAGGATATCATTATATGACACCTATAAGCTTGAGCCTTGGAATCAAGATAAATTCTATCACAATCCCCTCTTTTGACCCAAGGGTCACCCAAATGTCCAAGGTATATCAAGGCCTGCTAGCCAAAGCCTGTGGGACTTTCATTTATTGCTTCACCACGGTTCCCTTGGACTGAGAGACCACCAGAATCAGCGGAGGAGAGTTCCTTCATTTGTTAGGCGAGGTAACTTCATAAAACCCTTCCGAAGTCGGAGCTGGAATGTAAGTTAAGGTACGACCAACAGTAGGTTTGCTTTTACATAGAGAGGTTAGTAGACATGAAAACAATCTAAAGGTTAGAAAAATGGCCATAATGACAAATACAGCTAATAGCAAAAAGTACAAAATATTCTTAATTATTAAAGTCAACCATGTTCCTAGCCCTCATGTCCAATCCCAATCCCCAAAGAAGCCAGTATCCTGTTTGATATCCTGTACTAAGTCATGTAAATATTTTATATGTTTATGGATCATAGTGCCATGGTCAGATATGTTAAAACAGCACATACCTTCAATAGCTTCGCAGCCTAAGTCATGTTTCATTAGTAAGTAGTCAATGGCTGCTCTATTCTCAAGGATTGCCTTCTTATTTGCCTGGTTGTCCATAAGTATCTCTTCTAGGGCCTGTGAAGTGTCATTTAAAGCTTTTGCAAGGGAACAGGCTACAGCATTAACTACTCGGGCATTATACAGTGCTAAGCCTGGGACTCCTACCAAGGTGTACGCTAGGGCGGAGTATTCGGCTTTAGCTAAGAGCGTGATTTCAGGGTTACAATCTGCAGTAATGGTGTTTTTAACATCTCTCCTGTCTCTCAGCAGTTTGTGTAGCTCGGTGGTTTTAGTGATCAGGTCAGATTTGGAAAACATGGTCATGGTTAGGAGAGAGATTGCACAGGGACCTCCTGTAATGTTACCTGGGACATAAGCATAAGTAATATTTCCACAGAAGAAAGTCCATCCTTTAGGAAGATAGGCATTGTAGTGGTAACTCATAACTTGGTGAGTTTGGTACAATTCATAGTGGTGCTCAGGGCTCTACAATTCGTGGTATTTTCCACCATGTGGTGCAAAACAGGGATTCAGTATTAGGGAACAATTACATGAAAAAGACAAACATAGTTCAGCGCCTGTCACATTAATTGTCTTCAGGGCTAGGGGAGGCTTGCCTACCAGTGGGTTGAAAGCATATGAAGATAGTAGTAGCTCTCTATGGGGTCTATGGGGTCTATGGGTATGTAGGTACTTCCTCAACAGTGAGATGGGGGTAGGGACAGCTACAAGACAAGATTCTATGGCGTTTTCAGTACTGAGGAGAGGGTTGAGGCAAAAGGAGGGTAAATTAAAAGTCTTTGCTATCTGCAACCATATATTTTCCTGCCATGCATTATTATTATCTGGTCTCAAGTCAGAGTAGCATATCCGAACACAGCATACAATGGTAAAGGATAAGAACAGCTTCATGTTGGTGGATCAGTCGGAGTGACTTGTTTACAGTGACTGGCGTGTATCCACGTGGTTTTTCCTTCTAGTTTCACTGAGGTAGCTGTAGTCAAGAGCACTTGGAATGGACCGTCAAAGCGTGGTTCAAGTCCTTTCCTCACATGCCTCTTTATCACCACCCAATCACCAGGTTGCAGTTTGTGAGTTGCAGAATCAGAGTCTGGATCTGGAATAGAATCAAAGACTTGTTTATTCACCCTGCCTAATCTTTGGTGTAGGGCCTGAACATAGGCAGTCATACTACCATGCTGCATCTGGAGGGTTTGGGGAAAATAGAGGCCTGTCTTTGGGGCACATCCAAACAGGATCTCAAAAGGGGATAGGCCATGTCTGGAATTGGGGGTGAATGTCATAGAAAACAGTGCTAGGGGAAGGCATTCAGTCCAGGGCTTCCTTGTGTCTTGCATGGCTTTTGCAATCTTGTTCTTTAAGGTGCCATTTGCCCTTTCTACTTTCCCACTACTCTGGGGGTGATAGGGGGTGTGGAAGGCCTGACTGATCCCTAAGTCTTTCATAATTTCTTGCATTATTTCCCCAGTGAAATGGCTACCTCTGTCACTTTCAATCACTTCAGGTACTCCATATCTACATACCAGTTCCTTTAGAAGCTTACTTGCTGTGACCTTCGTTGAGGCTTTCGACATTGGGTAGGCCTCAGGCCAACCCGAAAAGAGATCAATGCACAGCAACACATATTCATACACTCCTACCTTAGGTAGTTGAATATAGTCTATCTGCAGTCTTAGAAACGGGTAAAGTGGCCTTGGTGTATGCTTACTTGGTGTTTTAACAGCCTGTCCTGGATTGTTTCTAGCACCAATCATGCAAGCTTGGGTGTGTTTAGCTGCTACAACAGTAAATCCGGGTGCTACCCAATGGGTGTTTACTATGCTGTTCATGTGCATCTTGGATAGATGTGTAGGTCCATGGGCAATCTGGGTCATCATGGGGTACAACACTCGTGGCAAACACAGTCTTTTACCTTTCCTCCACATTCTGTCATCATCAGGTTCTGCATCTTGTTTCCTCCAGAGGTCATGTTCTTCTTTGCTTGCCTGTCTTTGTAAGCTCAACAGTATTTTGTAGTCAATGGCGTCATCTGTAAGAACAACTTGTAGGAAGGTATTACCTGTAGAGGGATAAACTTAAATTGCTGCTTGCTTGGCAGCTTCGTCTGCTTTGTGGTTTCCTCTTGAAATCTCATCTGTAATCTTCACGTGAGCTGCCACCTTGAGTGGGTAGCAGGATAGCGTCCATAAGTGCACTCACAGCTTCAGTATTCTTGATTGGAGTTTCTGCTGAGGTGAGAAAATCACGAGCCTGCCATATAGGGCCAGAATCATGGGCTATACCAAAAGCATAGCGAGAGTCTGTATAAATATTAGCAGTCTTACCAGAAGCCATTTTACACGCTTCAGCAAGTGCCTTCAGCTCTGCCTCCTGTGCAGAGCAGTGAGGAGCAAGTGGTTCAGCTTTTATTACCTCATGTGGAGAGACTACAGCATATCCAGTGTGGAAATTACCCTTCTCATCAGAATATCTGGAACCATCTACAAAAAACTCAAAATCCTCATTAGATAATGGAGAATCAATTACATGCAAAAAACCTGCCGTTTCTTGTGCCATTAGTGCTGCACAATCATGGGGTACCTGGGCGTCAGCTAGCTCATCTGGTGAAAGTAAATTTACAAAAAGATCAGAAGTACAAGTACCATTCCCACTATACCCACTACCCTCTTTTAAATCCAGGGGAAGTAATGTAGATGGATTTGCCACCATACACCTTTTAAGAGTAACATTAGGTGGCATAAGCAAGGCACATTGCATTCTGAGATGCCTTGCAGTATGTATGTGTTTTGGTTGAACTTGTGACAGTATGCTGTTGAAATCATGCGGTGTGTATATGGTCACTGGATTGTCTAAAACAATATCAGTGGCTTTGTCTAGGAGGGCAGTAACAGCCGCCACTGCCCTAACACATGAGGGGGCACCCCTGGCAACAGGGTCCAATCTGGTGGAGTAGTATGCTATTGGTCTTTGTTTACCACCATGGTCCTGTGTAAGGACAGATGTAGCATAACCTGATTACTCAGTACAGAACAGGTTAAAATTATTTCTGTAATCTGGGAGACCCAGTGCCGGAGCTGACGTTACCAGTAACTTAAGGGTATAGAAGGCATTTTCTGCCGCATGGGTTAATTTAAATGGTTTGTTTTCATTGGCAAGACAATCATACCGTGGTTGCATGTTGATAGCTACAGAACACAGCCATGGTCGGCAGTAAGATACCAAAAAAAAAAAAAAAGTAGCCATTTTTGTGCGTCTTCTACTAAGTCATTATCTTCTAACCAACCTCTGTAATTTGCCATAAATTCAATCCATATATGTGGGCCTGTACACTAGTGTCCGAGTCTCTCGACCGTCAGATCCCGGGTTTCGGCACCAAAAAAAAAATTCTTCCAGGTAAGATCAGTAAGGGGCTTGGCCAGGGCGCTATAGTTGGGAACAAACTTCCTATAGTACCCTGCTGTCCCTAAAAAGGCTAATACCTGAGTCTTAGTTCTGGGGGTTGGCTACTGGGCTACAGGTTTCTGCTTCCCACATCCTACTCGATGTCAGAGATACTGCACCTCGGCCATTCCTATATTACATTTGGCAGGCTTCAGTGTTAAGCCTGCTTCCCTAATCCTGTCTAGAACCGCTTCTATATGGGTCAAGTGCTCCTGCCAGGTATCGTTAAAGATGGCGATGTCATCTAAATAGGCACAGGTTTAGTCTTGGAACACATCTACGGAGTTGGTCCACTATCCTTTGGAAGGTAGCCGGAGCGTTTAAATCCCAAGCGGCATTACCTTAAATTGGTATAAGCCGAATGGGGTGACAAAGGCTGACTTAGGGATAGCTTCAGGGGCCAAAACCCCTTACAAAGATCGATTGTAGTGAGGTATTGCCCCCATCGGGAGAAAATCCGCATGAGGGCCTCCGCTATAGTTTCAGCATGGATATTAGTTAAGGCCACTGCCTCTGGATACCTGGTAGCGTAGTCCACCACTGTCAAGATAAACTTCTTGCCAGAGGGGCTAAGGCTGGCTAAGGGACCTACTATATCTACCGCTATCCGGCGGAAAGGTTCCTCGATTATGGTTAAGGGGTGTAATTTAGCTTTCCTGCGATCCCCCCTCTTACCTACTCTCTGGCATGTATCACAGGTCTGGCAGTATTTCCTGACTTCCTGACTGACCCTGACCAAAAGAAACTCGCGGGATATCACGCACTATCTGGAGTAACTCTGGTCGGTACCGCTGAGGTACTACCAGTTGCCTAGTGATAATCGGGTCGGACCCGGCTACGGTTTTCTCGGATTCATTGTATAACAATTTCTTGTCCCATACAAATCTCTCCCCCTCCGCTCCGGATTGGTCAGAGGTGACCTTGTCTCTGTACTTGTAGCGTGGGGTCGGTGATCACCTCTGCCTCAAATTCACTAGGGGAGGCCCAGGGGATACACTCTAAGGATGAGGTAGGGTCTCTTACCTGAACCTCAAGGTGCGAGTTGTGGTCCTGGGTGCGAGCCTATTGCCGGGTAACAACCGGGTGTGCTTCTCCTGATGTGGTCTGGGGCTCATAGGCAGAAGTGAGCTTCCCCAGATCATTCCCCAACAAAACCTCTGCCAGTAACTGCGTCATTAACCCCACCTCCACCGTTCCAGACCCCACTCCCCAATTCAAATGTACCCTTGCTGTGGCTAGCTGGTACACTGCTCCCCCGGCTACCCTTACGGCCATGGTATTGTTAGTTCTGTCATTGTGGCAACTAAGTGGCTTTTTACTAGTGTTATGTTGGCTCCTGAGTCTCGGAGCCCTTGTACTGCTTTTCCTTCCAGATAAACCGTCTGTCGATGGTGTTGTCGATTATCTGCGTCCGTCTGGAGTGGATCGGCTTCATGCAGCACTTCCCACTGTTCGACCGTTGGTGCTGTTACTGCTGGAACATTGGGTGCTGGGGTTTCTGCCTGATAATAATGGGCAGTTGGTCACGGTGGTGATGGTGGACCTGGTTGGATCCATGTTGTCCGGTTGTGGGCAGTCTCTTTTGTAGTGCCCCCATTTTTGGCACTGGTGGCACTGTCCGGTGTTGGACTGTCGGAACCGCTGCTGAGGGGCAGCTGGTGGTGGGAGCGGCAGAGGTGGAGCTGCTGGAGGCGTAGGCCCCATGAGAGGTCGTACAAATGTCCTGGCTTGGATAGGTTTTTGTTGCCTGCGGGCATCCATGTACTCATCATCTCTCCTGGCTGCTTTCGTGAGGGAAGTGGGGTTGCAGTCCCTTACCCACTCTTGGATGTCTGTTGCCAACCCGTCATAAAATTGTTCCAGCAACAGCATCTGGAGTAGGTCTTCCATGGAGCGAGCTTTGTGGGCTTGTACCCATCCCAAGGCTGCTCGGAGTCCTTCTCCATCTTTTTAAGCTCCCTGAACCGCCTTCGGTATGCCTCTGGTGTTATAGCATACCGGGCGAGTATCACTTCCTTTACCCGGCTGTAGTTCCAAATTTCCTTGTCAGGTAATTTGTCCTTGTCAGGCTCTCCCTGACAGCCAGCCTGCTAGTATGGGAACCCAATTTCGGCATATATTTTATGTAGGGCACACAGTCTCTCAAAATTCTGGAGGAATGCATCTATATCCTCCTCTGCCTCTACATATGTTTTAAATGCATGATAAGGTATTGCTTACCCTCTTGTATCACTGTCACTGCTTGGCCTCTTTCTGGTGTTGATATCCATCGGTGGGTTTTTGCCATAAAAAGACAGCCGAAATTGTAACTCCCTTTGGAATTCGGATTGTTCTCATTCGTTTGTTGAACTGTTCCTTCTGGAACCGAACCGCCATCCATTCAGTATTCCGCCATCTCTTCTGGAACAAGAACAGCCTTTTTCTTGTTGCTCGCAGAAATACCTCTTGCTTCTAGGAGATCCTTTAACGTGGACCACTTAAGAATAGAATAATTGATCTCCATCCACAATCCATTGGTACTGCTGCCTTCCCTAGTACTTGTTCCTTTGTGAGCTCTGGATCCTGCCGCTGCCAACCAATGTAGCGGAGCGCTAGTTTAACACAGACTTTTCCTCCGCTGATATTCCAATAGTTACGCAGGAACAAGCAGGCTATCAGCATAAGTAGTAAATAAAGAAATCCACGAATTTCCCATCACCTTTTCCTAATAACTGGACGACACTCAGTATCCAGAGCAGAACTGATCTTTTAATCACACACTCAGCTTTTATACATTTCTCCCATGCAAGGGAGACACCCACAAAGAATAATCCAGGGCTAGATACAGTATACATTTTCCCTCCCCTCAGCCTGAGAGATAACTTAATTACATAGAAGTTATAGAACACATTTTTCCCAATTCTTAGATGTACCCCAAAACAATAACATACACCCATAATTTACATACCCCGATCTGGGGGAGCTACATACTGAAAAATCACCCAGATCGGTTCAGGGGTTCTAAAGTTTTATGGAGGTCTTAGTTTCACAGACCGCACACGAGGTGTAAGCCGAAGATAGTTCCATGTGTTTTGGCCTTGCGGTCGGTCTCCATTCGTGCGGTTGAAAAGCATGAAAAGGTCTACATAATGGGTTTTGCCTGGGTTTGTATGATTACCCTCATTCGTATGATTCTTTTCACCGAACGCCGTTCTGTTCTCTTAATTTTCCACGAACGGGGTTGAGTATGGAGGTCTCTGCAGAGTTCGCGTGGTCGAGTGTCCGATTTGGGTTCCAGACACTCGACGACCAAACACCTCTGGTACGTTCGTATGGAAAGGTGGCCGCCGCCACGTGTTCATATGCTGAACGGCGTTTTTTTCAGTTGGTTCCTGTAGGCAGTTGTTCCAAGTCCTCTGCCCCTTTCGTGCAGGTAAGTGCTGTGTGTGTTTTATTATTGTTTATTTAGTCATGCATAACTAGGCAGTATAGGAACCCATCGTCATTGGAGTACTTTGACGCAGTGGTGAGCTGCATACATCTTGGTCATTTATGTATGTCTAAATCTCCAATGTTTTACATATATAGTACTTAGTTATGTCTCTTCTTGTTTTGCCTTGTATCTCTTGTATTGTTTTATTTTGTCTTGTATCCCCAGTTCATGAACAGTCCTGTCCTGCCCTGCTCTTGTTTTCCTCATGTCTTGTGTACAAGTTCTGGGTTCTGCTTTCTGTCCTGCTCTGGTGCTTGGTTCTCCTAGTTTTGTCTTGTTTTCTTGTTTGGTGTCTATTCTAGTCTTACCTTGTTTCTGTACTGGATACATATCTGCTGCAGAGCCTCCCTATCCAGTTCCTGGGAGGTCTGCATATCATCAAGCTCCTAGCTCTTGGGATCCGCAGTAGCTGCATCAGGGCTCTGGGATGTGGCCGCACAAACGCTGGTGCTCAACACCAGGGGGTGTGTGGTTACCCTGCACCAGGCACTGACAATCCATTTCCACACAGTGACTCCTACTATCAAGATCAGGCATACTGGGTCCCAGTCACTGGACTGCCACCCCTGACACTGCACATGGTCCTATGCCCAAAAGAGTTCGATGTAATCAGTGCTAACTGTCGGTCACGTTCGATAGTCTTTTACAGGTTTCCCTGAAGGGCCCATAGTCTGTGGGCAGGAGACTGGCAAGCAGGCTCCTCCAGGAGCTCGTGGCAAACTCACGAGGGGAGTTTGTCACAGTGTCCATATTTGTCAAATTAGATAAATGTTGTGTCATACAGACATTTCATTTTTATAAGAAAAACAAAACCAAGCGCTAAGGTCACAACTTCCACATAAATGAGACTTGGAGAATAGAATGAGAAAAGGAAAAAGAAAAAGTAAAGAAAATACTGTAATAAAAAGGTTTTTGTAGATAAAACATTTTCCTGAAGATACTGCTTAAAATATGACCTAATCTAAAATATGGACAAAATGAAACCAATCGGTACGTTCTGCATCAACGTAGCCATGAAAAAGCAAGCATGGGAATAGAAATGATCTAAAGTAACAGGACCCAGGCTACACCCCATAGGAGAGGACGACTGTTTCAATAAATTGTGTATCTATTAAATTATTACATTTATTATTATATTATTTGTTATAGTTGTGACTTTCTTTTTGTGATGTTATTTTCATAAAGGATGACCCGTTAGCCTGCATGATTAATTCCAGATCTTCTGTCCCGTATCTGGATCCGTCGTCATCGATGCGCTTGTTTGTTATAATTTCCGTAATTTATTGGGAGTTTTTATATAGATATATTTTTATTGTTAGTATTTTTATAGCAGTCTTAGAGTGACATCATTGATAGTAAACATGTGCATTCGGTTTCTCGGCAATCAGGATTTGTCTGAATTTTGGCGATCGGCAGCTTGTACGATTTTTCATAGTTTGAAATGCTTAAAGAAAGAAAAAAAGCGAGTGATATGGGCAATGCATAAAGCAGTTTAGTTTGATTTGTGATTCAAAGTTCCATCAGCGGCGCCCCAAAAAAGAAAATGTGATTGATGGTCAGGGGACAGCAACTAAATGTTGATTTTATTCACAGATCAAGTGAGACGTGATCAATAGAGGAAAAGGGGAGGAGCAGTGAAAAAATCTATATATAATATAAATAATAAATAAATATAGGTTTATTTCATTTACTGTAGCCCACGGAGCAGTGCAGCTAAAGGAAATGGGCCTTGACATGGCTAGGAGACAGGCATAGAAGGGGTGTAGTGTGGGGTGTTGGCTAGTGTTATTGGAGGTGAGGTTTGTCTAGAGGAGTATATATAGTGGCAATTTTAGATTAGGGGTCTACTTACCTGTTTAGTGCAGGCTGTGTGGTGTCTCTGTCTTGTATCTTGCAGGTTTGAAGAATGGAGGAATAGCTGGCTTGTGTCTGGCTGATGTACAGCAGAGACGTGTTTCCTGGCTCCAGGATCATCTGGGAGAGGCCCTGGTCCCATCTGGGCCTTCTACTTCTGGATCCACAGCAACAGCTGCAGTGCTTCCTGGTCATCCCACATGGAGCCCCAGCGCTGGCTCCACTGGGAGGAAGATGGTGAACCCGTCCCCGAATCCAAGGCCGGAGGCTAATGTGAATGCGGGAGTTCGGGAGGTCGTGGCCCGCATCGTCGTGTGGCCGCACGGTCTGTGCGTCTTTCTGGGAACGAGGCTGCAGGTTCAGGCCATGAAGGAGAGGAGCGTTCGGGCCATGAACAGGATTCGGCTGGAGGTGGCAAACATTCGGGCTGCAAACAGGCTAACACGGAGGTTGGTGTATGTTCGGGCCGGGAACAGGCACATATGAGAACAAGCGAACTTTCAGGCAACGAACAGACGAGGGCCAGATCTGGCAGCGTTCGGGCCGTGAACACGTAAGAGGGGAATCTGCTGAATGTTTTGGCCGCGAACAGGAGGACCGCTCGGGCCGCGCACAGGTAAATCAGAAACCTGTCGCAAACAGGACTCCGATATTTGCCATACAGCTGTAAGTTCGAGCCACATTCGTGGGATATGGAGCAAACTCAGGCAAACTACTGGAGAGAGTAAACAAAGTAAAAACAACAGAAGGGGTAGCGCCACAGAGTAATAATCCTTATGGTACAGTGGAAAACTGTTTAAGAAAAATATGATAATAAATACAGAAATGTCCAGATTATAAAGTCCAGAGGTAGAGAAAGTCCAAAATTAGTATACAAATATGGGTGTAAATATACAGTAGCCAGAGGTGGTATCTGGAGGTATGGAAAGGATTCTTCTATTGGGATGTCAGAGATGATCAGTGGTTGATCCGTATATGGGAAAAGAAAGGAGATGATTTTGCAGTATGTACTGGCAGGGAGAGTATAAAATATAAAATAGATATAGTCCTACTCACATTATAAGAAGATAGAACTAGCTCCAGTGTAGATTGTGTGCAGTGGTACAATCCTCACTTTAAAGGATACGTGAATAAAGCTTCTCAATTGGGTGAGGACCATAAAATATAAAAAGAAATGACAAATAGTGCTCACAGTATAAAATATCAGGAATATAAATAGCGCATATATGACTCACCTGTTCCAGAGCAGGCATACTGCTCTGTTGATAGGGCATGGGTGGAATAATCCCCATCGAGGATATTGCTTGGAAGTGAAGTTCACTGGAAATAAAATCAGGTGTCAGGCAGTACAGGATAAAAATAATAAAATAAAGGTAACGTGTAGACCAGGTAAACCAGAGAATTTGCCCAAGTCTAACTATTCCTTGTTTGCCTAGTCCCATTAATTTATTTGTTTGTTCTCCATGTATTTCGTCTGTTGGTTCGTCTGAATAAAAACTACCAAACATCCAGACCACCCCCAATTGAAATGTGCCGCTAATTGACCACACAGGCTCTTAGTTAAACACTAAAAAATAAAACTATATACTGGCGCTCTATTGAATCAACAAAATATAAAATAAATGGACATATAATTGCTGCTATACCACCACGTGTAATCTTTCCTCGTACACAAAACATAAAACAAAATACAAAAAGGTGTAGCGCTACATACAGATATAATGTCGTCCAAAGTCTGAATATCTGTCACTCCAAAAAAAGGGGGGCCACAATGTCGAAATTATGTCCTAGAAAAAAATTTAAATACACATAGTGTAACACTGTAATCCAATATATATAAAGAAAAACTCTGAATGGAACCACTCACATATTACTGAGCTAATCTAGCTCAGGAGTAAAGGCTCTCAGGTCCGTGAAGGTCACCTTTCCCCTTCTTTAGTGTGACTTCTTTCCCACGCTGTCGCTAAGGCTCAAACAGAGAGAACATATGGTGCAGTATAGTTTGAGACCGATCTTATATATGTAATATAAGTATATATACTCACAAATATGGAGCCACTCTTAAGGCTCTTTTCCAGCACGTTGTGTAGTTAAGGACTACACTCCTATATAGCAGGAACGAATAGCCCAATATAAGATCAAATATTTATTATAAAAATGTAAATTTAAAATTCCAATGGCCAATTAGAATCTCTAAAACTACAAAACATACATATATATATAAAAAGGGCATAAAGGTGGTATCTGAAAGTCCCCAGGACGTGTCTTGCCAACTTTCTATCGGCTTCCTCAGCTGGGTGAAAAAGAACAATACCTTCTTTTCTCCTGCTCTGAGTCCTGCTATATACTCTGTCCATGACTGTAAGAACAGCGTTCAGCTGTTCTTTTCGGCGCGCTGATGCTGCCTCTTTCTCGGCGGGCACTGTGTGTGTTCCAAGCCTCTTTCTCATTGCGGTTTACTTCCGCATACGTCATAGTCTTCCTTAACCCCGTCGTGTCCTTCTGCTTCAGAACCTCGATCTCTCTTATCGAGTGTTCTCAAAAACATATCATACAAACGAAAAAAAGGGGGAAAAAAGGGGGAAAAAAGAGGAACTCTGTACAAATATCCGGAGATATAAAATCTTAGTAGAACAAATATAAACCAATATCTCAATTCTCTACCTCCTAAAAAACAATAAAATAAACAATATCATTTCTTATCTCTCTTTTGAATGAAATGCATTTCTTCAATATATTTCTATGCAATCTACTTATACTTTATGTAGTTAATCACCAGAACACACAAATTCAGTTATTTTTACAACTTCTTGCAACAATGTATATATAAAGATACATTTGTATATCGTTGCAGATATTTCAATAGTGTATCCAAAAACAAGTGTTTACAAGCAGATCTCTATGAGAGCCTTTACTCCTGAGCTAGATTAGCTCAGTAATATGTGAGTGGTTCCATTCAGAGTTTTTCTTTATATATATTGGATTACAGTGTCACACTATGAGTATTTAAATTTTTTCTAGGACATTATTTCGACATTGTGGCCCCCCTTTTTTTGGAGTGATAGATATTCAGACTTTGGACGACTTTATATCTGTATGTAGATTTTTGTATTTTGTCTTAGGTAAACTCTGTGAAAACGCTGGACAATATGGGGGGTCGCCGTTCGTACGCACAAAGACGTGGCGGCGGCCATCTTTTCTGTTGAACAAAGCAGCAGTGTCTTGTCGTCGAGTGTGTGGAACTATTTTCGGACACTCAACGGCATGAACACCGCTAGGGCTTCCATACCCTTGTAATTTCGCACAGAAACTACCGAACAGAGCGGCATTCTCCAGAAATAAAGACACGAACGGGGGAAATATCACAAACTAAGTGATGAACCAGCAAAATTGATATTTCGTATGTTTTACTAGTCTCGAACTAGACCGGCTACACAGCTACACAGCTAAAAACTCTGGAACTCTTTTGGGCAGACGCCTCGTGTGTAGCCGGCTAACTTCCATGAAAATCCTGAACCCCTGAACCGATCTGGGTGACTTTTTGATATGTTTGTCACCCAGGGTTTTGTGGGGTTGCCATGTTGTTTAGGGGTACTTTCGGGGTACCAGTAAAATATTGTACTTTTGTGCTGGGAGATAAGTGAGTTAGATAAGCCCAGCTCTTGATTCGATTATCTCCCCAAGCACAGAAGAGAGAGTTTTCAACTATAAAAGGGGAGTATTGTAAAACTGTAAAAACATGTTAATTGGTGTAACAGCTTTGTCACCCTGTGCCCCACAAGGTCCATGGGGTGTACCCCTTTCATGGGGAATTGTCATAAAAGGCCAGCCTGTGACATCCATTAAACAGTTCGTTTTACCCCTTCATAAAGTCTCGATGTTTAGGGGATTGAGAGCTATAATCACTACTTCATCTATTTCATCTGGGATTTCGGGAGAAGCTGCAAGGATCTCTCCTAAAGGGATACTAGGATCCATTACATAACAAAAATAAAATGTGGAATAAAAAAAAAAAGAGTAAAATGGCACAGGAAGTAACCAAAATACCTTTATTCATACATAATAAAATATCCAGATAAAAAACACAACGTGTTTCACCTTAAAAGGTTCGGCATAGAGTGCTGGTGCGTCATCTGTGGAATCTGAAGTCTGTAGGGGAGTTCCCTGAAGTAGTGAGTGGGAAGCTGCTTAAGGAGGTACAGTTGGGGAGGATGATGGGGTTTTTCTTGGGGCCCCTATTACACGACCTCCGGGTTTCACTGTTAGGGGCCGTGCCAAAGAAGAAACCCAGTAAGTACTGGCTTACTTATCATTTATTGTATCCACACGGATCCTCGTGAATGATGATATTGACAAGGCTCTTTGCTCGGTGTCATATGCAACATTTGACAAAGCAGTCGAGTTGGTTTGGCATGCGGGCAAAGAGGCGTTGATGTCCAACGTGTACATGGAAGCAGCTTTTCAGTTATTGCCCATTCACCCCAACTGTCATCATTTACTGGGCTGTTTTTCGAGGGGCAGTATTCCGTTGATCTCTGTTTAGCCCTGGTCTGGGCCCTAAAGAAATTGACTCCATATTTGTATGGTCAGGAGTTCACTCTCATCACTGACCATAACCCTCTCGTGTGGTTGAACCGCGTGGCCGGAGATAATGGCCGTTTATTAAGATGGAGCCTGGCGTTACAACCTTATAATTTTTCCATACAATATCGGCCGGGTAAACTCAACGGGAACGCGGGTGGCCTGTCCAGACAAACCGAACTAATGCCCTAACCGAAATCCGGACAGCCCCACGGTGACTCGAAAAGGATCAATCCGGGTCTGCCAGAGTGTCCCACAAAAGGGGAGCCATGTAACAAAAAGCACAGTTTGCCTGGAAAAGACCTATGGATTACAAGGCAGTTCGGTACTTTGCAAGCATTCTCCATGCGAATGCTTACCTACCTCTAACAGGCCACCCTGACTGTTAATTCAGATTAATTTACCTCCCTGCTTGATGGGTACTTTTTGTCGAAAGACCGCACGAACGCTATGAGAGCTGTAAGCCCAGCCGCCATTTCAGGACTTCCATGTGTTCGCGGCCATTTTAACTTCCGAACAGCGGTGTTTGCCGTCGAGTGTCTGGAACTAAAATCACTCAAATAGGCGAACACCGCAGAGACCTCCATACCTTCGGGAAAACCTCGCCAAAACTACCGAACGACCAGGCGTTCGGTAGAAAGAATCAGCAACAGATAGGGATTTCAGCGAACCCAGGATGGCATACGGATGGCCGGCAGTTCGGGAGTTTTTACCCACAATCTTAGGCCGACTGCAGGGCCAGCATTCATGGAATTGTTTTTGGCTACTGTGCCCGTCCCATATCTCCCAAACGGCTGAACCGAATGGGCTGATTTTTTAAATATGTTAGTACCATAGATACAAGTATTTGGGGTACATCCGAACTTTGGGGAAAATATGTTCCGTTTTAATTGTGTTATTTAGTTATCTAAGGGGAGGGGATGTACAGAATGTATATTGTATTGATTGTTTATACTGCTAATTATGTGGGTGTCTCCCTTGCATGGGCAGAATCGCATAAAAGAGAGTGTCTGTCAATAAACCCTCAGTTCTTCTTGACCCTTCAAAACGTAGCCTCGTCTCGTTCTTGAAAGGGGAATCACTTAGCTCTTTTCAGAGCTGTACTTGGCTTCCACTCCTGATCCAGCAGAAGGGAATAGGCGATTCCATCACTACACAGCGACTTGCCGGGAAGAAAAGGACGTCCCCAACGGCTGGTACCCTCACCATACCAGGGTAGCTGTTACAATCTGTAAAACAGAGTAAATGCAAATAGCGTAGTATGTCTATAAAATATTGTAAAACAGGGAAAAAAAAGTGGTTGAACTCACAAGGCTAGAGTCATACCGTCATATGACTCTAAAGGTATGCTTCTTTGGACCATTTGGGGGTTGTCCAGACCCTTCTGTTGTCGGATTCTTGATATTCCCCCTTCAAAATATGAGTGTCCAAGTGTTCAAAACGCTTTTCGCCTGTTTAACAGGCTTCCTCAGTTAGCTGTAAAGATTACAGCCAACTGAGGAAGCCTGTTAAACAGGCGAAACGCGTTTTGGACACTTGGACACTCATATTTTGAACTTGCATTGGACTCTACCTATACCCAGTATTTATTGGTTTATGGAATTGTTACTTTTATTTTTATCTTCTTTGGAATAAACAAATTTTACTATTTAAGGACCACCTGCATACTGGGTATTCCTTGGGCGATATATTAAGGATCACAAGGGGGAATATCAAGAATCCGACAACAGAAGGGTCTGGACAACCCCCAAATGGTCCAAAGAAGCATACCTTTAGAGTCATATGACGGTATGACTCTAGCCTTGTGAGTTCAACCACTATTTTTTCCTGTTTCACAATATTTTATAAACATACTACGCTATTTGCATTTACTCTGTTTTACAGATTATTTGAGATATTACACAGCTCCACCTATTATCCTGTATGTATTGTTAGGTTTACAAAGAGCGTTGTTTTTGGTGGGGGCGCTGAGGTAGTTTGAGGTGTAGAGCGCTGAGCTGTGGCGGGTGATGGATAGATAAGTTGGAGTGTAGGTTATTTGTCCTGATGTAAAATAGTTTCGTTTGCTCAGAACAGTCAGGTTTGGAAAAGTATTGGTAGGTTCAAGCTTGTTGGTAGCTCCGAACCTGGTGTGTGTAGGGTGTATCTTGGTATACCCCTACATGGGAGAAACCTGAAAAATCATGCCCTCGGTGGCAATGGTTATGTTTACATGTTAATTATATATTATAATGTGGTTTTACTTATTGTGATGTGGGTCATTGTCTGGGGTAGTATTGTTAAAGGAGTTGGGGTTGTTATGTCATGTTAAATATGTGGACAATGACCTTAAAAACCTTTTAAGTACTATTTATATTATTAAAGCTGTGATACTTTCCCCAAAATAAAGGTGTCTGAGTATCTTTGGGGATGTTTGGGGTTTGTTAAGCATATGCCGGAAAAGGCATTTGTCATGCTTCTCCTCCTTTTCCATTGGTTACTTTTTCTCACTTTATCTGTGAAATAGCAGGAGAATGCTCGTATCAGTGAACTGTAAGATCCGAATATTTATATTAAACAGTGCACCGATTGGCCCATTTCTGCATCTTTTTAGTTTGTCAGAATTTTTTTTCCCAAAACGATTCCATGGATAAAATTCATCCAATTTGAAACGCCACATGGGCGAATCTCAAATCCTCCCCCAAAAAATGTTTCCAGACAAATTGATTCGACTGAACCAAATGATTTCATATAAGTTTAATTATAAAAGAGGTATTTTGACCATAATAACTCAGGTCACCTTTAGTCCCTTCCTGGAATATGCTGGGCGTTAGTTTCTTTTCTTTTTGTAGTTATTTTTTTTTAATAACCCATAATGTATCAAATAGCGAATACAGAACACAGAGTGGCGTCACTGGTAAGAATTCTCTAGTCTGAATGTAAACTGGATCGAGCTCGATCTCATGTCATTTCAGTTTACGTGGTATTCCAACTCTCTCTGAATTTGGAAATGGCACGTTGCCGACAAAGAGACTAGATGTGAGTTCAAAATACCATTAAAAGATTATCATTTCCAATCACGGGATATTATCAATTCACTTTCACACACCCAATTCCTAAATCTGGGTTTATTTTTCACTAATTCAGAACTGAAATGAGATTTGCAAATTCTAGGTCAAAAGCTAAATTGGAAAAATTCTGCAACTCGTTCATTTTGATGCCCAGCTCCAGTTTATGGGAATGAGGGTGCAGTATGTCCATTATAGAATACAGTATCCAGTACACAAAGTGTAACCCGTACCATGACATGACAGCCATTGCAATGTTAACTAAAGATGAGTTAAAGGGGAACTGACTCTTTCCAGTTTATTTTAATATTATGTCTACCTATTTATACTTTTAACAAATATATATTTGTGCGCTGTGGAAAATAAAATTAAATGTATAAATCCACACCTCTTTATTCTGCAACTGAGCACCTTCATCATAGTTCCCTATCAATCATGCAGTCAGCACGGAGAACACATTGTGGTGAAAGTGACCTTTTTGGAGGGGACTACTTGCCAGCCTTTAAACCCTGTGACTATGGCCCCTGCAGTACACCTGGTTGAAATACTTCAAACAGGCTCTGTTCGTGCAATTGGGACTATATGGTTCATTTAATGGTTAACACCTATGAACAACTTGGAATGTTTCTCACCGCAGTGTTCTAATTGTTCGTCTGGGTGGCTGCGATTCCTATGAACAACCACGAGGTGGTGGCCATCTTGTTCGCATGAACGCAGGCAACGGTCTCATTGAACTGAAATCGGATACAGAAACTCCCGAACAACGCTGAACTTCCATCATCGCCTGCATTTGTTTCTATTCAGCTTAGAAGGGCACTGTTCGGCGAGATCATTCGCCTGGATGAAGGGAACAAGCTCCAGGGTAAGACTATTGACTCTCTTCGGTAGTTTGTTCGTTTGCAAACTACCAAACTAGGCCGACCACAAGCCCTGATTCTCTGGAACTGTTTTGGGCATGAAACCATGTGTGCAGTCGATCAGATAGAGACTTCCAGGAATTTCCTGAACCCCTGCTCTGATCTGGGTGATTTTTGGATATGTTGTTCACCCAGATCAGGGCTATCAGGGGATATGCTGTGTTTTGGGGTACTTATGGGACTTTATAAAATATGTGTTTTTTCTGCCTGGAGATAATTGAGTTACATACAGTACTTTACTCAATTATCTCACAGAAAGACAGGAGAGATTGTATGTTTGTTATGGGAGTGTCGTACATTTCATTACTGTTCTGATTGGTTTATAAGCTTTGTGTCCCTGTCCCAAACAAGGTCCATGTTGGCGTATCCCTTGCTTGTGGACTCGCATAATGGCCAGTGTGGCTATCATTAAACCAGACTTACTTCACTCTCAATCTAGAGTTCTGTCTCTTATTGTAGGGAACTGCTATACAGCTATCACTACTAGCTCTTGTAAGAGCTTCACAGTTACACTCTCCTGGAGGAGAGGTCTTTCCCACACGGTCCTGGATATCAGAGGTTGGTCCTGGGTGGGAGAAAGATGGCGAGACACCTGCCAAGATCTGTGGCGGTTCGTGGGTTCTATGATGCTTATGGTGTCCGGTGCGGTCCTCAGCACCAGCTAGGAAGCAGTCCTTGGCGGAGGTACCCACCCGGGGTACAGGGAGCTCCGTTACACGCATACAGAGGAGAGAGAGAGATGAAACAATGTTTCTTTTTGTCCTCTTCATTTACATTGTTTGCCCTGGCTCTGCCTTGTCTGAAGTGGGTTAGCTAGATTTAAATATAAACAGTGCATCACATAAACAATAAATAGTTAACACAACTTCTAGGTCGTGATATTTAAAGGGACACTGTAGGCACCCAGAGCAGGTCAGGTAATTGAAGGTGTCTGGGTGAGGTTTGTCTTTTGCACTTAGTGCTGCAATGTTATATAGTGTAGTTCCAGAGAAACTAGAAAGTTTACGTTGCAGCTCTAAGTCTGCCCTCTCAGTCTATCAGACAACCACTAGAGGGCTTCCTGAATTGAAATGGACCTTTGGTCTGGTTTCTGACACTGGACTGCATGAGGACCTCCAGCGTCAGATTTTTCCCCATAGCAAGCATTGATTCAATGCTTTCCTATGGGAAGGTCTAATACGCTCGATGCATTTGCAGCGCATGTACATTAGACTCCGCTTGTCATGGGACGGTGGCGGGTGTGGAGCGTCGACCCAGCAGCAAGGGACATCGGCGCTGGGAAATGGTAAGTAAATAAAGAGGTTTTTAACCCTTTATTCACTGGGTAGGGGACGCGAGGGAGGAGGGGGCAGGGGAAGCGATAGTGCCAGGATTACAGCATTGAATTCCTGGCACTTATAGTATGCCTTTAATATTCCCTTCAATTATGTAAATTCTGGAGAAGTGATGTTTCCCCTTTAAACACCAGCTTCTGATTGTGGAGTTGATCCTGTTGGAATCATCTGACTGTTATTAGTGAAATCACTGGAAGTTGATCTAATGGAAAGGGAGAATAAATATTGAGGTCATTGCTTGGAAAAGCGACGAGTAAACAGCGTTTTCAGGGATGCGAAGCTATGAGTTCCTCATCAACAGATGTCGCTGATAAGGCTTTGATGTTTGGCTAACGATGGACCCAAAACTAGATATCCTTCAACGCTCGCACACCAACCTTATCTGATTAGAGCAGGGTGGGTGCTACAGGATTCATGTTTGCAAATTAAATTGAAT
>OW240913.1:372304875-372345591 GCA_933207985.1 Pelobates cultripes | reverse complement strand
GAGGACAGAAGCTGATCCAGGGTGGAAGGAAGACAGCGAGACTCCAGTTACGCTACAGCGGTTGTGGAGTCTGCGGTGGTTGTGGTGTCCGGTGAGGTGCTTGTGGTCCTCGGCGCAAGCAAGGAAGCGTCCATCAACAGAAGGTACTCGGAGTACGGGGAGTTCCGTTAGAAAAAGGAATAGAAAAAACGTTGAGAATCCGACTTACTGCAATGAGAGACACAGAATGTGACCCCGTCCATGAAAAAAGGGAAAAAAAAGTTGACCGCCTAAACATCCGAATGACTTGCCTGATAACAGATGAAGAGAAAGTTTGTCATTAGGTGGCCAGTCCCATAAAAAATGGAGAACGATCTGGAGGCTGCTGGAGGCGGATGCCACTAAGTGGCTATGTGGGCCGCTAAAATGGCCGAATGTACCACGATAATGGATCGATATGACCAACCCAACGAAAAAAGCAATAAGAGAAAGTTCAGAACCGAGAAAACAGAGACAGTAAATGGATTAAGGTTCTGTTCAGAACCCAAACCAGACCAAGAAGCCCAGGTGGAGAGGTAGCATCGTTGGGTCACTGGGGCCTAAGAGTCCCATAAGAGGTTCCTAGCAACCTGCGCTGGGGTCAGCTGATCCTGGGGTCAGCTGATCCTCCAGGAGCAGAAGGTGTGTGTTCCAATTCGGGTCCATGAAAAGCATTGGGTATGAAGACAGGAGGAGGGGATCCTCACAGGACAGTTCCTGAAGGTCCGGGAACCAGTTCCTGAAGGTTGGCTCCGTCACTGCGGGGTGACCAAGGCCAGTGTTACTCGCTGCACATGAAGGTGATTGAGAACACTGCCGTGCACTCTGGATCTGGCAGCCAACTGAAGAATGCCAGAGTCTGGTGGTTGTTGCAGGACGTGAACAGGTCCAGGTGATATGGGCCTCTTAGAGATGACATGGTGGCGAAAACCTGAGGATCCAGCATCCAATCCCTGCCATGCCTCCAAAGGTGGGAGAACCAATCCGTGGTGAGATTTGTCTCCCTCTCGAGGTATTCCGCCCTCAGGGAGATTCTGCGATAGAGGCAGAAATCGAAGATGACCTTCGTGATTTCTGACAGGAGGTGGGAGCGGGCACCGCCCAGGCGGTTGATATACCAGACTGCTAACACTTTGTCAATCCAGAGAAGGATGCAACAAACGGATTACACCTTCTGCAGGCTGCAGATAGCGAAGGACCCCGATAAGAGTTTCAGGCAGTTGATGTGAATGGAGAGTTCCTGAGTTGTGCACACGCCTTCAGTGGGCGCACTCTCTCAGGTTGCCTCCTCAGCCCCACAGACTGGCATCCGACTCCAGGACGAAGTCCAGTTGGTCACCAAAAATGGTGCAGCCAGTCCAGGCCTGCATGCTGTGCAACCACCATTGGATTCCTCCTTGCACCTCCTTGCATGGCCCGGGAAGATAGTCTGGATGGAGGAAAGTAGCCCACTATCTGGTGAGTGTGCGGAAGGAGGGGCCGGTGTTGCAACAGAGGATCTTACAAATTTCCTTGTGGAGAGTGTAGACCTTAAGGGTAGCTTCAGGGTGCAAGACGCGGAATATATTTTTAATCCTTAGAATTGGACCGTCCAGGATGGGGCCATCGCAGACTTCTGTCGATTCACTATGAAACCCAACAATTCCAGCAGGACCACGGAGAATTGTAGCATCCCCCTGGCCCGTATGTGAGCGATCATCGGTTTCAGTATTTTTGTGAAACACCAAGTAGCCGAGTTGAGGAGGCTGGTGAATTGCCAAGGTTGACCGCACCACAAGAAAGCAGACTCGGGTCCAGACTCACAAACCAGTTCCCTACTTGAAGAAGATTCCTTAAGTTTGAATTCCTTCCATCTTGAAGTGACGGTATCTCATGTGGGCTTTGTAGAAAGCACAGTTGGTGATACCATAGGGACGCTTACCTGAGTTAAAACGTGATGTAGCACATCTGCTCGTTCCGTGTCCTCCATTTGATCACCTAGAGTACCAGAATGGTTGTCTTCCACCCACTTCCAGATAAAAATGTTTATGGTTGTGAGGTACAGGGGTGACATGGCCCCACTGTGGACCAGCCTCCCCCTCCCAAAAAAAAAACTATTACCGCTGCCCATTCAACTTCCCGAACCAGAAGGAGAACGGCATTCGGGAGACCTAAACTACCGAACAAGGGGAACGTTCGTATGCTAGCAGCCAGGGAGAGCCTTCATCAGCATTCATTCAAGAACTCCTGAAAGAAGACCAGTCAAAGCCTAAAATCCTCTAGAACTATTATTGGGGCTTCACCTTGTGGTCGACCGGTCTACGCTAGTAATCTACACTCGAATGGCATTCCTAATCAACCGATGAGTGATATTTTGACAAAGTGGGCACTCAGATCCCTGCTATTCTGTGAACTAACTTTCATGGAGTTCAGAGATATTAAAATATGTTTTATGTGGTTTTACAATATTGTATTTTTTCTGTACCTGGGAGATAATGTAATTAAAGAGTTGTTCTTACTCAATTATCTCCCGGGCACAAAGGAAGAGACTGTGAACTGTTGCTTTGTCCCTTGTCCCCATTCAGGTCCGCCAGGGGAAAACCCCTGGAATGTAATTTAAGAAACCCCTTACATTGGAGTTGCACAAAAGCCAGCTGTGGCTGAATAAAAAACAGTTGACTCCCAGAACTGTGTGTCGTCCAGTTACCGGGGGGATTGTGCCTTGGATATCGTATTTCTTCCTCAGCTACAAGTACTCTAAAGCGGAGTCCAACAGCCGTCCTGTTCGAGAGTTACAAAATGCACGAAAAGGTGAACGGTTCCCCTGGCTCATTGGTAGCGAGGTCCATACGAACAAACCTACTGAACAGCGCTCTTCTGGCTTGCCTGAAAGGAAGCAGGTTTTCACAAGTCCGCCTCGGAGGTCCAGACACTCGACGACCCAGTCCCGCTGCCTGCTTTCGTGCAAGATGGCCACCGTTTTTTTCCACCAAGTGTCATTCGGTCATACAAATGGCAGCCACACAGAGAGAGCGGTTTCTTTGTACTTAATGAGCCAAGGGGGTGGTCGGTGTTTGGTAATTTATAATACTGAATATGAGGAAGGCAGAAAACAAAGTTTAAAACAGGGTTCCTGAACTGAGAAGGAGAACAGCTCCTGGTAAGGCAAAATGAAAGCAAAAATAGGGGTTTTGTCACAGTCTAATCCTTTCCAGCTGGTTGTGCTGATCACCCCCAGGTCACAGGCCGAGAGATCTCTCTTCCAGAAAGGCCTGGACGTGCCAGACAGCTGGCATTGTGAGATTACGGATTTAAAAGATGGTGGTCCATCTCCAGGACCAGGGCTGATTTCTTGGCTCCATGTGTTTATAATTCCATTAAAAGCATTGTGGTATCCAAGAAAGCATGGCATATACATAATATGTGAGGTTTTCATTGGCGAGACTGGGGGGGTGAATGGAAAGAGGGCACACCCACACTCAGGCGCCCAATATGTTTGAGTGTCTCCCACCATGCTACCAATAGCCAGCTTCAACTCCAGCCTCTCCCATTGACATCACCTCTCTGAGGCTTGTATAGCCCCCGGGGGGCCAAGGAGAGAGAGCAGCCAAGTGGAATCCAGCAGAAGCAGTGATGGCTTCTTGTAACATCTGCTTCCTATCACCGGACTGTGCAAGGCCAACGTCCACTCTGTGTGCGCTCTGAGCTGAGATCTAGAAACTAGCAAATGCTGGGGGGACAGCTCCACGCAAAGGGACACATCGTAACTCTCACTTAGAGTACCAGGAATGTAACAACACTTACTGCCTGCTAAATCCTATAAAATAACTATACATCACACTCCCTGTTTGATAAATATGTCCCATAAGTTAAAAACAATCTATTCTATTGTAAAATCTGCAGACAATCCTTCTTAGTATAGTGGTAAGTATCCCTGCCGGTCACAGCCTGGGGTTCATTCCCTGATGGCTTGGCTTTGTTTTTTTAGATTTAGATTAGCTCTTTACCTCCTGTTTCCATATTTCAAACGATTTTTTTTATAATTAATTTTTTGTCTTGTTTTACCCATTGTACAGCACCGCAGAATATGTTGGCGCTACATAAATAATTGTAAAATAAACAGTATGGATATTATATATATATATATGTATTTACAATTATTTATGTAGCGCCAACATATTCTGCATTGTGTGTGTGTGTGTATGTGTGATGGGGTACATTGGCGTTGTTGTAGGGTTATGGAATGTATGATCATATACTGTAACTAACCCCCATTATTTTTGCATTAATAACTTTAATTTTTCTAAATTTTGCACTCTTAGAAGTTGCTGTTTAGTGAATAACTTGTATGAATTGGCTTCAGCAGCACCCTATAATGTATGCATGTTACGCTGAGAAAATATGCAAATATATATATTTATAAACACACATAATATGCAACAGTATTATTCTAAAAAATAATAAATGATAGAATTGTTGATATTTGCCATCAGTTGGGGATTAATGCGAGAAGTCCCTTGTTTCCAGCCAAGGATTAAGGGATATGTAGTTCAGCCTTTGGTAACCGTAGTAATATCGAATTAGCTGGAAGACAGAAAGCATATTGTAATTATGGAGGGATGGGAGAATAGAGTCACCTTCTCGTACGATTCATAATCTGTCCACGTTACACACGGATCCCACATGAGGTGTTACTGTGAAATCGAGAGTCACTTCCCTCTGAGGCTGCTAAATCCTATTTCATAACATGTAAAGCCTGGAGACTGAGCACGTTCTGTGTAATATTTCACTTTCTGTGCTGACTCATCTGTTATGGTTTGTTGAACGAACCGTCAGGAATTTCCCATTAATGAACTCCGTAACCCTCATTCAGGGCTTATGTACTAAACTCAGAGTTCTCTATGAGAAGAAGAATGACCACAATAGATAAACGACCAGAAATAGAGCCGTCAGGGCATTAACTACGTTACATAAATACGTTAAAATGGCTCCAGTCAATCATAGCGGCCATTGGTCAGGGACCCTGAGCTCTAGTAACGGGCCTGTTAGGATCTTTCTATGGAGATCTCCATCATTTAATAAAAAGTTGTTCCCCCATCCCATGTTTCCTCTTTTTCACTGCCATTGTTCCTGTATATGGCGATGGTATTCTTCACTGGCATTGTTCCTGTATACGGCGATGGTATTCTTCACTGGCATTGTTCCTGTATATGGCGATGGTATTCTTCACTGGCATTGTTCCTGTATATGGCGATGGTATTCTTCACTGGCATTGTTCCTGTATATGGCGATGGTATTCTTCACTGGCATTGTTCCTGTATACGGCGATGGTATTCTTCACTGGCATTGTTCCTGTATACGGCGATGGTATTCTTCACTGGCATTGTTCCTGTATATGGCGATGGTATTCTTCACTGGCATTGTTCCTGTATACGGCGATGGTATTCTTCACTGGCATTGTTCCTGTATATGGCGATGGTATTCTTCACTGGCATTGTTCCTGTATATGGCGATGGTATTCTTCACTGGCATTGTTCCTGTATATGGCGATGATATTCTTCACTGGCATTGTTCCTGTATAAGGCAATGGTATTCTTCACTGCCATTGTTCCTGTATACGGCGATGGTATTCTTCACTGGCATTGTTCCTGTATACAGCAATGTTATTCTTCACTGCTATTGTTCCTGTATACGGCGATGGCATTCTGCACTGGCATTGTTCCTGTATACGGCGATGGTATTCTTCACTGGCATTGTTCCTGTATACGGCGATGGTATTCTTCACTGACATTGTTCCTGTATACGGCGATGGTATTCTTCACTGGCATTGTTCCTGTATACGGCGATGGTATTCTTCACTGGCATTGTTCCTGTATATGGCGATGGTATTCTTCACTGGCATTGTTCCTGTATATGGCGATGGTATTCTTCACTGGCATTGTTCCTGTATATGGCGATGGTATTCTTCACTGGCATTGTTCCTGTATATGGCGATGGTATTCTTCACTGGCATTGTTCCTGTATATGGCGATGATATTCTTCACTGGCATTGTTCCTGTATAAGGCAATGGTATTCTTCACTGCCATTGTTCCTGTATACGGCGATGGTATTCTTCACTGGCATTGTTCCTGTATACAGCAATGTTATTCTTCACTGCTATTGTTCCTGTATACGGCGATGGCATTCTGCACTGGCATTGTTCCTGTATACGGCGATGGTATTCTTCACTGGCATTGTTCCTGTATACGGCGATGGTATTCTTCACTGACATTGTTCCTGTATACGGCGATGGTATTCTTCACTGGCATTGTTCCTGTATATGCCGATTGTATTCTTCACTGGCATTGTTCCTGTATATGGCGATGGTATTCTTCACTGGCATTGTTCCTGTATATGGCGATGGTATTCTTCACTGGCATTGTTCCTGTATATGGCGATGGTATTCTTCACTGGCATTGTTCCTGTATATGGCAATGATATTCTTCACTGGCATTGTTCCTGTATAAGGCAATGGTATTCTTCACTGCCATTGTTCCTGTATACGGCGATGGTATTCTTCACTGGCATTGTTCCTGTATACAGCGATGTTATTCTTCACTGCTATTGTTCCTGTATACAGCGATGGCATTCTGCACTGGCATTGTTCCTGTATACAGTGATGTTATTCTTCACTGACATTGTTCCTGTATATGGCGATGTTATTCTTCACTGGCATTGTACCTGTATACGGTGATGTTATTCTTCACTGGCATTGTTCCTGTATGTGGTGATGTTATTCTTCACTGGCATTGTTCCTGTATACGGCTATGGTATTCTTCACTGGCATTGTTCCTGTATACAGTGATGTTATTCTTCACTGACATTGTTCCTGTATATGGCGATGTTATTCTTCACTGGCATTGTTCCTGTATGTGGTGATGCTATTCTTCACTGGTATTGTTCCTGTATATGGCGATGATATTCTTCACTGGCATTGTTCCTGTATACGGTGATGGTATTCTTCACTGGCATTGTTCCTGTGGCAAACCTAGCCGAACAAACCATCAGTTAATAGCCCTCACACTTAGAGGCGTGTGACGCCTATTAACCGATTGCAACAATGTTGCAATCGGTAATTAGAGGCTCTCCAAGGTGGCCGTCGTTCGACTACCGACCATGCGGCGGTCGGCCATCTTGGATCCTTTGTTCCCTCAGCGGTGTATGGTCGTCGAGCGTATGGTACTAAAAACGGCTAATCGACGGCACGAACACCGCTGAGCTTCCAGGCCGTTCGGGAGGTCCGGGACATTCGGTATTCTGTTCCCTTATATACAATCGGTATTTTGAAGATATGTTTTAATGAATGTGTTTTTCGTGCAGCGTTCGGTTGTTTTAGCTGGGATCTGAGCGGTAATCTCACGAATGATGCGCTCAGACCCCAGCTATCTACCGAACGTCCATTCGTTTAAATGGACCAGATATTCATAAAGTTATGCAATTTTATACGAATTGTAAGTTCTGCTGCACGGAGGGATAATCCACTTAACGGCACATTCCTGTGGGAGGATCCCTCTCGTGCAGCAGTGCCTGATGGGAGAAATGTCCTGTACAATAAGTCCCCCATGAAGTCCCCTCTGGGAATGCCCCTGGGAGGGGACTCAGGAAACCCCTTGCATGGGGGCTTGTATAAATTGTGGAGCTGAATTAAAAGACCTCAGTTGACTCCCAGCCTATGTGTCGTCTAGTTCTTGGGAAGGAAGGGTTACTGCAGTGCTGTTTGGATTATTGTATGCTGATTCCCTGGATTATCCAAGGGACCGCAGTGCTGGAAAGAGGTGAAAGAGGATTTTAACCCTATAACTGTGGGGGAGGGGGCCACACGAGGGTTGACAGTTTTGCATTCCTAACACTATATAGTTTCTTTAATAAAGTTTAATAAAGTGAGAAAACATATTTTATAGCTGCACATTTATTCATTATATTTCCCTCGTTGGGTCTCATACTAATTTAAAACCTGCTTCCGGCTTCGTGACTTACTCACTGCTCTGCAATGCCTGGTATTTGTAATCCACATGTTGTTGTTTTGAAGACAAAGACTGACAAACACAAAAATCTCATTCCAATTTCACAAAAGGACTAAAATATGGGGCTATCGTACACATTTAATGCTTGAGGCACTTCCTCGTAGATGGCGGCTGAAGAGGTACGACCTACTTGTATATCTGTAAGTATTCCCGGGTATCATTGCTTCCGATATGGCCTTTTATTTGGCTTCCACTTCTCCAAGGAATAATTAAAGAAGACATTAAACTTTTACAGATACATTTACACAATAATGGACGCTGGAGAAAGGACAGCATAATTTCAATCTAAAACCGAATGAATCGTTGAAAAGCACAATGACTTTGTGGACCAACATTTGCATATTGCTGAAGAACCCAAGACTTTGAGGTCAATACATCCACTATTGATCAGTCAATGCAAACACTTAGGGTCTGCTCTCCAGGGGCCCACTGCTCCTCATGAAGTGCTGGTTTCAGAGTAAATTCATTCATTGCAGTAATACGGGGTAAATCCTCTCACAGACTGAAACAGACCTTTTCTTGCAGTTAACGTTTCTTGTGGCAGGGTGTATTATGGAGAGGTGACACCTCTGAAACAAGGGAAAATATAATGGATAAATGTGCAGCTACAAAGGATGTTTTGTCACGGCAAACTTTATTAAGAATGTGTCAAACCAGCAATAGTTCCACTAGTAATGATGTCCGTCAGCAGTAATCAATTGTTACATGTAGCAGAACCCCTTTTTGGCTGTCCCATTCCTTTCATTTATTGTTGGCACTGCAGAGATTTTCCTGTGCCTGAGGTACACAAAATTCCATATAACTAGATGTGGCCATACTTTGTTCGGTATGAGAATACCAGCTTACATGTGAACAACTAAATTCACCATACGAACAAAGTACCGAATGAACCGGACCACCCTGATGTGAAGAAGTGATATAATTTACCTCCCTGACTGTTTTTCATATTCCCTGTACGCACGAACACACCGCTATAATCCCTGGGTGATCGGCCTTTCGGCAGCCGAACACGTGGCGGCAGCCATTTTAAATCCACGAACAGTGGTGTTTGGTCGTGAGTGTCTGGAACTCAAAACGGACACCGCCAAGACCTCCAGGGCTTCAGAATACACGGATGGAAACCCACGAACGGCCCGGCATTCGGTAGGATGAATCCCACGAACTAGGGGTTCATCCAGTTACCGAATGCACTATGGATGGTGTAACGGACCGTTTTGCACACAAGGGGTAAAAACTGTTTAAGCGATCGTCCCCTTTTCAGAGATGCAGGCACAGCTATTGTAAAACACCAAACTCACGAACCGCCAATAAGGGAATGCTCCAAACTCCCGAACGGCATCCAATATAACACTCCAAACACACGAACTGGAACCATACGAATCACTGCTAGCAGACGAATAGGAAAAGCATCCAAGCGGCTTACACTCCTAGCAATCAGTCTCTATCAGCATTCAGTAAATCCCCCCAAAGACGAGACAAGGCTCCGTGTTGAGGGTCAAGCAGTGGTCTGTTTAATGAGGGCTACCTGCCCAGTATTTATGCAGGTCTCCCAACTGGTGGACACTCCCCTAGGGGACCAAGTGGGAGACTGTGACAAAAGACAGACAAGTTGACAAATAGGACACACAGTAACTGTGGCGAAACCGGCCTCGCCACGTGTCTTTGGAGGGGGCTGCTTGCCCGCCTCTTGCCTTTGGACTATGGACCAGACTTTATGAGAATGTGTTAACCCAGATAGCTATGCCATGGAGCCCATTTGTGTAGTTAAAGACTTCGGCTCCATAGCAATTGAACTGTGTGAATAGGATCTGAACGCTCTTCAGTAGTTTTGTGCGCTTAGATCCCAGCTATCTGGGGATATGTGAAATGTCTGTGTGTTATGTGAAAAGGTTACTTTATGTATTTTAAAGTGTTTTGTGTCTTTTTGCAACCATGTGCTTAATGGAGTCTTGTGTCTGTCCTGGGAGATAATTGAATTACTCTCCAGGATAGAAGACTCTGAAACTGGTTTGGGCCAGAAAGCCATGCTTCATTTAGTCACAAAGGACTTTTTACTAACTTTTGAACCCCTTGTCTGATTTGTGCCATTTTTTAATATGTTGTTCCCCTGAATGGATTGATTGCGAATATGTAATTTTATGTGAATGTGATGTATGGTTTTAGAGTTATGAAAGTTGGGTAGAAAGTATGTTTTAACTGTATGTGTAATTGAGTTTCCTCTCAGGATAAGGGGAGGGAATATGTGGGATGTAACTGATATGTGATTGGTTGTTTTGTAACGCCCTGTGGGCTGTACTATGTTTGTGGATTGGGAATAAAAGAGACTGTATGTGACAGTACAGGGAGTTCCTGTTTTAACCCTCAAAGTGAAGTACTTAAAAATAATAAGGTGCGCTGTGTCTTTAAGACCCAAAAATATATAAAGTGCAACTAAGTGCAAACAAATTGATAAAGTGCAAAGTGATACAAAGTGCACTTAAAGTGTAGAATATCAGTATAAAATATTATACATACATATGGCCTCTCAACTCCAAATATACATAGAAAGGAAAAGAGACATAAAAAAACCAATAGCGTGAAACCGTATTAAAATGGTAGTATGGATAATAAATGCCAAATATTGCACTCACAAAAGTAGAGCAGAATAAGCCTGCTCTAGCTTTAACAGCTTCTTCAAATGTAGGACTGCACAGACGAAAAAATATTCCAAAATCTTTATTGCCCAGCACAGCACCAATATATCACCTTCCTCCACACTTAGTATTCAGTTACAGAGCCTTCGGTAGCATACAGCATAAGGGTGTCGACCTGTCCCTCTGCGGATTCGCCGCCGTAATTGCCGTCTGTTGGCCGTCTGTTTCCTCAAACTTCCAGGGGGAGGAGCTTTCTCGGGTGCGTGACGTCAGGTGCGTAACTTTACGTGATGTTTAGTGGATAGGTGAGTGCGCTGGATCTTGTGTATTGTATCAAAGTGAAGTGTCGTCTCATTATTGGGGGAAGGATTTATTGTATGCTGTTCCAGTTTGACTGCTAGGAGAGTAAACCTATTCGTATGGTTCCTATTCAACTGTCTACAGCATTCGTATCCTTGAGAGCATTCACATGCTCCTACGGTTCGGTGATTGTGGTGTCTGCCAGAGTGCTTGGAGTCCTCAGGAAGCGCTAGGAGCATCCTTTAACGGAGGTACCCAGTCGGGGTGCCAGGCGATCCGTTACATTGGTGGCAGCGGTGGGATGGCATCCTAGTGCGAGGTAAAGCAGCTCAGAGACACAGTTCGTGGAGTTACAAATTGAGGGCAACGCTAGCACACGTGCAGCGCCCCTGGGAGCAGAGGTATCCAGCGACTTGGAGCAGACAAGTATGGAAGGCTCTGGCGATGATTGGATGGCCGAGGTGAGGCAGCGAGTGGCCCAGTATGGGGATGATTTACCCATGGAGGTACACCGGGTGATCTGGAACCAGGTCACGGCCGAGCGAAACACAAGGCTGGCCCGAGAATTCCGGCTGGCGAAAGAGAGAGAGTATGCTCAGCGGAAGGAGTGTTACAGCAGCCGAGCAGAGGCTGCATCCGAGGAGGCTAGCCGTCTCCCCCTGAGGCGGCCGCAGGAACCCGAAGTAGGGGTCCTCATAGACTGGTCCTGTGAGGAACCACAACAGGCAGGTGGAGATGGGACCGGCCCAGATCCCCAGCAGCAGCCAGAGTTGCCAGGTGCGGAAGCAGGTGGTCCTTACTCGCAAATGTTGAGGAACCTCACAGACTGGTCCTGGGAAGACCCACAGATGGCAGGTGGAGATGGGACGGCGGTCTCTCTACCGGCCCTACAGGGATGCTGGGCGGTCGGCCCAGATCTCCAGCGGCAGTGTGAGTCCCAGGGAGCCGAAGGGGTCGTCCTTCCTCCCCAGCGGCAGTGTGTATCCCAGGGAGCAGAAGGTGGCGTCCTTCCTCCCCAGCGGCAGTTTGTACCCCAGGGAGCTGAAGGTGCCGTCCTTCCTCCCCAGCGGCAGTGTGTACCCCAGGCAGCTGAAGGTGCCATCCTTCCTCCCCAGCGGCAGTGTGTACCCCAGGAAGCAGAGACCGTCTGTCTCGCACCCCAGCCGCAGGACAAAATATTGAAAGGGGAGACAGTTGGTCCCCCTCTCCACCAGCAAAGAGAGTGTCAGGGAGAGGAGCAGGTTACCCCCTCTCCCCAGCGGCAGTCTACAGTTCAGAGAGAGGAGCTTGTTACACCCTCTCTCCAGCGGCAGCCCAACCCACCAAGGGGAGATGTTAAGCCCCACAACTATGCAGATGGGACTGTAGTCTCTGCACTTGCAGCACCAGGGGTAGGGACGGTCGGTCCTGTCCCCCAGCCACAGAGCAGTGTATCCAGAGGGGAGACAGTCGGTCTCCCCCTCCCACAACCAGGCTCCAACCAGGCTACTTCAGTGGTAGCGTTGGCACCCGGGCAGAGTACCGCTGGTCTCTGCCCACTCAGCAACCCACCAAGGCAGTCTACCAGACCCCCGCACAGCCGTGGTGAGGCACCTGGACATGGACAAGTTGCTATTTTATCCAGGTGTAGTAACCAATTATTGTGGGTGGGCTGCATTGCTGTTTGTGCTTCGTGGGTGGGTTGCTGGACTAACCAGGGCACTGACCGGCAGGAGGTCAGATACCCTGTTAGTCTGGATGGTAAGGGGGAGAAATGTGGCAAAACCGGCCTTGCCACGTGTCCTTGGAGGGGGCTGCTTGCCCGCCTCTTGCCTTTGGACTATGGACCAGACTTTATGTGAATGTGTTAACCCAGATAGCTATGCCATGGAGCCCATTTGTGTAGTTAAAGACTTTGGCTCCATAGCAATTGAACTGTGTGAATAGGATCTGAACGCTCTTCAGTAGTTTTGTGCGCTCAGATCCCAGCTATCTGGGGATATGTGAAATGTCTGTGTCTTATGTGAAAAGGTTACTTTATGTATTTTAAAGTGTTTTGTGTCTTTTTGCAACCATGTGCTTAATGGAGTCTTGTGTCCGTCCTGGGAGATAATTGAATTACTCTCCAGGATAGAAGACTCTGAAACTGGTTTGGGCCAGAAAGCCATGCTTCATTTAGTCACAAGGGACTTTTTACTAACTTTTGAACCCCTTGTCTGATTTGTGCCATTTTTGAATATGTTGTTCCCCTGAATGGATTGATTGAGAATATGTAATTTTATGTGAATGTGATGTATGGTTTTGAGTTATGAAAGTTGGGTAGAAAGTATGTTTTAACTGTTTGTATAATTGAGTTTCCTCTCAGGATAAGGGGAGGGAATATGTGGGATGTAACTGTATTTACTATTATTTTTAGGACCTGTGGGCTGTACCATGTTTGTGGATTGGGAATAAAAGAGACTGTATGTGACAGTACAGGGAGTTCCTGTTTTAACCCTCAAAGTGAAGTGTCGTCTCATTATTGGGGGAAGGATTTATTGTATGCTGCTCCAGTTTGACTGCTAGGAGAGTAAACCTATTCGTATGGTTCCTATTCAACTGTCTACAGCATTCATATGCTTGGGAGAGCATTCACATGCTCCTACGGTTCGGTGATTGTGGTGTCTGCCAGAGTGCTTGGAGTCCTCAGGAAGCGCTAGGAGCATCCTTTAACGGAGGTACCCAGTCGGGGTGCCAGGCGATCCGTTACAGTAACATTATATTCCCACAATGCATCCTGGCTTCCTCCCCTCTGCTTTGGAGATAATTGAGAAGTAATTCAATTATCTCCTAAGACAAAGGCAAATCGCCATTATGCACGTGGGGATACTAAAACACGAATTACTGTTAAAATACACCATGTAAGACACATTACAATAAACTTATACATTTAACATTGTAACGGAACCGCTGGCACCCCGACCGGGTACCTTCCGCCGACGGATAATCCTAGTGCTTTCCGAGGAATCCAAGCACTCTGCCTGACACCATAACCACTGCAGACCCCACGAAGCGCCGCAGCTTGGTTGGGATCTCGCCGTCTCCACCCACTCTGGACCCAGGACCAGGGTCCAGCTTCCAGCAGGTCGACCTCTCTCCGAATTCCAGAGAGCAGGAACAGGAACAAGCTCTTAGCAGAGCTTAGTGATTATACCCTGGGGAGCATAGTGATTATAGCAATCCCCAGAGTGTAGTTTCTCCAATCCCCCAAACATGAGCCGAAACTTCATGAAGGTACAAGATGATCTGACTCCAATGAGCGTTTATTACTCCTTATATACAAGTTTTCAGGTCAGAGGCACACCCCCTGGACCTGGTGGTAAACTGTGACAAAAGGGACACAAACCAATGGGAACACTAATTAACATGATAACACTCTCACATACACAATGAAATCCCTCCTCTCCATCCTGGAGATAATTGGCTTAAGGCACTGCAGTAAACTCATTATCTCCAGGTACAGAAAATATCTACATTTAACAGCAAAATACGTAAAAGTACATAAAAATACATAATTCTTATTTTATTACACAGAACCCCCACATTTAACCTATCCCCAGATAGCTCGGATCTGAGCGCCCAATCTAGGTGAACAGCGCTCAGATCCCATGAACAGAGTAGATTTTCCATGGGGTAAAGCATAGCAAGGGCTGTTGAGAAACCAAGGAGGGACAAAAGCAGTCAGTTCCAACTGGTTTGGCAGTGTGCCTGGGACAACGCCCTGCTGGAGAACAATAGACAGGAAACGGGGGAGGGGAAGAAACACACCTTCCCATGGATTCAAATGGGAAGAAACTGTCTTTAGAAGCCAATAAGCCCCAAATAGTCTTTTTAAATGGCAATACACCCCAGGGCCATAGTCATGAGGAAGGAGGCTGGCAATCAGGCTCCTCCAAAAGCCGGGGGCAAAGGGCAGCTTGTCACCTAACAATCCAGGGACAAAAGGCATTTCGACACAAACATGTCCCCAGATAGCTCAGGTCTGAGCGCACATTATTAAGCGAATGGCGCTCAGACCACACGAATACAGTTTTGATCGCCATGGAGCTAAAGTCAGTTTCATGCGAATGGGCTCCATGGGATTCCTATCTGGGGTATAACATAGACAAGTAAAACTACCGAACACCGGCCGTTCGTGTACTTTCACCGAACAAGAAGGGAGGACGGCGGCTTCAGCGGTGTTCGCGCAAAACTGTGTCCGATTTTAGTTCCATGAATTAAGCGTCGAACACCGCTGTGCATTCGCATGTTTAAAATGGCCGCGACCTCGTGTTCGGGATACGAATGGTGGCCACCCAGCATTTGTCAATTAAGCTGCGGTTAACCACAGCTTCAGGGAGGTTAATTGCCGGCACACTCCAGCTCCCAGGTGGTCTATTCATTCGAAGCTTTTCTGCAGGCGAAACAAAGTCATTTAATATGGGGGCCATAGTCCAAAGGCAGCAGGCGAGCAACCAGGCTTCTCCAATGCAATGTGGCGAGATTGGTCTCATCACAGATGTTATAGCAGTTCGGGACTTTTGGGGCACGAATGGAGACTGACCGCAGGGCCAGATTTCATGGAACTATTTTCGGCTACTTTACCCATGCGGTTGGTCAAAACTTTACCTTCCCATAACTCTCGAACCCTTAGTCTGATCTGGGTGATTTTTTTATATGTTTCTCACCCAGCTCAGGGCTACCACGGGGGACCATATTTAAGGGCACATCTGACCTATTTGGGGTACATCTGAAAAGTAGGGAAAAGTATGCTTTGTATAATTGTGTTAAGTGCTAATCTAAGGGGAGGAGATGTCTGGGAGGTAACGTCGATGGGATTGGATAATGTACTAATTGTGGTGAATCCCTCCCTTGCATGGGAGAATCTCATAAAAGCAGGAATGTTGCCATTTAATAGTTAGTTCTACTCCTGATACTGTGTGTCGTCCAGTGATTGGGAAAGGTGATGGGATATTATTGGATTGTATTGCTGATTGTGCTGGATATTCTCATGGATTTATTACTTGTTCCTGCATCCTCTTAATATATTGGTGGAGTTTAGCTGTGGGAAATCAGCTCTCCGCTACATTACATATTTGGATTCTATTGGCAGATTGCTGAACAATTTGTGATCATTAACAGTTTCAGTATCGGCTATGAATCTGTTTCAATATGTCCCAGAGACAATCATTAAAGCAATCGATGACTCACATTATAGTCTGATTTGAGCATTTCCCAACAATTGATTTACAGACGAGGATTCCCCAGTGCCCCTGGAGTGTTCACCCCAATCAATTAGAACGTTGGCAACTTGCAACATAAGTGTGAAACCGCAAGGGAAGTTATTTTATTGCATGACAGAAGGCTTCGTATTTTGCATTACTCTCTTTACTAAACTCCATAGCAGTAAAGAAAGGGATAGTAAGAACCAATCCAAAAAACAGTAGGAGGTATAGTATTCCCTCTTTCTTTACTGCTCCATCAGCAGACAGGTCAGAATATTGAGCTCCTTACATTTATTCATGTTTTCTGGCATTTATTAAATCTTATTCCTTGTATTATATTGTATGTTTTTTATTAAGCTTTTATTGTTCATCTTTCACTCCTTTCCTGCCCCTTATATCTCTATCCTACTCTGGATACTTTCTGGGGCTTCCTTCACCACAGCCTTCCTCAGACTGTGCACTGGACACTCTACCTTCTCCCCTCCGGTTTGCTTTCTGACTGGCGATTTCGCCGTTTTTTCCCCCCCTCCCGCTTGGGATTTAATCCCTGCAGGGCTCTATCCCCTCCTGGCTGCCTAACAGCGCGTTTACACGCACCGGCCGATAGCCGGATCTATCTCCCACAATTTCAGTGTGCCAGAGGCCATCTTGTGACATCACCCACTCGGTCTGCCTCAGTTCTGGAGGTCTACAGCCACATCTCTCCTATGCACAGTGCCTTTTTGATATTACATTCATTACAACAAGGTAAGAATTTCTTATTTATATCCTTTGCATATCTACCATATTTTTATTTACCTGTACACAACCAGTTGGTCACTTATATCCCCTTACTGTTTCAGGTTCAACTTCCACTCCCATTATCCTCATCCAGGCAGGGGTCCCCACAGAAAGTCTCTGCTACTACTGTGGTATATGTGCACTATAGGACTCAATATCCTGTGCACTCTGGGGTGAGGCCCCATAAAGGTGCTGCCTATCAGAGCTCTACTGTTGTAATCTCTGCATACTGGGTGCTGCCCAGAGTAAAATGCCAATACATCATTTACACCCTGCTGGGGTGAAATATATATACAGTACTGCTGGTACGTATTGTTCCTGAGCTATTCTACCCTGCTGGGGTCATTAGTACTTCTGGTACTATTCTCGGAACATTACCCTGCTGGAGTTATATCTGGTACTGCTGGTACCATAACTACTGTAGGATCCTCTCCTACTATTGACCCCTGCCTCAACTGCCCTCTTATCAGTGCCAAGTCCTTACCTACATTATGGAAGAATCTCAGCCTACTCCAGTGGACTTTCAGTCCATGGTTAATGCAGCGGTGGCCGCTTCTATGGAGAAGGCCCTATCCCACATGATGACTATTCAACCTGAACACTCCAGGCCATCCAAACCACGTCGCACACGCCAAGATACTGAGTCTGAGGACTCTGAAACCCAGACCAAGGACGACAACCGGGTTAGCAAACACCACTGGAAAGGGGAGAAGGACCCCAAACCGAGCAAGGGCAAACCCCCCGCTAAGAAAAGCAAAACAGCGGCCGCCGTCACCCCTACCCCTCTTCAAGTGCTCTCCTCAGAGGAGGAGGAAGATATTGATGACACTATGGCCATACTGGATGAATGGCAGAATCTAAACCCTTTCATACAGGGGATTCAGATTCATTTGCTGCCGAATGGCAAGGGACGGGGGACACCTCCCTGCCACAAGACGAGGCTAGTCAGGACCCTATGGGCCAGACGCTCTTTGACCCACGTAGCATCAGACACCCGCGCTCGACAGACTGGACGCCTCCGGAACACCTCGCTAAGTTTATGCACCTAGGGCTACGTAAACCTATGAACAAGGTAGTCCGCAACCGAATGAAGTCGGAATGCCCCCGCCCTTCCCTATCAGATCAAGTAGCCCTGACACCAGAATTTGACCAGGTAATCACTACCTTCATGAGTAGAGATGGTCACAACCCCCGCCGAGGGGTGGAGAGGGGATTCAAAGGAGTCCAAGACAAGCTACTAGATACCTCCGGACCCCTCTACCACATCATGTACGTGTCAGACGATGCCTTCCAACGAGCAGACAAGTTCGATGCCGACATGATCAGGGAATGGGCTCACGATATCTGCGAATGGGCTCAACGCGGTTTCTGTTTCCTTAGAAACACAAATGTGGCCCTCTCATCTGAGAGGCGTAAGGCAGCACTTCTCCGCATAGACCGGAAGTTGGTGGAGTTGAGCACCAAAGAACTCGGACCTCTGGCACAGGGCAAATTATTTGCAGACCCATTACTAAAGGAATTGAATCGCCATGTGAATGTTTTTACCTCACTAAGTAAAGCTCAAACATCAATGAGGAGGGTCTTCAGACAATACCCCTCTAGGGGTGTTTTTGGACGGGCTAGCCGCCACAGGGGCCGCGCGGCCAGCCGTTTTTGGCCATCGGGCCACAGATCCTCAAGACCTCAACCCTTCTATTTGGAAGTGGGATCCCGCCAACCTTTCACCTACACAAGAGGTTCGGACAGAGGACGCAGTACCCATGGACGTGGCAGATCCCGCTTTGCACCAGGTAAGCTACCATCTACCTCCAACCACCTTGCATGCAGGTCGTCTCTCCCTTTCCTTTTAGAACTGGACGACCATTTCGTCAGAAGCTTGGATCCTTCAGACGTTACGAGGATACGTCATAGATTTCGTCACCACACCTTATCAAAAATTCCCACCACAACCGCTCAACCACTCGGCAGAGGACACCATACTCATCCAAGTCGAACTTCGGGAACTCCGCAACAAGGGTGTGATAGAACTCGCCCCGGACTCCAGAGGGTTCTTCAGCAACATCTCCGGCCGGTCATAAACCTCCGTACACTCAACGCCCACGTGGTCTACCGCCACTTCAAAATGGAGGGAATTCACCTATTACTGTACCTACTGCAGGACGGCGATTGGTTCACGAGATTGGACCTCAAAGACGCCTAGCTTTCAGTAACGTTCACGCCAACAGCAGACGTTTTCTCCGCTTCATGTGGTACGATCGACCATGGCAATTCACCTGCCTCCCTTTCGGCCTCAGTTCGGCCCCATGGTGTTTCACCAAACTACTGAAGCCGGTAGTTACTCATCTGCGCACAAGAGGAATTCGCTGCATTATATACCTGGACGGCCTCCTGCTCTTCTGCTCCGTCAAGTCAAGACTCAGACTACACACACGTTTTGCCGTGGATCTCCTAGAGTCCCTAGGGTTTACGGTAAACGATCAGAAATCGGCTACAACTCCATCCCAAACCATACAATTCCTGGGATTCGAAATCGACTCCGTCTCCAGCACACTACGCCTCCCGACAGCCAAGATCGCTGCTATTCGGAAGGAAATCTGCAAGACACTCCGGTGCCGATCGGTTCCTCTACGCAATCTCGCTCGGATTGTGGGCCTCCTTTCGGCATCCATCCAAGCCATCTTCCCGGGACCACTCCACTACAGGGCAATGCAATGCCTCAAGGCATCCTTCCTCCGCTGAAATCCCACCTACGACCAACCAGTACCGATTACGGCAGAGGTCAGGAAGAAACTTCAATAGTGTCTAGACAGCATGCAGGCCTGGAATGGCCGAGCTATATTCGGCGAAACCCCAGATTTCAAACTGGAATCGGACACCAGCCTTTGGGGCTGGGGAACCACGAGTGAGGGAGTATCGACAGGGGGAGCCTGGACTTCACAGGAACTCAACCTACATATCAACTGTCTCGAACTCCTGGTGGGTTCCTTTGCCATACACAGCCTGGCAAGTGTCAAATCCGATTGTTGCATTCTCCTCAGGATGGACAACATCTCGGCCGTCCGCTATGTCAATCGCCTAGGCTGAGCTCGCTTACGACTCCTGTCCGAACTCAAGAAAAAAGTGTTCGACTTCTGCCTTCCACGCAACATCTCCCTCAAAGCGGAATACCTACCAGGGGAGACGAATCTCACAGCCGACTGGTTCTCTCGCCATTGGAGAGACGGCAGCGATTGGATGCTAGACCCAGAGATATTCACCGTCCTCTCGCGAATGAGAGGACCCTTCCATCTGGATCTCTTCGTGTCCCGCAACAACAGACAAACCCCAGACTTCTTCAGCTGGCTCCCGGATCCGGAATGCAAAGCGGTGGATGCCTTCCTACAAACTTGGCCGCCCTTCAGCGCCTACGCATTTCCCCCATTCGCTATGATAGCGAGGACTCTCCATTATCTGAAGGTACACCAGATTTCTCTGCTCCTGATTACCCCCCATGGCAGAGTCAACCGTGGTTCCCGGATCTTCTAGCACTATCTTACGCAGACCCGCTCTTGCTACTATCCCACCCGACTCTCCTCACGGACCCGAAGGGGAACCCTCACCCTCTAATGCTGGAAGAGAGACTCTCCCTGGTGGCTTGGACTCTTTCACTTTTCGGACCTTCTACTTTAGACTGAACTCCTGCGCAGCGTTTTCTTTGTTACATCAGCGTTAAAAAATGCAAAATACGAAGCCTCCTGTCATGTAATAAAATTGAAGATTATGCTAGCTTTAGTGTACTAATAATCTTAATTTTAATAAGGACAGGAGGCGAGTATTTTCCCACCCATACCCACCCCTTTCAGTTTTCAAATATATCTACGCTGCTCCTTCTTCAGTTTACGCTATCCTACTTTATGAAGCTAGCTTTTTCCATCGTATGTCATGATATCTCTCGTATGTCATGATACTTATACCTTGTTGTACCGTAGGGAGAGAAATATCGATTAATAGTATAGTGTCTTTTTAGTCTTACTGAGATATTCTAATCAGATGCCTTCCATGTTTTTCATGGTCTTACGACTAGTACCTAACCTATTCCACTTTCTCGTTTCAGCGTAATTCCACTTGGACCTATGATTACCTCTATGCGGATTATCCCAAGTTTATCCTACGTTCCCCATGGATTATCCTAATTTGTATGGATTGATTCTCCTGTTACAGACCCAAGACTGGCTTTGATTCAGAATTGTTTGAACTTTGTCTGTCTGCGATGTCGCTAGTTGAAAGAGGAGGAGGAGCCTGTTCACTGGGAATACCATACCTCCTACTGTTTTTTGATTGGTTCTTACTATCCTTTTCTTTACTGCTACGGAGTTTAGTAAAGAGAGTGATGCAAAATACTCTGCCTAGTCTCCTGTCCTTATTAAAATTAAGATTATTAGTACACTAAAGCTAGCATAATCTTCAATTAATGAGTGCTTCCCTGGGTGGCCGATGTTCATCTATATGACGTGTCCTGAAAGAAGACGCCCTTGCCTGGTTTCACCCAGGGACCCCAAGAGTGGAGGCAGTTACTGTTCTGGGGGTCCCTGAGATTGGTGGGGACACTCTCTTTGGGACAATGGCGGTTTGGAGGGCATTCTGTAGCTGGGAGTCACAGATGTGGGAAACTTTCCCGCACTGGTACTCCCAGGTACAGAGGCTCATGGAATAAAGATCCCCTAGTGCCTAGATGTGGGAAACCCTGAGGATAGGTGGCAGGAACTGGGGACAAAGGGACTGGAGTTCCTCTCACATGCACAGGCCCATTGGAGGGGGAGGACCCTGGGAGGGGGGCAATGAGTGGCGTGAACAGGAGACAAAAGGATTAGGGTTCCGGTTCCGTTATTCGACCCTCGGGAGGGGGAGGACCCTGGGAGGGGACATTGTCATTGTGTGTGATCCACCCCTTGCATGGGGAAAGTATAAAGCCGAGTGTGGCCAATAAAGTTGTTGTACCCCCAGGACTGTGTGTCGTCCGGTTACTGGGTGGTCACTAAAGTGGTGTGGGTGCAGTGTCCCAGTCCCACATAGTCCTGCAATGTAAAACCGCAGTTTAAAAAAAAACAAAAAAACTTCAAGAATTACATTGCTGGACTAAGATTGCCTCCAGTGGCTGTCAATGAGACAGGCATTAGATGCACTTCCTGCTTGTTAGGAATGCTTTCCTATGGGGAGGGCCTAATGGGTCGGCACTCTGCATCCTCTAATGTCGCTCAACAGGGCGGCTAATGCACATACACACCAAGATGTGCAGTGCTTGGGGTGGATGCGCATTAGTTGCCCTGTTGGGCAACATCGGAGTAGGAGGAACACTAACCAAGCACCGAGGAAGATCATGGCTGGAATTGGCTATGGGCCAGGTAGGGGGAACTAGGGAGGTGGAACTAGAGGGAGCTATAGTGTAAGGAATACAGATATGTATTCCATGCACTACATTATCCCTTTATGATGTTTTGGATTTAGTGGTTAGATCGTCTCTGTAAAATTGGGTAATCCAGACATCAGACAGAGTTTAATCATTTTTTTAATGACCATTGTCCTCTGAAAATAAATACAAAGTGTTACGGTACCTCCAGTAATAAATGTACAAACCGCCGTTTAGTGAATGCTCCCCGTTCGCAATAATGTGGTCTGGTAGCGTGTACAGTATAACCATGCGAACCGCCAGCTAGGGAACACTCCAAACTCCCGAACGGTACCTGTACGGCTCTTTCCCTTCACGAGCTCCAAATCCATGAACTGCCAATATTAGCCGAACGCCAATATCTTCCAAGCGGCAAATAATTCCAATAAGCAGTCTCTAGGCGCCGGTAATAAAATCAACCCATTAACGAGACCAAGCTCCGCTTTGAGGGTAAAACACGAACTGATTTACTGTGGGCTACCTGCCCGGTATTTATGCAGGTCTCCCACTTGGTGGACACCCCCCTAGGGGACCAAATGGGAGACTGGAATAACAGAAGGACATGGGGACATTTCAGACATACATCCCCACAATATTCCCAGCTTGCATCACAGTTCCCTCCCCTCTGCTCGGGAGATAATTGGGAAGTAACTCAATTATCTCCCCGAGCAGAGGCAAATCGCCATTTTAACTCAAAGTTATAAAACACATTAAAATACATAACTTTCTAATTGCCGAACATATTGCATTCATGTAACACATCCCCAGATAGGCTGGATCTGAGTGCATATTATTGGCAAATAGCGCTCAGATCCCATTCGCATAGTTCAATCGCCATGGAGTCAAAGTCTATTACAGTTCTTCGGTATGCGATTGACTCCATGGGAAGGCTATCTGGGTTAAGTCCATTCGTGTTGTTGAATCTCCCGAACGGTCGGCATTCGTATGCTTTTGTCGATTGAGAAGGGGAGGTCGACGCCTTCAGCGGTGTTCGGTTGAAAAAGTTCCATGAAATAACTGTCGAACACCGCTGGTCTTTCGCATGGTTAAAATGGACGCCGCCTCGTGGTCGACATACGAACGACGACCACCCGGTATTCGGTTTTAATTGAGAAGTGTCTGTGGTTAACCGCAACGTTCTAATTGGGATCAATAGGTTAACCAGCAGCACACTTCTCTTCTGGGTGGCCGTCCGTTCGGTAGTTCCGTTCGACAAAAAAAAGACATTCCCTTAAACAAAGCATACGAATGGGGGAATTCATGCAAACGGCAAAACAGACGAACACAGTGCTTTTAGTCCATACAGATGGGTCTGTCACACGGCTCCCCCCTTGTGGAACACTCCGGCAGACCCGGCTTGACCCTTTGGCGGGTCAACTTGGGGATGACCGGACTGGGAAGGAGTAGGGACGTCTGTTTGCCGGGATAACCCATCTGCATTCCCATTCTGCTTACCGGGTCGGTAGCTGATGGTGAAGTTATAAGGCTGCAGTGCCAAACTCCACCTCAGCAGTCTGCCATTGTCTCCTGAGACCCGGTTAAGCCAGACAAGGGGATTGTGATCCATTATAAGTGAAAACTCCTGCCCGTACAAATAAGGGCTCAACTTCTTCAGTGCCCAGACCGGGGCTAAACACTCCTTCTCCCCTGCCGCATAACTCACTTCCCGAGGTAGTAACTTTCTGCTTAGGTATGCGACAGGGTGCTCTCCTCCATCTTCCCCGACCTGGCTCAGCACAGCCCCCAGTCCATACATGGAAGCATCTGTATGAACGAGAAAACGTTTGTTAGGGACTGGGGCAGCCAGGACAGGGGCATTCACAAGAGCTTGCTTCAATGCCTGAAACGCGGCTTCACAAGCTGGAGACCACAGGACCTGCTTAGGTAAATTCTTCTTAGTCAGATCAGTCAAGGGCTTGGCAACTGTACTGTAGTCTGGGACAAAACGTCGGTAGTACCCTGCCGTCCCCAGGAAGGCCAGCACTTGGGTCTTGGTGATAGGTGTGGGCCAGTTAGCTACAGCCTCTACCTTGGCTGACTCCGGTCTCTGGCTTCCACATCCTACTCTGTGACCCAAGTACTGCACTTCTGCCATGCCTAGATGGCACTTGTCTGGCTTCAAGGTCAGGCCTGCGGCCCGAATCTTGTCCAGCACCACCCCCACGTGTACTAAATGATCTTCCCAGGACTCACTGTAGACCGCAATGTCATCCAGGTATGCACATGCAAAGTCCTGGAAGTCATCGAGGAGCCTATCTACCATACGCTGGAAAGTTGCCGGAGCATTCTTCATCCCAAATGGCATAACCTTAAACTGGTACAGGCCAAATGGGGTGACGAAGGCCGACTTAGGGATAGCATCCTCGGCCAGGGGGATCTGCCAATAACCTTTACACAGGTCAATGGTGGTCAGGTAGCGCCCCCTGGCAATGCGGTCTAATAATTCGTCTACCCGGGGCATAGGGTAGGCGTCAGTGGTGGTCCGCTCGTTGAACCGCCTGTAGTCCACACAGAACCGGGTGGTCCCATCTTTCTTAGGCACCAGAACTACAGGCGAGGCCCAAGGGCTGTCTGAGTGTACGATAACCCCCAGCCTGGTCATCTCCTGTATCTCTTTCCGCATTCCTTCTCGGACTGCTTCAGGGATACGGTATGGGGGTTGTCGTAGGGGGTTCTGTCCGGGTGTCTCGACCTTGTGCACAGCTAGGGTAGTGTACCCTGGTTCTCCCACAGAAGCTGTCTTGCCTGTACCTTCTCTGCCGGGTTTAGCCGGTCCCCTAGCTGCACAAGACTAGTAAGGTCTGTCTGGGGATCCCTCTCTAACAAGTCGGGTAAGGTTAAATTCTCGGGGTCATCAGTAGCTGGGGCACATACTGCCGCAACATCCTCTGGTCTCTCCTGATACTCCTTCAGCATGTTCACATGGAAGGATCGCTGAATCCTTTCATCTGAACAGCTGGCTATAAGGTAGGTAGTATCACATACCTGAGCTAACACTTTATACGGGCCCTGCCAAGATGCTTGCATCTTGTTTGTCTTCACAGGCTTGAGCACCAGAACCTCCTGCCCAACCTGGAAGACCCGCTGTCGGGCACCCCGATCGTACCACCGCTTCTGTCTCCCCTGGGCCGCCTGGAGATTCTCCCTTACCATCAGGGATAGTTTCTCCATGCGGTCCCGGAGTTCCAGGACATATGGTACTATGGGGGTCCCTTCTTGCTCTGTCTCCCCCTCCCAGTGTCCTCTAATGAGATCTAGGGGTCCATGGACCCTTCTCCCATAGAGTAACTCAAAGGGAGAGAACCCAGTAGATTCCTGGGGGCACCTCTCTGTATGCAAATAGCAGATGAGGCAGGAATCGCTCCCAGTCTCTGCAAGTGTCAGTAAAGGTCCTCAACATCTGTTTGAGGGTGCCATTAAATCGCTCGCAGAGACCGTTAGTCTGTGGGTGATAAGGTGAGCTAAGCAGAGGTTTAATACCGCACACCTTCCACAGCTGCTTGGTAAGCACAGCGGTGAACTGAGTTCCCTGATCAGAGAGAATCTCCTGAGGGAACCCGACCCTAGTGAAAATTTTAACCAGGGCATCAGCAACCGTCTCTGCCTCTATATTAGACAGCGCTACTGCCTCTGGATAATGTGTGGCATAGTCCACCACGGTAAGAATGTATTTTTTACTTGATGGGCTAGCCCAGGCCAGTGGACCCACAATGTCAACGGCTATGCGGGAAAAAGGGTTCTCCAATGATAGGCATCGACTGAAGCCTAGCTTTTGGGTGATTCCCCCGTTTACCTACCCGTTGACAGGTGTCACACGTGCTACAATAAACCCGCACATCTCGGTTAAAATTGGGCCAGAAGAAGTTTTGTGTGATCCTATGAGCTGTGCGGCAGGAACCTAGATGGCCCGCTACAGCACATCATGCCCAATCCGCAGAATGTCCTGCCGGTATTTTGCAGGTACCACTAGTTGTCGATTCTGCGGAGAGGTACTCGGTTTCTGGGGCGATTTCGGGATCCTGTATAGTCTATCCCCCACCCACTCGTAGTGCTCCCCATCTACTCCTTCTCCCCCAGAATCGGCCCTGGCCCTGTACTTCGCTAGCGAAGGCTGAAACAAGGGGCGCCAAGTCATTGCCAAGGAGGACATCCGCTGGTAAGTCCTTCATGACCCCCACATTCACATGTCTAGCGCCCACTCCCCAATCCAAATGTACCCGGTGCAACAGGTAGGCGAAACACGGCACCCCCGGCTACTCGCACTGCGACCGTGTGTCCAGTATGTTGGGCTTCGGATACCAGGTGCTTCTGAAGTAAAGTCATGGTTGCCCCGGTATCCCGTAGACCACTGACCTCCTTCCTGTTTACTTTTACACACTGCCGGTGGTGCTGTCTGTTATCCCGGTGGGCAGCCTGAACGGGGTCTGCCTCATGCAGGATGCCCCAGCACTCCTCTTCCTCTACACAGTGAGCGGCTGGGAGGGGAGGTCGTGGATTGCCGCCGGCTGGTCTCCTCCAGGACTGGTTCTGGTTGGCGCTGTTCATCGGGCACTCGGGTCGCTTGTGCCCTAGCTGCTTGCACAGGTAGCACCGGATGGGTTGTGCGTACTCCCGTGAATTAAACCGGGGTGGCTGTTGATACTGGGCAGATGGAGGGGGTGCTGATGGACGATTCATTGGAGGCTGATATATGTTAGCTGCTGTTGGTGCTGCTGGCTTGTACTCCACTCTGGCGGGAGCCTTGCTGATGAGACTGTCCAGTTTGTGGGCATCGGTATACTCATCCGCCAGGCGAGCTGCTTCGTGCAGAGTGGAGGGTTTACGGTCCCTTACCCACTCTCTGACCCCTGCTGGCAATTTATCAAAGCAATGTTCCAAAAGAAACATCTGCAGCACCTCTTCTCCGGACACAGCCTGGCACCCCGCCATCCAGTGGGCGGCTGTGCGGTGCACCTTACATGCCCATTCAACGTACGAGTCCCCAGATGTCTTGACAGTGTCTTGGAACCTCCTCCGGTATGCCTCGGGTGTAACGGCATACCGGGAGAGTAAAGCTTCCCTGACGGCCACATAATCACCAATCTCCTCATCAGGGATGGCCCGAAAAGCCTCGCTGGCCCGCCCGGATAACTTGCCGGACAATATAGTAACCCAGTCTTCCAGGGGCCGCTCAAAATCAGCAAGGTACCCATCAATCTCTCCTTCTGTCTCACTGAAGGCTTTAAACGCAGTAAACAGCACCTTCTTTCTTTCTCCCAGGTTTGCTGTGACTGGGGCTGCTGCAGCACCGCTTTGGCGAAGCAGGTTGGCCTCCACAGCGGCCATGACCTGGGTGATGACCTCTGCAGATGGGTTGGGACCATAATGTGCCAGCCTGATTCTTACCGCCCGGTCAAAGCTTGCCTCCTCGGGGGTTCTGTCAGCTGTGCTGGGTCCATTGGTTCCCTCTGCCGCTGGTACTCCATCCATTTCCAGCAATAGTGCAATAATATCCCTCTTCCTGAGGTTACTGGCTTGTCCGCCTCTTTGCTCTAATAAATCCTTTAGGGTAGCTCTTCTCAGGTTCTGGTATTGTAATTCCATTTAGTCCTGGTTGTAGTGGTCTCTTTGGGCGCTGAGGATCATCCCGTCGCTTGCCAACAGTTGTTACGGTACCTCCAGTAATAAATGTACAAACCGCCGTTTAGTGAATGCTCCCCGTTCGCAATAATGTGGTCTGGTAGCGTGTACAGTATAACCATGCGAACCGCCAGCTAGGGAACACTCCAAACTCCCGAACGGTACCTGTACGGCTCTTTCCCTTCACGAGTTTCAAATCCACGAACTGCCAATATTAGCCGAACGCCAATATCTTCCAAGCGGCAAATAATTCCAATAAGCAGTCTCTAGGCGCCGGTAATAAAATCCCCCCAATAACGAGACCAAGCTCCACTTTGAGGGTAAAACACGAACTGATTTACTGTGGGCTACCTGCCCGGTATTTATGCAGGTCTCCCACTTGGTGGACACTCCTCTAGGGGACCAAATGGGAGACTGGAATAACAGAAGGACATGGGGACATTTCAGACATACATCCCCACAATATTCCCAGCATGCATCACAGTTCCCTCCCCTCTGCTCGGGAGATAATTGGGAAGTAATTCAATTATCTCCCCGAGCAGAGGCAAATCGCCATTTTAACTCAAAGTTATAAAACACATTAAAATACATAACTTTCTAATTGCCGAACATATTGCATTCGTGTAACACATCCCCAGATAGCCTGGATCTGAGTGCATATTATTGGCAAATAGCGCTCAGATCCCATTCGCATAGTTCAATCGCCATGGAGTCAAAGTCTATTACAGTTCTTCGGTATGCGATTGACTCCATGGGAAGGCTATCTGGGTTAAGTCCATTCGTGTTGTTGAATCTCCCGAACGGTCGGCATTCGTATGCTTTTGTCGATTGAGAAGGGGAGGTTGACGGCTTCAGCGGTGTTCGGTTGAAAAAGTGTCCGTTTTCAGTTCCATGAAATAACTGTCGAACACCGCTGGTCTTTCGCATGGTTAAAATGGACGCCGCCTCGTGGTCGACATACGAACGACGACCACCCGGTATTCGGTTTTAATTGAGAAGTGTCTGTGGTTAACCGCAACGTTCTAATTGGGATCCATAGGTTAACCAGCAGCACACTTCTCTTCTGTGTGGCCGTCCGTTCGGTAGTTCCGTTCGACAAAAAAAAGATGTAACGGACCGTTTCTCTCACAAGGGGATAAAATTGGTTTAGGCGATAATCCCCTTTCCCATAGACCAACAGCTATTGCAATCACCAACCTCCCGAACTCCAAACTGTACGAATCCCCAACTCACGAACAAGAAATACACGAACTCTGGAAGCAGCCGAACAGGAAAAGCAATACGACCGGCTTACACTCCTGGCAGTCAGCACACAATCCAATTCCCCCAATAACGAGACGACACTTCGTTTTGAGGGTTAAGCAGAATCTAAGGATTTATTCACACAGCCTCCTTTTAAGACATTCTCCCATGCAAGGGAGGGATCACAACAATTAGTACCCCAGCCAATAATGTACCAGTTACCTCCCACACATCTCCTCCCCTTAGTGTGACACATAATCCCATTAGTACAGACACAAATTCCCTGGGATACTGGATGTACCCCTAAACATAGGAATACCCCTTTAAATGTTACATCCCCTGGTAACCCTGATCTGGGTGAGACACATATCCAAAAATCACCCAGATCGGACCAGGGGTTCAGGAATTATAAAGGGTTAAAGTTTTGACCGACTGCATGGCAAAAGTATCCGAAAATAGTTCCATGTACTTTGGCCCTGCAGTCGGTCACAGAAAAGGGAATGAATCACACGAATTGCCTGGGTTATGGAGCTTGGGGAGGATTCGTATGAATCCCCCTGTTCGTGGGATCCTTTCTGCACGAATTGCTGGAAGTCTGGAGGTCTCGGCGGTGTTTGCTTAGTCGAGTGTCCGATTTTAGTTCCAGACACTCGACGGCAAAACACCGCTGTTCGGGAGTTTAAGATGGCCGCCGCCACGTGTTCGTTTCCCGAATGGCGGCCACCCAGAGGACACAACACACATTACACATATTGCCAATTACCCGTTTGCAACATTGTTGCAAACGGTAATTGGAGGCACACTTACTCCCGGGTGGTCTGGTTGTTCGGTAGTTTCGCCCAATATAATGAATGAAGTGATTCTACCGAACAATCAGGGGAATGCTGCATTCACATAACACTTTATACCGAACACATAATATTAAATACAGCCTGAATGCAATTTGCTACACAGTCTTAAAAAGGCATTATTCCTAACAGGCAGAATATGTTCACGGATGGCCCTTAAAGGGCCAGTAGCAGCAATATAAGAATGTCACATGCCCAAATATTGCATACAAAAGTACGAATTCACAAGGGGGCCATAGTCAGATGGCAGGAGCTGGCAACCAGGCTTCTCCAGTGCATAGTGGCGAGGTTGGTTTTGCCACACTTCTCCCCTTTACCAATCAGACTAACAGGGTATCTGACCTCCTGCCGGTCAGTGCCCTTGTTAGTCCAGCAGCCCACCCACAAAACACAATCAGTAATACAGCCCACCCACAATAACTGGCTACTACACCTGGGTAGAGGAGAACTTTGTCCGTGTCCAGGTGCCTCACCATGGCTGTGTGGGTGACTGGTCAGCGTACTGGGTGGGTTGCTGAGTGGGCAGAGACCAGCGGTACTCTGTCCTGGTGCCAGCACTACCATGGGAGCAGTCTGGTTGGAGCCTGGTTGCTGGAGGAGAAGACAGACTGTCTCCCCTTTGCCTAAACAGTCCTGCTGCTGGGTGACAGGACCGACTGTCCCTACCCCCGGTGGTGCATGTGCAGCGACTACTGTCCCATCTGCACTGTTGTGGAGATCACTGTCTCCCCTTGGTGGGCTAAGCTGCCGCTGGGGAGAGGGTGTAACAAGCTCCTCTCCCATACATACTTTCAGCCGCTGGGGAGAGGGGATAACAAGCTCCTCTGCCTGACCCACTCTCTGCTGTTGAAGGGGGAGACCGACTGTCTCCCCTTTCAATAATTCGTCCTGTTGCTGGGGAGAGGTGATAACTGGCTCCTCTCCCTGGAACACTCTCTGCTGTTGGAGAGGGGGACCAACTGTCTCCCCTTTTAATATATTGTCCTGCTGCTGGGGAGCGAGACCGACTGTCTCCGCTTCCTGCAGGACACACTGCCGCTGGGGAGGAAGGACGGCACCTTCAGCTCCCTGGGATACACACTGCCGCTGGGGAGGAAGGACGGCACCTTCAGCTCCCTGGGATACACACTGCCGCTGGGGAGGAAGGACTGCACCTTCAGCTCCCTGGGGTACACACTGCCGCTGGGGAGGAAGGACAGCACCTTCAGCTCCCTGGGATACACACTGCCGCTGGGGAGGAAGGACGACACCTTCAGCTCCCTGGGATACACACTGCCGCTGGGGAGGAAGGACTGCACCTTCAGCTCCCTGGGACACACACTGCCGCTGGGGAGGAAGGACGGCACCTTCAGCTCCCTGGGGTACACACTGCCGCTGGGGAGGAAGGACGACACCTTCAGCTCCCTGTAGCTCACACTGCCGCTGGGGAGGAAGGACTGCACCTTCTGCTCCCTGGGACACACACTGCCGCTGGGGAGGAAGGACGGCACCTTCTGCTCCCTGGGATACACACTGCCGCTGGGGAGGAAGGACGGTACCTTCAGCTCCCTGGGATACACACTGCCGCTGGGGAGGAAGGACGGTACCTTCAGCTCCCTGGGATACACACTGCCGCTGGGGAGGAAGGACGGTACCTTCTGCTCCCTGGGGTACACACTGCCGCTGGGGAGGAAGGACGGTACCTTCTGCTCCCTGGGGTACACACTGCCGCTGGGGAGGAAGGACGGCACCTTCAGCTCCCTGGGGTACACACTGCCGCTGGGGAGGAAGGACGGCACCTTCTGCTCCCTGGGGTACACCTATGAGTCCCCGTAACGCACTCTGCCTCCGGATAGGGCGGCTGATACCTTTGGCTGGATCTGCCATGAACTCCAGGTACTCGTCTACCTGGCTCCTTACGAACTGCACGTATTTCTCCGGGGGGTTGGGTCCAAAGAAAGCCAGCCGCATGGTAAACTCCCTGTCATACTGCTCCTGAGTGTAGCTGGGTGCCATGCTTGCGCTGCTGAAGTTAGTTCTTTTGTAGATAGGGTCGCTGTACGGGTACTGGCGTTGCCCTCACTTTGTAATCCAAGGAATGGTGTTGCCCTGTAGCTGTCTTTCTGGTTGTAGGAACGATCCCACCGCTTGCCACCAATTGTAACGGACCGTTTCTCTCACAAGGGGATAAAATTGGTTTAGGCGATAATCCCCTTTCCCATAGACCAGCAGCTATTGCAATCACCAACCTCCCAAACTCCAAACTGTACGAATCCCCAACTCACGAACAAGAAATACACGAAGTCTGGAAGCAGCCGAACAGGAAAAGCAATACGACCGGCTTACACTCCTGGCAGTCAGCACACAATCCAATTCCCCCAATAACGAGACGACACTTCGTTTTGAGGGTTAAGCAGAATCAACAGATTTATTCACACAGCCTCCTTTTAAGACATTCTCCCATGCAAGGGAGGGATCCACAACAATTAGTACCCCAGCCAATAATGTACCAGTTACCTCCCACACATCTCCTCCCCTTAGTGTGACACATAATCCCATTAGTACAGACACAAATTCCCTGGGATACTGGATGAACCCCTAAACATAGGAATACCCCTTTAAATGTTACATCCCCTGGTAACCCTTATCTGGGTGAGACACATATCCAAAAATCACCCAGATCGGACCAGGGGTTCAGGAATTATAAAGGGTTAAAGTTTTGACCAACTGCATGGCAAAAGTATCCGAAAATAGTTCCATGTACTTTGGCCCTGCAGTCGGTCACAGAAAAGGGAATGAATCACACGAATTGCCTGGGTTATGGAGCTTGGGGAGGATTCGTATGAATCCCCCTGTTCGTGGGAATCCTTTCTACCGAACGGCGGGCCGTTCGGTAGTTTCTGCAAGAATTGCTGGAAGTCTGGAGGTCTCGGCGGTGTTTGCTTAGTCGAGTGTCCGATTTTAGTTCCAGACACTCGACGGCAAAACACCGCTGTTCGGGAGTTTAAGATGGCCGCCGCCACGTGTTCGTTTCTCGAATGGCGGCCACCCAGAGGACACAACACACATTACACATATTGCCAATTACCCGTTTGCAACATTGTTGCAAACGGTAATTGGAGGCACACTTACTCCCGGGTGGTCTGGTTGTTCGGTAGTTTCGCCCAATATAATGAATGAAGTGATTCTACCGAACAATCAGGGGAATGCTGCATTCACATAACACTTTATACCGAACACATAATATTAAATACAGCCTGAATGCACTTTGCTACACAGTCTTAAAAAGGCATTATTCCTAACAGGCAGAATATGTTCACGGATGGCCCTTAAAGGGCCAGTAGCAGCAATATAAGAATGTCACATGCCCAAATATTGCATACAAAAGTACGAATTCACAAGGGGGCCATAGTCAGATGGCAGGAGGCTGGCAACCAGGCTTCTCCAGTGCATAGTGGCGAGGTTGGTTTCGCCACAAAAGACATTCCCTGAAACAAAGCATACGAATGGGGGAATTCATGCAAACGGCAAAACAGACGAACACAGTGCTTTTAGTCCATACAGATGGGTCTGTAACACAAAGCAAGAGCTTTTCTTGTAGCTTTGTATTCCCAATAATCTGAGTGCCATTAACTGCCTAGTAAAAGACATTTTTTAATAAGTAAAGAAGTAAGTGTTCAGCACTGACTGACACAGGCGGAACCTTTCTGCCTTCCTCTTTTTTCCCTGGGGAATGTTCGACATGTGTGCAGATAACTGAACTCCACATTTGTAACTCCCTTTTTTGGTGAACTCTGTAAACGAATGTATTTGTATGTCCTATTACAGTTTTCACAGTGCTTATAGTGCTTGTGGTTCACGGTGTTCGGAGCATTCCTGCACACTCCTGATACAAAGAATAAAATACTGCACCCGTCAGAAGCTCTCCTCTCCTTTCTTTACTCGATGCCAAAGGGTCACTACAAGTCGAAAAAAGTGATTTAGTGGAAAATGTTAAATCCTCAGAATGACTGCTAGATTAACAATTCAGCCAACCAGCGCAGTAAATGCGAACAGAATTGTAATATAAAATATGAAGGAACACAAAATCCAAATGGCCATTCAGAGGTGTTAAAACAAGTAATAAATTGTCCCATTCGGCGTTCTGTCGGTTTGCCAATTCATGTCATTTTCCATCACAAACAAGCGAAAGGCTTAGTAGTGGGACATTGTTGGTTTTTGTCCAATCTTTGAGACAAGACAGAAATTTGCTGTTAAATCTCTCTGTCCATAGACCAGAAATGTGGGATTAAGATCAAGTAAAGAGAGGCCCCGGGCTATTTATTTGTAAAATTAAGTATCTCGTGAACTGTCTATGTGGGGGGTGAAAGGAGAAATGGGAGCTCAGAAAAGAGAAAGGACAAAAGGTGGCTAGAGGTTTGGGAGGTGGTCGTGCCTTTTAGGACCTTGGCTAAGGTTCGATAGATTCAGCGCTGGCTCTGTAAGAGCAGATTTTCCCAGACGCCAGATCCCATGGGTAACATGAGAAAGGTTGTTGTTTGAATACTAAGCAAAAGCGTTCTGATTCTAAAATTACAGAGAACTCGAATGATAATCTTTCTAAGGGTCGAAAGTTTGTGATTTGCACTGCAGTGATTTGACTACACTACAGTATAATACAGTGTGATTCTGTACAATGCTGGTATAATACTGCCCTATATGTCATTACCAGAGCGGTATTTACATACTGTGATGCTCTGGATAGACATTTAGAATTAGCAGATTAGTTGTAATAATCCCAATATAGGGCAAAGTGGCCTGGTAATAAAGACATTATTATAGATTGACACCGAACACGTCTCTATATACAGCTCAGGAGTGAAAATGTCCATATTCCGAAGCTCGGCAATTAACTGTGACCTTAAACTTGCTGTTCTATAGGGTTTAACACGTACCTTATAATATTCAGATACTCTACATATATAATACCTATAGACCCTTATAATATGCAGATACTCTACATATATAATACCTATAGACCCTTCTAATACTCAGATACTCTACATATATAATACCTATAGACCCTTATAACATGCAGATACTCTACGTATTATACCTATATACCCTTATAATCTTCAGATATTCTACGTATCAGACCTATAGACCCTTCTAATATTCAGATACTTTACATATATAATACCTATAGACCCTTCTAATATTCAGATACTTTACATATATAATACCGATAGACCCTTCTAACATTCAGATACTTTACATATATACCTATAGACCCTTATAACATGCAGATACTCTACATATATAATACCTATAGACCCTTCTAATACGCAGATACTCTAAGTATATAATACCTATAGACCCTTCTAATATTCAGATACTCTACGTATATAATACCTATAGACCCTTCTAATATTCAGATACTCTACGTATATAATACCTATAGGCCCTTCTAATACTCAGATACTCTACGTATATAATACCTATAGACCCGTCTAATATTCAGATACTCTACGTATATAATACCTATATACCCTTCTAATATTCAGATACTCTACATATATAATACCTATAGACCCTTCTAATACTCAGATACTCTACATATATAATACCTATAGACCCTTATAACATGCAGATACTCTACTTATATAATACCTATAGACCCTTCTAATATTCAGATATTCTACATATATAATACCTATAGACCCGTCTAATATTCAGATACTCTACATATATAATACCTATAGACCCTTCTAATATTCAGATACTCTACGTATATAATACCTATAGACCCTTCTAATATTCAGATACTCTACATATATAATACCTATAGACCCTTCTAATGTTCAGATACTCTACGTATATAATACCTATAGACCCTTCTAATATTCAGATACTCTACGTATATAATACCTATAGACCCTTCTAATATTCAGATACTCTACGTATATAATACCTATAGACCCTTCTAATATTCAGATACTCTACATATATAATATCTATAGACCCTTCTAATACTCAGATACTCTACGTATATAATACCTATAGACCCTTCTAATACTCAGATACTCTACGTATATAATACCTATAGACCCTTCTAATACTCAGATACTCTACGTATATAATACCTATAGACCCTTCTAATATTCAGATACTCTACATATATAATACCTATAGACCCTTCTAATACTCAGATACTCTACATATATAATACCTATAGACCCTTATAACATGCAGATACTCTACGTATATAATACCTATAGACCCTTCTAATACTCAGATACTCTACATATATAATACCTATAGACCCTTATAACATGCAGATACTCTACTTATATAATACCTATAGACCCTTCTAATACTCAGATACTCTACATATATAATACCTATAGACCCTTCTAATACTCAGATACTCTACATATATAATACCTATAGACCCTTCTAATACTCAGATACTCTACATATATAATGCCTATAGACCCTTATAACATGCAGATACTCTACATATATAATACCTATAGACCCTTCTAATACTCAGATACTTTACATATATAATACCTATAGACCCTTATAACATGCAGATACTCTACATATATAATACCTATAGACCCTTCTAATACTCAGATACTCTACATATATAATACCTATAGACCCTTATAATATGCAGATACTCTACATATATAATACCTATAGACCCTTCTAATACTCAGATACTTTACATATATAATACCTATAGACCCTTATAACATGCAGATACTCTACTTATATAATACCTATAGACCCTTCTAATACTCAGATACTCTACATATATAATACCTATAGACCCTTCTAATATTCAGATACTCTACATATATAATACCTATAGACCCGTCTAATACTCAGATACTCTACATATATAATACCTATAGACCCTTCTAATACTCAGATACTCTACATATATAATACCTATAGACCCGTCTAATACTCAGATACTCTACATATATAATACATATAGACCCGTCTAATACTCAGATACTCTACATATATAATACCTATAGACCCTTCTAATACTCAGATACTCTACATATATAATACCTATAGACCCTTCTAATACTCTACGTATATAATACCTATAGACCCTTCTAATACTCAGATACTCTACGTATATAATACCTATAGACCCTTCTAATACTCAGATACTCTACGTATATAATACCTATAGACCCTTATAACATGCAGATACTCTACTTATATAATACCTATAGATCCTTCTAATACTCAGATACTCTACTTATATAATACCTATAGACCCTTCTAATACTCAGATACTCTACATATATAATACCTATAGACCCTTCTAATACTCAGATACTCTACATATATAATACCTATAGACCCTTCTAATATTCAGATTCTCTACGTATATAATACCTATAGACCCTTCTAATATTCAGATACTCTACATATATAATACCTATAGACCCTTCTAATATTCAGATACTCTACATATATAATACCTATAGACCCTTATAACATGCAGATACTCTACATATATAATACCTATAGACCCTTATAACATGCAGATACTCTACATATATAATACCTATAGACCCTTATAACATGCAGATACTCTACATATATAATACCTATAGACCCTTCTAATACTCAAGATACTTTACATATATAATACCTATAGACCCTTATAACATGCAGATACTCTACATATATAATACCTATAGACCCTTCTAATACTCAGATACTCTACGTATATAATACCTATAGACCCTTATAACATGCAGATACTCTACTTATATAATACCTATAGACCCTTCTAATATTCAGATACTCTACATATATAATACCTATAGACCCTTCTAATACTCAGATACTCTACATATATAATATCTATAGACCCTTCTAATACTCAGATACTCTACATATATAATACCTATAGACCCTTCTAATACTCAGATACTTTACATATATAATACCTATAGACCCTTATAACATGCAGATACTCTACTTATATAATACCTATAGACCCTTCTAATACTCAGATACTCTACATATATAATACCTATAGACCCTTCTAATACTCAGATACTCTACATATATAATACCTATAGACCCTTCTAATACTCAGATACTTTACATATATAATACCTATAGACCCTTATAACATGCAGATCCTCTACGTATATAATACCTATAGACCCTTCTAATACTCAGATACTCTACATATATAATACCTATAGACCCTTATAACATGCAGATACTCTACTTATATAATACCTATAGACCCTTCTAATATTCAGATATTCTACATATATAATACCTATAGACCCGTCTAATATTCAGATACTCTACATATATAATACCTATAGACCCTTCTAATATTCAGATACTCTACGTATATAATACCTATAGACCCTTCTAATATTCAGATACTCTACATATATAATACCTATAGACCCTTCTAATGTTCAGATACTCTACGTATATAATACCTATAGACCCTTCTAATATTCAGATACTCTACGTATATAATACCTATAGACCCTTCTAATATTCAGATACTCTACGTATATAATACCTATAGGCCCTTCTAATACTCAGATACTCTACGTATATAATACCTATAGACCCGTCTAATATTCAGATACTCTACGTATATAATACCTATATACCCTTCTAATATTCAGATACTCTACATATATAATACCTATAGACCCTTCTAATACTCAGATACTCTACATATATAATACCTATAGACCCTTATAACATGCAGATACTCTACGTATTATACCTATATACCCTTATAATCTTCAGATATTCTACGTATCAGACCTATAGACCCTTCTAATATTCAGATACTTTACATATATAATACCTATAGACCCTTCTAATATTCAGATACTTTACATATATAATACCGATAGACCCTTCTAACATTCAGATACTTTACATATATACCTATAGACCCTTATAACATGCAGATACTCTACATATATAATACCTATAGACCCTTCTAATACGCAGATACTCTAAGTATATAATACCTATAGACCCTTCTAATATTCAGATACTCTACGTATATAATACCTATAGACCCTTCTAATATTCAGATACTCTACATATATAATACCTATAGACCCTTCTAATATTCAGATACTCTACGTATATAATACCTATAGACCCTTCTAATATTCAGATACTCTACATATATAATACCTATAGACCCTTCTAATGTTCAGATACTCTACGTATATAATACCTATAGACCCTTCTAATATTCAGATACTCTACGTATATAATACCTATAGACCCTTCTAATATTCAGATACTCTACGTATATAATACCTATAGACCCTTCTAATATTCAGATACTCTACTTATATAATACCTATAGACCCTTATAACATGCAGATACTCTACATATATAATACCTATAGATCCTTATAATATGCAGATACTCTACGTATAATACCTGTAGACCCTTATAATCTTCAGATATTCTACGTATATAATACCTATAGAACCTTCTAATATTCAGATACTCTACGTATAATACCAATAGACGCGTCTAATTTTCAGATATTCTACGTATATAGAAAAAAGTGCTCAGTGTAAATAGGCGCTTAGTGGAAATGCAAATTAAAAACAGCAGCTCAACACACGTGCAGGTATCCCAATCCTACACAAAAAGATATGTGAAAAAAGAGTGTGAACTTCGTAGATGTACTACCACCACAAAGATCACTCTGTGGAGCGCTAGAGATAGGGAAATATCTTACCCCTATATAAATATCGTATATATCACTTTAACAGCATATAAAATCTAGAACAGAGAAATATACATCATAGTGCAGAATGATTGTAAAATGTGTATGGAATGGAGGAGAGTGTAAGTCCAACTCACATGGCACAGAGCCTAAGGATTGGCTCGAATCACAACAGCTTGGGTATATTTAGGCAATACCAGACCTCCTCCCGATATGCAGCTCGCAGAATATATGGAAGAGAAAAGAGATAGAATTCCTAGTGCAAATACGTATGGTAGGAAGAGTGATCACTGTGACGGACCGCTGGCACTCCGACTGAGTACCTCCGCCAATCGATGCTCCTAGTGCTCGCTGAGGACTCCAAGCACTCCAACCGACACCATCAGCACTGCAGACCCCACTTCCAGCGATGTAACTGCGCCGGGGTCTCTGCTGTTTCCACCCACCCTGGACCCAAGGCCAGGATCCAGCTTCCAGTGGGTGAACTTCTCTTTCCCCAGAGAGCAGGAACAGGAACAAATCAAGCTATTGCAAGAGCTTCCTCTGGGGAGTAAGTGATTATAGCAATCCCCAGAGTGTAGGTATCCCTTCCCCCAAACATGAGCCAAGGCTTAATGCTGGAACAAGACTGATTTACTGGCACACAGAACTCAGAATTTATGCAACACAAAGCTCCTCCTCTGGGCCAGGCTAGATAATTGAGTTTCTACAATACACAAAGCTCAATTATCTGCTGGCCAGAAATAATACAGTTTCATAAAACACACAGGGACCCCAAAACATGCAATAACCCCATAAAATCCTTGGAACCGGGGGATCTGGGTGAACCACATATCCAAAACTCACCCAGAT
>OW240913.1:372248627-372298194 GCA_933207985.1 Pelobates cultripes | reverse complement strand
AAAAATGCCATCCATGAGTTAAACGGAAAAACAAAATATTTAATCTTTGTGACACTTAAATAGAATTTAAATACTAATTTGGAACAGGGTGTAGACACTTGTGGGGGCACAATTTATACAATTCTAGGGGCACAACCTATACATGTCTGGGGGCACAATCTGTACAGTTTTGGGGTCACAATAAATACACATCTTGGGACACAATATATACAATTCTGGGGGCACAATCATTGGGGGCTGTTTGGGTGTTGGGTGAATAATTTGGGGGCTGTGTCATGGCTCCACATATTCATAAACACCCCAAATAAAAGGAAGCAAATCACTAGCCGGAACACGTGTCATGTAACAGCGGTGTAAATGCGGTTCTATGATGCGATGTCACTTTCTCTGTGGTACATTTACATCATGGTGAGTTTACAGCATTCATTCTGTTTGCCAGCTGAGATATCAACCGGCCGAGGAAAAGAATTGAGTGTTGTTTGGTTTGGGAAAGGTAAATCCCCAGCAGGAGTGAGTTGCTGCACGTGATTTTATTTTTTTAATCACACACAAGAATACTGCAGTTTGGAGGATGTGGAGTGTCCCTTTAAACTCTTTATACACAGGACATCCAGAGCGGCTCCCGGGCTTGCTGGCATTACGTATTTACGATCCAGGACTCCAAACCTGAAGACACAGTCATCCAACACACAGTGATCTCACAGAATAACCCACTACCCCGGGAGGAGACTTAATATGAATCTCATTCAGAAGACGGTTAACTGAGTTTCTCCTGGCTCCATACAGGACTCCAGCTGTATATCTGGCATGAAACACGCTGCTGAAGTACAGATCAAACCCTTCAAGGTCCGGGCAGCTGGCCAGGATCTCCGCAGTACCCAGTGGCTGTGGGAACCTGCCGGACTTGGAACATGCAGAGAGAAACTTGCCAAAAGGCCTCTGCAGCTCTAGGTTATAATGGGAGTAACAGCAGCAGGTACCCAACCCAGGCTGTACAACCACTTGTCTGTCCTAACTAATAATAAGGTGACATTATAGGGGACGATCAGCGCAAGAAACAATAGCGATATATACAAATAACAGGAACATAGTTGTGTCTGTTCTATATTTTTCTTTGCTGCTGTTGAGTTTAGTAAAGAAAGAGATGCAAAATACTCACCTCCGTTCCTTATTAAAATTAAGATTATACGTAGACTAAAGTTAGCATAATCTTCAATTCTAACGTCTACAGTACATATACTACAAGGCAGGGAACCACCAAACCAAAAAGAGCACTTTACTCTTTAAAAAGAGAGAGAGAAAAGTCACTATTGGCTAATAAAACCCAACATAAAAAATGACATAAAACCATAACATAACGATAATGTGGAAAAACTTAATATACACTGATTGAATTATAAGAAATGGGATCAAAACCACTATTCAACCTTCTGGGATCAAGCAATCAAAGGTGTGGATCCGAAAGGTCTCACGTTTTTTTAAGGAGTTTTTCTCTCTCCTACCCCTAAGTTTGGGAGGCAGAATCAATCATTTGAGGTCAAGCTGAATGTTTGGTTTAAACTGTACCTGAACCAATTGGTCTCAGAGAGACCTGGTTCTCTTGTAGGCCATCTTGGTGGCTGTAATCTGCAATATCTGGATGCTCCCATTAGAGGATATGCCAGTGGTTCCTAAGTATCTACTGCACCATCTTGGAATGTGCGCCAAATTGGGACAGTGTGTGTCTGAAAACCCCAGAGCATGGGTGTGATCCTTTCTGCACTCTCTGTGTCTAGCGACATGATTTACTTGGAAATAAACACATTAAGGATATTTGTGCTGAGATTATCAGAGACGCAATATGGCGTTGTACGGAGAAGGCCGTGTTTCAGTATACTCCTTCCAGCGTTATTTAGTGGATATGGCCCATCAGTCTGTTTGTGTTTATATTTGTGAGTGGATTGTTTCCAGCCGTTTATGGGAAAACAGATGGGATAAATCAGGAGGAGCACGTGAGTGGCCTGTATGTTATATATATTATTATGGCCAAAGGAAACCTACGCAGAGTTCTCAGGAAGGTAATGTGTGTTCCCTTGGCTTCTCCAAGCAATCCTGCACGATATAGAAGTGATATCTGGAAACGAGGGAGGGTTGGCTGTCTTGGCTCTGGCAGAATGGCCAGAAACCTCTCCTACCCTTAATCCCTCATTCTTTCAGCCCCATTATTCATTCTCAGCTTTGAAAAACAAGCCCAGGTCAGGAATGAACAGCAAGTAAATAAAGACTGCCAGTTATATGTCAATATTATTAACCCATTCCTACCGGCTCGCTGGAATAACTAGAATAAAAGAGCATGATAAATACAAAATATAACATATTATAAATACATAACATAAATATATAACATAACCCGATAATACAAAAACTCAACATATTATAAATATATAACATAATATAATATAAATATATAACGCAATATAATATAAATATATAACGCAATATAATATAAATATATAACATAACCCGATAATACAAAAACTCAACATATTATAAATATATAACATAATATAATATAAATATATAACGCAATATAATATAAATATATAACGCAATATAATATAAATATATAACATAACCCGATAATACAAAAACTCAACATATTATAAATATATAACATAATATAATATAAATATATAACGCAATATAATATAAATATATAACGCAATATAATATAAATATATAACATAACCCGATAATACAAAAACTCAATATATTATAAATATATAACATCACAAAATAAAACAAATACTTAACATAAACATAATATAAATACATAACATTACACAATAGAAATATATAACGTAGTATAAATATACAATATAACCTGATAAGACAAATACTTAACAGTATAAATATATAATATAAATGTACAACATAACATGATAAGACAAATACATAAAATAATATAAATACATAACATAATATATATATATATAACATAACAAATATATAACATACCATGATAATAGAAATGCATAACGTAATATAAATATATAATATAACCTAATAATATAAATATATAACCAGTAATCTTTATTTATTATCAGCATCATTAAACTGAAAATTGTAGCGGAATGGGCTTTGCCGCAGCACCTCTATTTGTATTAGGGGCTATCCACACCCTTTTGTTGCTTTATTTTCCTGGGATTGTAACTGTTCATCACTTGTGGAAACAAGTAACAAGCTATTATTTTGTATTGTTCATCTGGTTGTTCGGTAAGAACCCCTGTTCAGCTATTTTCACTATATGGTTCGACAAACAAACTAAGTACGGAACAACCAGGCCACCCATGAAAGGAGCGTGGCGCCAATTGACCTCCCTAACCTGGTTCACACTCTCTCAATTACAAACACACAAACTGTAGCGGAGAGGTAGGATCATCCACAATATCTGCACTGGTAACAGGAACATCTTACAATAATCCTGGCAAAATAAGTACAGCATACAATAATCCCGGTAGCTTTAAATAAATCCTTCCTTCCCAAGAACAAAACGACACATAGGCTGGGAGTCAACTGAGCTTTTAATCACAGGTCACAGTATTTAAGTGGTTCCCCATGCAAGGGGTTTCCTTACTGACATTACAGGGGTTGTACAGTAGGGGACTACATGGGGAACTTAACAACCCGGACATTTCTCCCATCATGCACTGCTGCACGAGAGGGATACTCCCACTAGAATATCCAGTTAAGTGGATTATCCCTCCGTGCAGCAGAACTGGTGTTTCACACAAAAATACACAACTTTCACATTATTCATCCTATATTACCGAATGACCGTTTGGTAGATAGCTGGGGTCTGAGCACACCTTTCGTGAAAGCACCGCTCAGATCCCAGCCTAAACATCCAAACGCTGCACGAAACACGTTATTTTACATTCACCTTAAAAGTACCGAATGCATATAGGAGAACAAACTACCGAAGGACCGGTACTCCCGAACTGCCTGGAAATCCAGCGGTATTCGTGCCGTTGAGTAGTCGATTTTAGTTCCAGGCACTCGACGACCAAATACTGCTGGGCTAACAAAGGATCCAAGATGGCCGACCGCCGCGTGGTCGGTAGCCGAACGGCGGCCACCCTGAATCTCAATAATTACCGAAGGATACATTGTTGCAATACTTAATGGGAGCCACACGACCTCCTGTGTGTGGTCTCCCATTCAGTAGTTTGTTCGTTTCACGAACAGTGTTGAAATTCACTGTCCGTGAAACTACTGTATGAATGCTGGTGGCTTTCCTTCTGCCAGCATACGAATGCTCTCGTTCACACAATATACAGGTACAGGTATTCACTTGGTTCTAACAGTCTTAAAGGGATAACATCCCATTACATAAAAATACATTCTAGTATTTAGTTGTGTGGCTAGTTTTGCCACACAAACCAACTGGGTGATCCCCTGGGTGGTCACCGTTCGTTATGCGAACACGTGGCGGCAGCCATCTTAGAATACGAATTACACCAGCAGTGTTTGGTCGTCGAGTGTCTGGAACCCAAATTGGACACTCAATGGCACGAACACCGCAGAGACTTCCATCCCTGTGTAAGTTTGTGTAAACTCAGGGGAACGGGAAAGGAATCACACGAACAAGATTAGTTGAATGAACCAAGGCACGAACCATGTTTTTATGCACTTTCGTGTATTTCAGACTCTCGAACGGAGACCGACCACACAGCCCAAACACATGTAACTATTTTCGGCTTACACCTCGCGTGCGGTCGGTAAAACTGTCAAACCCCTGAACCAATCTGGTTGATTTTTCAGTATGTTGTTCTCCCAGATCGGGGTTATCAGGGGATGTTTGAATTGTGGGATATGTTTTTGGAGTACTCGGGAAATGTATGAAAATTGTGATTTTTTTGGTTCTAGATAATTGAGTTGATACAGTAATTAACTCAATTATCTCCTAAGCAGAGGGGAGGGATTGTGTGAAATGTATGGGAGTAACTCATAACCTAAATCTGTGTTTATTGGTTGTTTTCTGTTTTTACCTGTGCCCAACGAGGTGCACTTGGGTGGTAACCTTTTGGGAAAAACCTGCATAAAAGGCCAGCCTGGCCATTAAAAGTGCAATTCTGATCCTAATACTGAGTGTCATCCAGTTATTGGGTAGGGTGGTGGGATATTCATGGATTATATTATGCTTATGTCTGCCTTCTTGAATTATCCTGTTTGTTCCTGAGTAGCTGTTGGAGTAACCAGCGGAGAAGAAGCCCTGCTAGCACTAGCTCTCCGCTACAAATATGCTGTTAAATAGTTGTGCTCTGTCATAATAAAATGTCATATTCTTGTGTTCATACATGTTTGGTGTCACTTTGTGGGGTGAGAGTATGGGGGAGCAACGCAATAGCTGGTGAAACCACCTCCCTGAAACCAGGTTTTGCATGTTAAGTTATCTGAATTAGGCCCATCATGATTGTCAGCACCAGGCAGGGGATTTGGTGATGAAGAAGAATTAGGAAGAAAGAATATGTTTAATAATGATTATATATATATTAAAAAGTGGTCACTAGTATATATATTTACTAGTATTTGATTAGTTGGACCACTGCCTTACTAAGGTATAGAGGTAGGCAGAGATTTATATTATTGGGAGTGGCTAGGGCAACCTAGAAGTTCATTATGACCACTTTTTGACTGGGCGGTGTGGGGGACGGGGGTTTGGACAATGGCAAGCCCGCCCCACTTTGTATATTTTATATGTACCCCACACCGACCACCTATGGTAGATCCTTTCTGAGTTATTAAATGGTCACTCTACTGCCCAAATACAAATACATGCAAAAAAAAAAAACCTTTTAGAAAATTTAATAATGCATTTTTTTATTAGGGTATATCTAAAAACAGCTTGCAAAACCTGCTGATCTCTTGTCTGCAGCCTTTGCAATCCCTCCCCTTCTAGCACCACCCAGACTTTCTGTTGCTGTCCAATCACAGACTTCCTAATGCAGGTCTTTGCAGGTCATTTGCTTTTATTGCACTGTGGGGAGGAGGGGGCAGTCACAATTAGCAGAACATTGTAATGCTAGGATTACTTGTTTATAATGCTAAAGTGTTCTTTTTTAATTATATAATTTTGTATTGTGAATGTATTTTGTAGCTGATTATAATGACATAGTTGTGTCTAATAAGGCGTTCCAAATACATAGACATGGCAAAACATGAATCAAATCATGTACATTCATATATTTTAAGGTATAAAAAAAATATATATATATAAAAGAAAGCTAAATTAGTAAGAGAGTGTGGGATTCATTCGTAGTTTGGACATTATGACTCGGGATTGTGGGTTTCTTTTTCCATTCGGAAGCTATCAAACAGTCACATCCAATCAGTATGACACAGTTGGGAACCTAAAGTGTCCGTTACCTTAATCACGAAATAAAATGTATGCGAATTAACATGAATAATGCAAAACATAGACATAGCTCAATCTCTCAAGTGTGTCCTGTAGATCATGGTAAGATCTGAATATGGGAGATGTTAGTTTGCCTCCACTTCATGGGTAATCAGATGGACATGGGTTACGACCAGCTCCTAGTTCAGCAGAAGACCTGGCAGTGTCCTGCAATGCGTTCTTACTGTGATTTTAAAGGAATCCTAAAATGTGAAAACATTTTGTTTCCATATGGAGAGGAACGTTTTAACCATGAATTCATGTGTTTATCTAATCCATCTTAAAACGATCATGGAGCTTAGTTAAGGTAATTGATAAATGGGGGTGTCTGGTTGGTTCCAGTGTTGTAACATAGTTTTATGTCCTTCAGTTATTATTTGTGTGAATGTCTTATTTGGGGTTTCTTGTTGAGGGGAAGGGGCCAGAGAGAGCCCAAATCTAAAGTAATAGAGTAGAATGGTAAATAATGTGTCTTGAGATACTGTATTACTGGATTCCGGAACATTTGACTATACAGACAGCGCCAGCAGGGCTGTCTTTAATGTGGGGCAAATGGGGCAGCTGCCCTGGTCCCAGTTACTCTTGGGGAGCCCAAAGCAGCTGCCACTTCAATCAACTATTTATTTTTTTCCCTATGGGCCCCCGGTGCAGTCGTGGGCCCGCACATGAAGGAGGCCCACGAGGTGGCCCATGCAAGGGCCACCCAGTGGGCATTTGTAAGCAGGGGCCCGGTATGTGTGTGTTTCAGTTTGTCAGTGTATGTCAGTATGTCTGTCAGTGTATGTGTCTGTGTGTGTCAGTATGTCTGTCAGTGTATGTGTCTGCATGTCTGTCAGTATATGTGTGTCAGTATGTCTGTCAGTTTGTGTCTGTGTGTGTCATTATGTCTGTCACTGTGTTTGTGTATGTGTGTGTCAGTGTATGTCTGTGTGTGTGCGTCAGTGTGTGTATATGTGTGTGTCAGTATGTCTGTATGTATGTCTGTGTGTCAGTATATCTGAATGTGTGTCAATATTTCTGTCAGTATATATTTGTGTGTCAGTGTGTGTGTCTGTCAGTATGTCTGTGTGTGAGTATGTATCTGGGAATGTGTCAGTATGTTTGTCGGTGAATATATGTGTGTTAGTATGTCTGTCTGTGTGTGTATGTATCAGTGTATTTGTCTGTGTAAGTATTTGCCTTGAATCTCTCTACTTTAGTTCCCCCACTGTTTTAGGGTGAAAGGTGTGATTGGGAGGGGGCAGGGCTCAGTTGGCCCAAGAAAATGCTTTTCTCAGGGTCCTAGTAATATTATAAACTGTCCTGAGTCCCAGAACCAGTGTTGCATATCTGTAGCACCCAAATGCCATTAAAACGAGTCACTGATTCTTTCCTTCTCATTTTTTATAATTTTTAAAGTGGTCTTTTAAATGAAGAGAGTGGACTATTTATCAACCGCCATCCAGATAATGGGGATCCTGGAGCCCAAACTCTTATACTTTCTGAGGAAGGAAATGGAGATTGCTAGAGATTGTAATACATCGAGGGATTTATATGAAATTTACCAGGAACATTATTCAGAAGGAGGATTTTGCAGGAATTGGAAAGGAAATGTGAGATGAATGTTTGCTTGGATTATTGTCAGTATCATTTAACAGAATGAAAGACGCCAGAGACTTTCTGGGAAACGCAAGTAAGATTAATGATTATTCCCATTAACGAGGTCTCATTCTTTGCCCAGTTCTTTAGTGTGATAAAATGGCCATAACGAGCATCACACATATATTGACATCTACAAGAGCGGAACACCAGGCTTGTGACCTGTACAGAGAAATATGAAATATTTGGGAAGTTGTAAGAAGTACTGCGATACATGGAATTCCTGTAAAACCAAGTGATCAAATTCACATCTTATCAGCTGTTGTGGCTGTGATTACCGATGTATGAAATCGTACAGTAGTTGAGATGTGTCTATTTACAGGCAAAAAAAATATAGATGTAAAAAACTCCTCTTTTTACATGAGATTGCCACAAGCTCCTGGAGGAGCTTGCTTGCCAGCCTCCTGCCCACAAACTTTGGACCCTGTGAAATATAAAGTTAAAAAGACTGTTTGTGCAATTGGGATGATATGGTTCAGTTACCGAACAACCGCACAAACCAGAGACCACCCTGGAGCTTGTTAACACCTATTAACAACTTGGAACATTTTTTTCACCGCAGTGCTCTAATTGTTCTTCTGGGTGTCCGCAATTCCTATGGACAACCACGAGGTGGCGGTCATCTTGTTCGCATGAACGTAGGCAGTTGTGTTTGGGCATGAATCTCATGGAACTAAAATCTGACACAGAAACTCCCAAACACCGCTGGACTTCCATCATCGCCTGTGTTCGGTTCTATACAACTTAGAAGGGCACTGTTCGGTGAAATAATTTGTATGGATGAGGGAAACAAGCTCCAGGGTAAGACTATTGACTCTGTTCGGTAGTTTGTTAGTTTTCAAACTCCAGAACTAGACCGACCGCAAGCCCTGATTCTTTGGAACTGTTTTGGGCATGGGACCATGCCTGCACTTGGTCAAATAAATGACTTCCAGGAAATTCCTAAATCCCTGAACTGATCTGGGTGATTTTTGTATATTTTGGTCACCCAGATCAGGGCTATCAGTGGATGAACTTTGTGAGGATTTTATGTGTTTTGGGGTTTTGTAAAAATGTGTGGTTTTTGGGTGCTTGGAGATAATTGGATTAGAATTAGTACAGTTCCTTATTCAACTATCTCACAGGCACAGAGGAGGGATTATCTAATTATTTATGGGAGTGTCCTGGATCTGAGAGCCAATGTAATTGTTTATACTGTGGTTTACTCTCAGGTCCAGGGGGGAGTGCCCCTTGAATGGGGACATGCATATAAGGCCAATTGTGGCTGCCATTAAAATATTTCAGCTTGCACTCCAAAACTGTGTATCGTCCTGTTATGGAGGGAAGGGAGATTTAACCCCTGTGTCTGCTGTTCCAGCTTGCAGGAGATTCAATGGGGAAAGTCCTTGTAAGGACTAGAGCTCCCAGGACTGTGTGTCATCCAGTGCCTGGGGGTGTCTAGAGCGAATTCACCATTCGGCGCCAGGACCCGATTCAAGCCATGGCGACTGTGGGCAGAAGTGCAGTGGTTTGTCCCCTGTGCCAGCTAGAAAGCAGTCCTTGGGGGAGGTACCCAGCCAGGGGTACTGGGAGTTCCGCTACAATAGAAATGGCCAGCAAAATTACTTTTTCTGTGATTTTCCATTGTGATAGAGGAAGAATTTAGCTCCCAAATATTCTGCCTAATGGAGTTCACACATTAATACAGACATGCTTAACAGCTCCCAAAAATTTTACAAGACTGTAAAATCAAACAGTTGCCCAGATATATAGAATATGGAAAAAATGGGATACAGCTGCAAGCCTAAAAGAATATTAAAAACAAAATAACATAGTGTAGTATCCTTTAAAACAATATATGACATGCCAATATAACGCACTCACAGAATGTCAAAATAACAATCGCCTGTAGGGTGCCTCCCCCGATAGCAGTGGGGGGCTACACGGAATCCTCCTCTCCTTCCCCTTGTCAATATTCAGGAGTATGAACAAAGCAGGAATCAGGGAAATGATGATATGATTAGTGCCAAAAGTTAAAAATATATAAAACAGAAACAAGTCCTATGCTTTTCGTTCCAATATTGGAACTTCCTCAGGGACTTAGTAAAAATAAAATCACAAGTTTACAGAATGCAGTGTAACAATGATAACCGCCTGAATTTCCTCCCCCCAACATACACATTTTATAGGCATACTATCTGACAGTTCATTGGTGGTTCGGTGGGTGTTTCTTGAGTTCAGTGCTTGATTCGCTGCTACGGGATCTTTAACAGCTGTTTTTGATCTGTCAGTTGTCGCATTGCGGTTCTGGGTTTGTGACGTAATCCCTTACGCACGCACTTACGTACGTTCCGGCAACGCCAAAAATGTATGCGTTCCACTCTGAGTTTATTATGTTCCCCCTGTTCCACTCGTATCTGTATGCGCTCATAAGTATTCGCATTTAAAGAAAAATAATGATCAACAAAAACATACAATTAGTTTAAAATCTATATTTCCAGAGTTAGTGTTCTTTATTAACATATTGATTATATTTAAAGTGTTAATGAGTTGTCTAAAGTGCATTAAATATAAACTGCACATATACTTTTTTTTTTTAAATCTTGAGTATTTCGTTTTCAAGATACTACATATATATAAATTTGGTTCTAATTTGAAATAATGTTAAACACACTCGTAAATATAAATTCCATATCTACAAAAATTAGCTTGACTTCATGTCTATCTGTAGACAATTATATGACCGACACTGACACTGGCATACACATAAACATAGTGACACACACTTACACAAACATAAACACAGTGACACACACTGACACTGGCATACACATAAACACAGTGACACACACTGACACTGGCATACACATAAACATAGTGACACACACTGACACTGGCATACACATAAACATAGTGACACACACTGACACACACATAAACATAGTGACACACACTGACACTGGCATACACATAAACATAGTGACACACACTGACACACACATAAACATAGTGACACACACTGACACTGGCATACACATAAACACAGTGACACACACTGACACTGGCATACACATAAACATAGTGACACACACTGACACTGGCATACACTTAAACATAGTGACACACACTTACACACACATAAACATAGTGACACACACTGACACTGGCATACACATAAACATAGTGACACACACTGGCACTGGCATACACATAAACATAGTGACACGCACTGACACATACACAAACATGTACTTACACACACATACCTACACACAATAACTGTTGCCACATAGACCGCTCTGTAGTTTTATGTTTGTCATCTTTTACATTTCATATTCCCCATTTCCTATACTTCCTTCCTTATATTTATTGTATACATAAACACAAAAAGAATTCAGCGCTAGTAATCACAAAATTAGTCAAGGTAGGCAGCAACCCAAATGAAGGAAAACCCCTCGGGTCCTTCGGTGGATAGATACAAAAAGATATGGAAGGGCTGCGCCAAAAAAAGGTTGATAGTCCAGTAAAGTATTGCTAGGGTGCCAATAGATCGTCTAGGATACTTGATAGAGTTCCTCTGTGGATGCGTTTGGTGTAGACCGTTCCGTATATGTAAATACAAGAGAGGTAGAGGCGACTAATGGTATAGTATGAAAGTTCAGGGTGTGATAGGTAACAAAAAGTAAAGAACTCACATTCAAGACTCTATGTCACTACTACGTTTTTTAGACAAATTCAAATGGCAAACTAATTACATTTTAGCTACTTGTGATGTCCAATCCCTATACACGATTATACCCCACCATATAGGATGCCAGGCAATCAGAGAAATTTTAACTAAAGAAAACAGAATCCCCCCTGCCCAAATAGATTTTATTTTAGAAGGTATTAATATCATTTTAACCAACAACTATTTTTGGTTTTTTGACTCCTTTTAGCTACAAAAACAAGGCACTGCGATGGGTACAAGGTTCGTGCCAAGCTATGCCAACCTCTTTATGGCCGACTGGGAATCCACGGCCATATGGGGAAGGCACGCTTGGTGTACGAACCTTGTAACATATTTTAGATATATAGATGATTTGTTTTTTATCTGGGATGGCACAGAAGCTCTTTTTAGCTCTTTTATCCACCACCTCAACATCAACAATAGAGGCATTACCCTAACCCACGAAACAAGTAAGGAATCTATTAATTTTTTAGACCTCAACATCTTTATTACAGACAATACCATCCACACCAAAACATTTTTAAAAAAAGTCTGCGTCAACACAGCTATCGAAAGATCTAGCTGCCATTACAAACCTTGGTTGGAAAGTGCCCCTCAAAGCCAATTCCTTCGTCTCAGAAGGAATTGCTCCCAAATAGAAGATTTTAACAAGCAATCAAATTATCTAAAAGAAAAATTTATTGAGAAAAATTACTCACCAACCCGCCTCAACACCACTATAAATACCATCACCAAAAAAGATAGAGCAGACCTCCTAACTTACAATACCCAACCCACCACCAACACCATGCCCCTTCCTGTTATTTTCAATTTTAATAACAAAAGTGGCCATGTCAAAAAAATTATCAAAAAACATTGGCACCTCTTAAAAGAAGACAAAATACTTAAAAATATTATATCTGACAAGCCTAATGTTGTCTTTAGAGGTGCCCCAAACTTCAAATCCATTTTAACCACCAATTTTACAAAAGAAACCAAACCTACTTTTAATTCTTTTATGCCCAATGCCAGTGGCTTTTATAAATGTAAAAGATGCATTGTATGCAAAAACACAGACCCCTCCGTCCCTTCCAAAACCACCAGTTTTAAATCTAATATCACCAACAAAACCTATAAAATTAAAGATTTTATCAGTTGCGATACCAAAAATGTCATCTACTTGTTGGAGTGCCCTTGTGGTCTCCAGTATGTAGGGATGACCACAAGAAGTCTTAAAGTGAGACTGAGTGAACACTGTAGAAATATCAAAAAAGGCTACCTGAATCACTCAGTCTCCAAACACTTTTGTACACATAACAACGACATAAGACACCTTAAATGCATCGGCATAAAAAAATGTATAATACCATGGAGAGGTGGTAACATTAAGAACATATTAGGTAAAGCTGAGATGGAATGGGTTTTTAATCTCAAAACTCTTACCCCATCTGGTTTAAATGTTGATTTTGACCTGTTTAATTTTATTTAAATTCCTATATACAACCCTTATCTACATGCTTTTATTCTTTATGTCTGGACCTAACCAACCCTCATAATAATAATCTTTTAAGTTTTAATTTTTCATCTATGCCTTTCCATTTATGTATCTTGTATTCTGTGTTATCTTTTATTTAATTTTATTTAATGTTATTTTTATTTTATCTATTATTTTCATTTAACATCTGTAATATATTATTACTCTGGGGTATAATATAACCCCTATTTAAATCATTATGTTTGGGATTATATTACCCCCTTTTCATGCATACTCCATTTACATATATCTCTGTATCTCTGTACCTTTAAACCATCTACTTATTTTTTTTTTTTAATGAACTTTAATCAAACACCTTTTTTTTTTTTGAACTTTAATCAAACAACCTTCTTTTTTTTTTTAACTTTAATCAAACAAATTTTTTTTTTTAATGAACTTTAATCAAACAACTTTTTTTTTTTAACTTTAATCAAACAACTTTTTTTTTTGAACTTTAATCAAACAACTTTTTTTTTCTTTCTTTCTCTTTAAAAAACAACTTTCTCACCCTCATTTTCACATTTAAATAATTTAAATGGACTCATCGCCTTTATAACATCACTCCCATACTCTTTTTTTGTTTTTGATTTTAAAAATTGTCTCTGATTGGCCAATTACACTTTTGGCGCAATTTTCAAATTAACATAGCCCTATTTAAACAACCCCTGCCAGGTTACTACTTTTATCCCATTCTGAAGAAGTCACTTATGGTGAAACGCGTTTATGGTTATTAATTCTGTATTTTACTGTGTATTTTAGATCAATAAAAGTTTTTTGGCTACTTTATTGTACCAATCCTCTTTTTATTGCACTCTTTATGCACTTTAAACAACTTTTTTTACCTATCCCTGACATTTTAACCTTTCCTGGTTACTTTTACTTCCACTGGCAATTTTAAAGTTCCAGTACTCCAAGAAATCCTAGGTGGGGATCATACCACCAGCGCCTATCCATAGAGCAGTACCTCTGCTCTATCTTTGTGAGTATTATTTTATTTTCTCTACTACTCTCTTAACCTATCACAATTGAGAGCACTATTGCTGCTTTTTATTCTTCTATATTGGAGCCTTGGATCACCAGACGGTGCTGACGGACGTATCGCCGCTACATATCCTATAAGCGGGGATTATACCGCTGTACGCTATCCACACCAGAGCTGGCCATAGCTCCCTCAAATGTGAGTTTTTTACCTCTTCTTATCTGCACATTGAACCACATCAAAATTGAGAGCACTATTGTTGCTTTCTGTCTTTCTTTTCCGAGTTCTGGACTACCAGACGGTGTTGACGGAGACCCCCTCCCTACATATCCCATAAGCGGGGATTATACCGCTGTACGCAATCCACACCAGAGCTGGCCATAGCTCTCTTGAATGTGAGTTCTTTACTTTTTGTTACCTATCACACCCTGAACTTTCATACTATACCATTAGTCGCCTCTACCTCTCTTGTATTTACATATACGGAACGGTCTACACCAGACGCATCCACAGAGGAACTCTATCAAGTATCCTAGACCATCTATTGGCACCCTAGCAATACTTTACTGGACTATCTACCCTTATTTGGCGCAGCCCTTCCATATCTTTTTGTATTTATTGTATACAACCTGTTCTCCATATCAGATAGTTACCTGCCCAAACTCACTATTTCATATATTTACCCCTAACACTAATTTTCATACCCAATTTAATCCCCATTTCATATCCGCCAATTCTGATTTCAAATGCCCCTTAATATCCTCAGTGCATGGACTTGTTTCCCATCATTGATAGAGTCCTGATACATTGAGCAGCTGAAGTGCTTTCTATGTCTGAAGGGTTCATTTCAGTAAATACAAATATAAAACATTAGTAATATTTTATTTGCCAATGACAAATTCTTTGATTTAATAAACTTCCCAAATGATGTAATACTGTGTAATTTCCAAATTTTCTTTAAAACTCCCTTTAGACTGTAATGATGACTACTGCAGATAAATAAATCCCTTGGAAACGTTTGTATTGAATAACTTGGAAAGTTTATAAAAGCAAGGCCACTAACAGAAAGCTTGGGAGACAGATTATTGCTTATTATAAACATGCAATTTGGTGGAAAGAGTGTAAGGACTGCCGGTTACTCAGAAAGCTCGTTATTCTCACAGGTAACCACTGGCTTCCCTTGCAATAATTGAATAAGTAAACTACTAACAAATTATGAGGAAAAAAGACAGAAAAGTGCTGCGCCACATACAATAAAATAAAATAAAGTAAAATAAGAATAAAAGTACTCTGAGTCTTGTTCCAACTGTGCAAACAGTCACATATGAAAGTATCTCTCATTAAAAGAGTAAGTTCAGCTGTAGTTCCTAGATTCTTTTTCGCTTGGGGGATGTGGAAGGTTTGGTGTCTTTGGTCTCCGTATGTGCGCAGAAGAAGAGACAAAGATGCAATATGTCAGGACTTAGTAAGCCAATATAAGTAAAAATGGTAATGCACTCACATACATGGGAGCTTAGGCCAGCTCTAGTGTGGATCGCCTATAGTGGTATAATCCCCACTATTGGGATATGGTGAAGGTTGATCTCCACTGGTAGTTTCTAGGTGCTCATAGAAGAAAATAAAAATAGTCACAAATAGTGCTCTCAATAAAATAATGGTAGTTGCATAAAATATAAGAATGGTGGTACTCACAAGTGTAGAGCAGGCTCACTGCTCTATGTTGACAGCGTTAGTGGTATGATCCCCACCTAGGATTTTCTTGAGAGTCATAGTAGATGTAATAAAAAGTAATAAAAATAAGTAAAATATCAAAAAGCCAGGAAATAATATTGAAATAAAAGGGTAATGGTACAATAAAACTGTTGTAAAACTAAAATCCTTTATTATATCAGATAAAAAAAAAAGTGATTTCCATAACGTGTTTCGTCATAACAGACTTTCTCAAATGGATTAAACCATTATTATTATTTGAGTATATGTGTCAGAGGCGTAACTAGAAACCACGGGGCCCAGTGCGAAAATTGCCCTGGGGCTCCCCCATACGTCCCTGCCCCCCTCCCCAGACACACATGCAGACATACAGATACACATCCAGACACACACATAGACACACACATGACATACACATAAATTTTGAGACACACATACAGACACACACACACACACACACACAGACTCATACATACAGACACACATACATACACACACACACAGAGAACCATACATACAAACACACATACATATACACCCACACACACACACACAGACATGTAGAGACACACACACACACAGACACACACATGCACAGTCCTCTTGGGCACAAACATGCACAGTCTTTTAAGGCAACTTAATTCCAGGCACTTTATTGTTAAACTCCACCCCTGATACAGCAGCAAATGAAAAAAAATGAAAAACATTAACACAAATCCCTATAAACAAAAACCTAGCTCGGTCTGAGCACTTACTAACATCAAATTCCCTATCTCTCAAGGGTTTAAACTATAACAGAACAATAATTGGTTTCACCAACCTAGTGTCTTTGTCAGATCTCTGCACTCCACACTCAGTTAACATGTGGCTTCCATTCATTCTAGAAAGAAATAAAATTCTCTCTCCTTTCCGCACTCCCAGTGCTCCAAGCCAGCCTTGACTGCTTTCCCTTCTGCACTCCCAGTGCTCCAAGCCAGCCTTGACTGCTTCCTTCTGCACTCCCAGTGCTCCAAGCCAGCCTTAACTGCTTTCCCTTCTGCACTCCCAGTGCTCCAAGCCAGCCTTAACTGCTTCCTTCTGCACACCCAGTGCTCAGTCTCCTTGACTCTCTCTCAGGAGAGAACAGCGTCTCTCCCACCTGCTTCCAGGGAGGAAGCCAGCAATCCCCCTTTACCTGCCTAGCAGGCAGGGGTTTATTCCCACTGCTGCAGCCGATTACCTCCATCTGAGCAGTGGGTTGGAGACAGATCAAAACTCTGGCCTGGAACTTATTTCTCCCAGTTGTATGCAAACTGCGGAGTGGAGGATTGGCCCACCTTGCTCTCCAAATGCTCCACCCCAGGGGCCCATAACTAAACTTTGCTTTGTGTTGCCTACAACACATACTACACATACTCCCCCTGGGGTTAAATGTTATAGGCCTATCTGCCTTCACTTTATCACAATACACATACACTAAAAGACACTTACACACACACTCACAGACACACACACATTCAGACACACACACTCACACTGAGACACACACACTCACAGACACATACACTCACAGACACACACACTCAGACACACACTCACAGACAAACACACACACTCACACACACACACAAATTATTCATATTTTTAAAATTTAAAAATGTACACCCAGCCTCCTTACCTGGAGAGCTGGCGTGGATCTGTCCATGGGGTCCAGTGGGGCTTCACTGAGGCGGGCGGCTGTGTTCCTGGCAGAAGTGGTGAGGGAGCTGTGTTTTCCCGGCTCTGCTCCCTTGCGCCGCGCAAGCTGTCTACTGATGCCGGGAGCCGGAATATGATGTCATGATCAGCAGAGCAGGGAGCACAGCTCCCTCGCCGCCTCTGCCGGGAACACAGCCGCCCGCCGGGGGGGTCCATTAGGTGGCCAGCAGGCCACCTCTTGGGCCCCCCTATGACAGGAGGAACACGGGGGCTGCATCCCGGTCTGACAGGAAGTGCTAGCTTAGTGAGCACTTCCTGACAGACCGCTTGGCCACGCTACACACAGGCAGAAGGGGAAACAGCACAGGATGTATCCAGACGACCCCTGCAACTGTGGTAGGTACGCCACTGATATATGTATATGTGCATACATCTCATTTCGTATCCAAATATCAACTCTACATAAAAACACATCACATATTCAATAAACACACTACACAAAAATGCATGCCTGCTTTCAAATGCCAACACTGCATGCAAACACACCCTTACATTCACCCACTCATACTTCATACAAAAACATGCTTACATTCAAACACACAAACACTGCTAAATACATAACAAAAAAATAAAACACTGCTTAATGCTAAATATATATATATTTTTTTTAATGTGTGGGTGTTTTTTACATTTTAAAATTTGGAGGGGGTGCCAAATATAAGATCCGCCCCGGGTGCCAAATGCTCAAGGTACCCCCCTGGTGATGAGTCCAGAAAGATCAGGCCCAGAGACCAGAAAGAGAGACTTATGATTGGTGGAGCCTCTTCCTGTTACTGTATCTTGCATGTACATAGTGGGGAATTGCGATGCGGCATCATACATAAACCAACCCAATTCGCCCCCCAAATAATGACAGACAACGTAGTATGGATGAAACAGGCCACAGCATTTATTATAACATATGATAATTACTGTATAACACACCCATAATTTATTTTAATAAACTCTTCTTTTATGTAACCAAAACGTTAAACATCAATAACCATATCTTAACATATAACTTAACACATAGTGTCCTTGCCAATAAACTGACCATGCGCCTATGTACCACTTCCTCTCATCTCCCCCCTCGGCATAAACTCTTTTTCCTTCCAATGCTTACCACCAGCCGACAGGTAACCTAAGGTTAACCCTTTAGAGCAGGGAAGGTTGAGACCTGAAAACTTGCTCACTTCATTCCACATACTTAAACATAACCACCTCAAAACTTAATTGGCAAGGACATACCCCTGGCTAGCTGTGACTAAATATACCAATGGGGCGGGCAGGAGGGAAGCTGTTTGCTGGCCCGAATCCCAAGTGGTCAGGGCCGCTATCAGGGGTTGACAACCATAACAGTTGTCACGGGACCGGCGGTCCGTACGCCGATGGGGCCCATCGGGTGGCCCATACACTTAGGGACACCCGATGGGCCCTATATCTTCAGGGGTCCGGTCAGCGCTGTGGCCGTGGTATAGTGCGACTGAGCCCCTTTAAAAAAAAAAAAAAAGCAGCCGCAGCTGTCACTTTCTCCCAGCTCACGTGCGGGAGGAGCACGCTCCCGACAGTGAGGGAGAGCCATGCCGACTACTCCCATCAGCTCCAGCCACCCTCCTGCAAAGAAAAGGTAAGAGACAGGAGGGTGGCTGGAAAATGAGCTATGTGTGTGTATGTCTGTATGCATGTTTGTCTGTATGTATGTCTGTATGCATGTCTGTATGTCTATGTCTGACTGTATGTATGTCTGTATGCATGTATGTCTGTATACATGTCTGTATGTCTATGTCTGTCTGTCTGTATGTCTGTATGCATGTCTGTCTGTATGTATGTCTGTATGCATGTCTGTATATCTATGTCTGTCTGTATGCATGTCTGTATGTCTATATCTGTCTGTATGTATGTCTGTCTGTATGTATGTTTGTCTGTATGCATGTATGTCTATGTGTGTCTGTCTGTATGTCTATGTCTGTCTGTCTGTATGTATGTATGTCTGTATACATGCATGTCTGTATGTCTATGTCTGTATGCATGCAGGTCTATGTATGTATGTCTGTCTGTATTCATGCATGTATATATGTCTGTATGTCTGTCAGTATGTATGTATATATATGAATGTATGTCTATATGTATGTATGCCAGTATTATTGTATGTCTGTATGTCATTATGTATGTCTGTATGTCAGTATGAATGTATGTCTGCATATCATTATGAACGTATGTCTGTGTGTATGTGTATATTGATGTCTGTATGCATGTATGTCCGTATGTATGTATGTGTGTCAGTATGTCTGTATATATGCATGTATGTCAGTCTGAATGTATGTATGTATGTCTGTATGCCATTATGAATGTATGTGTGTATGGATGTCAGTGTCTGTATGTTTGTCAGTATGTCTTAATGTATGAATTTATGTATGTCTGTATGTGTGTATGTATGTGTGTATGTATGTATGTATGTCGGTGTCTGTATGTATGTCAGTGTGTATGTATGTGTCTGTATGTCCTCATGCATGTGTGTCTGTATGTATGTTAGTATGTGTCTGTCTGTCACTATGTATGCCTGTGTGTCTGTATATGTGTGTATGTCTCAGTATGTGTGTGTCAGTATGTATGCCTATATGCGTGTATGTCTGTTTCAGTATGTGTGTCTGTTAGTATGTATCTGTGTCCTTTTGTATCAGTGTGTGTGTTTGTGTCTGTGTGTGTATTCCTGTGGGCGGTATTTGGAGGCGGACCCTGTGGGCGGTATTTGGAGGCGGGCCCCAGGGGGCCCAGACCCCAAAATTTCTGGTGGCGTCCCTGCAAGTGGTACTGAGGTAAGACCAGCCCCACTAACTCACACAACACATAATCCCACCCACACATTCATACACAACCAATCACACGCATCTATCCCCATACTCATACATGTCCTTGTCTGCTTAGCTGCGCTATCTCCCCAAGGCCTAAACGGTGCTGTTTCAGTATCTCAGAAGACAAATATTGTTTATGTAATTTTTTTTTAACGCCATATCTATAAAATTGGGCGCAATCTTTAAACCATTGTTTCATGTAAGGTGTCGGAGCTCAGTGACAGAACATTCAATCTGTGACACCATGGCACTTTTTATTACTTGCACCGCGCTCTGCACACAATGTGCTCTGCTTCCGTCCTCTGTCCTCGTCCTAGCGAGGACCCCACAATCACATGGCCGGGGATAGCTGGCTTCTGTATTGCCAGCAGGTAATTACAGGTGGTCCCCCTGCTGGCTGGAAATAAAATGAAAATAAAATGTATTAGTGTAAAAAAAAATATATATATACTTAGATCATATATATATACATACACACACGTACACCGTCTAGGTGTATTTTACTATTAATATATATATAACTATATATATATATTAATATCAAATTACACGTAGACTGATACTGGTTAAATATATATATAATTATTGTTATATATATATTTATATATAATATAAAATAATTTAATATGTAAATACGTTAACAAATAAAATTAAAAAAATAATTTAAAAATATTTATTAAAAAATATATAGATGTGTGTTATTTCATTCTAACTGTATTGTGATATTAATATATATATATTTATATCAAAATACACGTAGAACGAAATAATATATATATCTACATACATAAATATATACGTATATCACTATATATATACCTATATATAAATAAAACTATTTTAAAAAAATTATATAGATGTATATATATACATATATTAATTCTACATATATATTTATGTAATATTTTTACATAATTAGGTATCTCAATCAATTAATGACAACCCATGCCGAAAGTAAAGGGAATTTAATTGGCTAGCACTATATTTAACCCTGTAACTTTCCAAGACACCATAAAACCTGTACATGGGGGGTACTGTTCTACTCGGGAGACTTCGCTGAACACAAATATTAGTGTTTCAAAACAGTAAAATGTATTACAACGATGATATCGCCAGTAAAAGTGACGTTTTTTGCATTTTTCACGCACAAACAGCATTAAACGGACAATATTATTGCTATGATACTTTTTACTGTTTTGAAACACAAATATTTGTGTTCAGTGAAGTCTCCCGAGTACAACAGTACCCCTCATGTACAGGTTTTATGGTGTTTTCAAAAGTTACAGCGTCAAATATAAGGCTTGCGTTTCATTTTTTTCACATTAAAATTTGCCAGATTGGTTACGGTTGCCTTTGAGACCCTATGGTAGCCCAAGAATGAAAATTACCCCTATGATGGCATACCATTTGCAATAGTAGACAACCCAAGGTATTGCAAACGGGGTATGTCCAGTCTTTTTTAGTAGCCACTTAGTCACAAACACTGGCCAAAATTGGCGTTTTTTTGCATTTTTCACACAAACAAATACTAACGCTAACTTTGGCCAGTGTTTGTGACCAAATGGCTACTAAAAAAGACTGGACATACCCAATTTGCAATACCTTGGGTTGTCTACTATTGCAAATGGTATGCCATTATGGGTGTAAATTTCATTCCTGGGCTACTATAAAGTCCCAAAGGCAACGTAACCTATCTGGCGAATTTCAATTTCAAATGTAACATGCTATATTTGACCCTGTAACTTCCCAAAACGCCATAAAACCTGTACATAGGGGGTACTGTTTTACACGTGAGACTTTGCTGAATAAAAATATGTGTATTTTATTGCAGTAAAAGCAAACAGTATTATGACATTGACAGTTAAAATGTCATGTAGAACTAAAAATTTTTAAAAAAATCTTATTTTCTCCCATTTTTTTCATATTAAATCATGTTTCACATCTAAATATTTGATATTAAATGAAAGCCCTGTTTCCCCTGAATAAAATGATATATAATAAGGGTGGGTACATTTACTATGAAATAGGTGAATTACGGTTGGACAGACATGTAGCGCAAATACCAGGTTTTGTTTACATTTTGTTTCGTTCACAACGTGTACATTTGGCTCCGTCCTTAAGGGGTTAATAATCAGTCATTATGGAGATCAAGAAAAATAGTAATAACTTTTTTAATGCGGGTACAGCGTATATATGAAACACAGTTTTCATAGGGGTGTATCCAACAGAAGAAAAAATCAACCAATCATAGACGTTCAGTACAAAAAATATAATTTCTCATATAACATTACGTATTACACAAAATCTACTGCACATGCCTAGCACGTCTTCTCTAAACTATGCAAAGGTAATCTTCTCTGTGTCCGCTTGCCCTGAGAAAAAAGGGAGTACCGATTGCAGGAACTATCACTGCCAGGATTTTAATATCTGAAAAATAAACTGAAATGCAGAAACACACACCTTGTATTTACCTGTATCATCAAGCTGTCACTAAACACAGTAATTAGATGCAATGTGTGCCTTAGCCGTGCCATGAATGGACCGAATTCCCATTCTTTTTAATATGCATGTAAAAGAAAACCACGTCACAGGAGCTATGAGCAGTTTTCGGTGGCTTATTCAAGTTTAGTTGAAAGTACAGCTCCTTTTAATTTATTATAAATAAATAAAACAATTCATACTTCTTAATAAGAGAATGTATTAAAAACAACATTTTACAGAAGAGGGAGCTTGAATATAGAGCTCTAATAATATGTTGGTTTATTTATATGAGCTTTTGAGATGGTCATAAGGAAATCACATCAGACATTTAATAGATGGGAAAATAGCAGAACAAATGCCGTTCCAATTCATTTCACAGTTCATTGGTGATCCCTGCGGCCCGATGAATGTACCTGCACCCCAGATAAAATGTTGCTGTTTTTTTAGGCGTTTACTTGTTTGGTGAGATCTGGAAGCAGAGTGATATAAGACATTACACAGCACCCATTCCCTTCACTGTGTGCGCTCAGTTACTGATACGGCACATGGTCCAACAGCAAGAACTGAGTGACCGGGTTGTTTACTACACTGGGAATTGTTATAAAATAAAAGCAATTTCCAATTTTAGGCCCAAATATCTGATTATCATTTGACCTTATTACATTATTTTACATTATTACATTCTTTTCTTACAGAGCTGCGTCTTCGTACAGACGCCATATTGGCCATTAGTTTGGAAGCAGTCTGTGAGTGAAACCATGAAGTTCCAGAGAACCCAAGCCGGTGTTGTGACCCAGTGAACTATGCTGGGATTCTGAGGTTCCTGGAAGTTGCAGATTTTTTTAAGAGAAGTGAAGCAGCTAAAAGCCCAGACTGTAGTTCGTTCCATCGATGAATGTAAAATATCCTTTTCCTCAGTCTTTAAGTTTAACGCTGCAATCTCCCGACCCATATGAGGTCCTCCCCCCAGCCCTCAACGGCAGTACTGTGGTACCCCCTGTAGGGCCTACTCACCACCAGGGCCCTGAACACAGCCCCGCTGTCCCCCCGCCGCGGAGGGATCTTGAAGGCTGCTGGGCGGCAGTAAGACGCTGGGGAGGTGCGGCCCACTTCCCACCGCACCCAGCCCGCGTTCCAATGCCGGAAGCCGGGGCAGGTCGTGATGTGGATGCAGGTTGAGTAGGCCGCTTGTCCCGCGTGGCATTGGTAGGCTAGGCATCCTGCGTAGCAGTAGCAGGCAGTGAGTCTGGAGCCCCAGACATGTGGGCCTGGCGTTGCCTTGGGACCGAGCTCCTACTCCTCAACTGTGCAGTGTCTGGGGACAATCTAACCAGCGGGCGGGAACACCGGCCGATGCTATTGCGGCCCCCAGGAGTTATCATTTGATTATAAGCGGTTCCTGGCGTTTTTTGGCTGGTTCCACCAGGAGGATCTATTGATGGGGATATTAATCCACGAGGGATAATTATTTATCAATACAACATATTTGGCATCACATGCATTGGAATATACCATTGATCCCGGGCAGGGGTGTAACCTTGATCTCAGTGAGATGCTAAGGATCACATGACTGTAACATGTGTTTCTACACATCATTATACAGTGTTGCTATTACGGACTTACACTGTATATTTTGCTTCATTTCTGGCCGCCCAGCTGTTACAAACATCACAAGAAAAATGTGTAGAATCTCTATTTGGGGCGCAAATTTATATATATATTCATTTGTATTCGTATCCATATCATAACTGTGTAGGTTGCTAGCTTATAATAAACGCTGCAATGTGATTGCGCTGTATAAATGTCTTTATAATTTACTTGTCATGAAATGTTTGTATAATGTCATCTTTTTAGAAGTTAATGATATTGCCCAACATTCGCAGAGTGTGGTCTAATCAGATCTGCTAAATTCTGCTGTTATGAATCATTTCCATCGTAATTCTCCAGTTTACATTTTTATTAAGTCCCTTCTACCAGATAATTAAAGCTGCATGACGGAATCTACGCCTCTTTATAACATTTAGACATTTTATTGTTCCAAATTTATTCCTGTTATTTTATATTATGAATACATATTAGTGATATTCATTTAAGAAGCAGAATCCCTTTTGATGTTATTTTTATAACAGCAGTAGGAAATTTACTCCGCACTCCACAATTCCTAGAAGGTTTTTATAACAGTCTCTCCTACACAGGATTTGCAAATTATATATTTTTGTTTAATTCTTCCAAGGATGTGGCACAATTAAAATGTAAGTCTGTGGGTGTAAATGGTAAAAGATGTAAGTTCTGCCTCAGTCTGCGGAAACTCTCTAAACCTCTATGTTGTGTCTCTTTGAACCTAAATCGATTCCTCGCCTTTCTCTTATTGTGCAGGTGTGTGATCATCATCTGAGAGCCTTTGAAGATTAGACAATGTTTCCATCCATTTAATGCCAAGTTCAAAGACCCGGTGGATATTTCCAAGAGGAGAGCTTGGCTTGTGTCCGCCACAAGTGTTACAGAGATATTTTACATTTATCTGAGGAATTGAAAACTGTAAAACTTAATAAACAGTTGGATTAGGTAGACAATGCTGTTGATATTTTGCTCTTTACACTGGTATCCTATCGGTGTGATGGACACCCCTGTGCCACTGGCTTGTGTAGAGTCTTGGAGGCCAGCCTCCTGCCCACCGACTATGGGCCCAGTCCAAAGAACTTCTAAAGAAGAAAAATGGCTATTCTCAATGTGGACAATGGGACTTTTGGGGCTCCAATTCCATGGCTTCCTTTTCTGTAGAGTACACGGGGGTGGGGGCTGGGGGGGTATTAATATCTCTGAACAGACATAATTATCTACAGTGATGGAAAAAAAGTTTTTTATCCCCTGCTGATTTAAACGTTTGCCCACTGACAAAGAAATGATCAGTCTATATTTTAATGGTAGGTGCATTTTAACAGTGAGAAAAACGCATGTCAAAAAAATTATAAATTGATTTGCATGATTTGTGGAGTGGGATTAATATCAGCGGAGTGAGATTAATATCAGCGGAGTAAGATTTATATCAGAGGAATGGGATTAATATGAGAAAAGTGGGATTATTATCAGCGAAGAGGGATTAAGATCAGCGGAGTGAGATTAATATCAGCGGAGTAAGATTTATATCAGAGGAATGGGATTAATATGAGAAAAGTGGGATTATTATCAGCGAAGAGGGATTAAGATCAGCGGAGTGAGATTAATATCAGTGGAGTGGGATTAATATAAGCGGAGTGGGATTAATATAAGCGGAGTGAGAGTTATATCAGCAAAGTGAGAGTTATATCATCAGAGTAAGATTTATATCAGGGGAATGGGATTAATATCAGCAGAGTGTGATTAATATCAGCAGAGTGAGATTAATATCAGCGGAGTGAGAGTAATATCAGCGGAGTGAGAGTAATATCAGCAGAATGGCACTAATATCAGCAGAGTGGGATTAATATCAGTGGAGTGGGATTAATATCAGCGGAATGAGATTAATATTAAAATAAGTGAAGTGGGATTGTTATAGATGGAGCAGGATTGTTATTGATGGGGGTGGATCATTATCAATGGAGAGGGATTAATGTCGATGAGGGTGGATTGTTATCGATGGGATTGGATTGTTACCGATGGAGAGGAGTTGTTACCAATGGAGATATATTATTATAGATGGAGAGGGATTGCTATCAATGGGGGAGGATTGCTATCGATGGGATTGGATTATTGTCGGGGAGAGGGATTGTTATCATTGGAGTGGGATTATTATCAATTGGGGTGGATTGTTATCAATGGAGCAGGCTTGTTATTTATGAGGGTTGATTATTATCAATAGGAGTGGAATATTATCGATGGGGATATATTGTTATCGATGACAGTAGATTATTATCAATGGTGGTGGATTAATATATGGATATGATGGAATAAGATGTCAGACAGTGTATGTAGATGGCTCTGTAGTCTTCTAGCCTAGACAATAAGTAGTTAATATTCTTTTTCCCGTTGCCAAGTGTTTCCCGTAACGGCCTGTGTGACTTTATTTAGGGAAGGCGTGCGTGCCCAATGTAGCACAGCAGTAAAAGATGTCTGTAGATGTTAAAAAAGGCCTGGGGGTAAGGAGGTTTGGATTTTGGAAAGTTCTTTAAATTATGTCATGAATGAAAATGAAAGAAACCATTTATGTTCCAAATATCCAGTCCAGAATAAGAAGACGCAGAGGGTGGAGATGCACCAGCATATAGTGGGATGAAACCATGAAATGTGATCCATGTGTTGTCTCACTGGCGGTTTACATAAAAATAACTTCCAAGTGTACGGTGTTCGGAGGGACAGCCCCTTCATCCCTCTTCCTAGCTTGCTTTATGTGAGCTTGATAGGTTGGGTGTGTAATACAGAATGTTGCAGCAATAGAAGACACAATATGTGGGGTGGCTGTATGCTTTCTCTATGCTTGTTGAATTAAAGTGGATCTGTTACCATATGAAGCCCCCGACTGAAAGCCCAGGAAATCATGTATCCTTGACCCCTAATGCTTTCCCAACCATTTTTGGACCCTGGGACTGGCTGTGTTTAACGGTTTAATGGTGTGCCAGTCTCAAAAAAACTTCAATCAAGATGCCGCCATCATCAATAATCTAAGATGGCAGCACCATAGCTGGGAGTACACAGTCTGCAAGGAGCAGTGACCGTGACAGCCGTGATGCCACCACTACAGGAGGGGATGAGTAAATGGGCCTTGGGTCAATAACAGAGTTTAGAATGGCAGCAGAACTTATCTAAAACTATACCCTTTGTGAATGTTTGTCAACATTCGAGTTATACATAAGAAAGAGTAGTCCCTACTTTTTCTAATGTTTAACTGAAATTAAGCTTTTTTTTTTTTTTTTTTAAAGGGCCACTAAGGAGGGTTTTAGGATATGTTGACATAAAAATAATAACAAATGCACTTTAAGACCTTTTAGTTTTGGGACTAATGCCATATTCAGAAGATAAGTTTGTTGAAACTCTAATGTTTAAGGGTTAGGTTGGTATAAAGGTGGCAAGGGGCTCGGGGTAGCGTGGCCATATACAGCTACAAGTGGAGGTTTACACATTAGTTACAGGTATACTGGCCACCATCCTCTATGATAATACAGGAGGTAACAGTGGTGAGATTAAGTTGCTGGTGGACCCTATGACATTAGTGCATAAAAGGTTTTAGAGAATAAGTAGTCTTGGGAAGAATCAGTGGGTACCATTCCATGGTAATTGGAACTTTGGAGACTGTGATGAACCGCCTGGCACCCCGACCGGGTGCCTCCACCAATCGATGCTTCTAGTGCTCACTGAGTACTCCAAGCACTCCACCAGACATCATCAGCACTGTAGTCCCAACTTCCAGCGTTACAACTTGGTTGGGGTCTCGCTGTCTTCCATTCACCCTGGACCCAAGAACAGGATCCAGCTTCCAGTGGGTAGACCTTTCCTCCAAGAGAGTGTAGCAATATGCTCTTAAAAGAGCAAGTGAATATAATCCCAGGGAAGTGTGTCAAAACCTAGCCACTTCAACATATCAGAAACTGTGTTCGTGTTATTGTCCCCTTCTAAAAGGCTTCGGCGTTCGTACGCTAGTTCACAAACAATATTGGAGTATCCAGTTTGTGAAACGAAAGAACTGCCAAATGGGAGACCACATAGGGGAGTCGTGTGTCTCCCATTAACAAACTGGCAACATTGTAACTACAGACTACAACAGGTTTTATGGGTGGCCACTGTTCGTATAACCGAACACGTGGCGGTGGCCATCTTTATTCACGAAAGCCCAGTGGTGTTTGGTCGTCGATTGCCTGGAACTAAAATCAGCTACTCAACTTCACGAACACCGCTGGACTTCCATACCTTTCGCATAAAGTATTAATTCGCACAAATAAGACGGCGTTCGACAATTAAAGCTCACTGTCTACTGTATCATTGTAATGTGGGTTCGTATGAACACTTCATTCGAATGGCTTTCCTATTCTATTGAATGGATCTGAGCAGTATTTCGCCCGATGGTGCGCTCAGATCCCAGCCATTCAATGAAGGGTCATTCGGACAATTCCAAGTAAAATTGTACAAGTTATACATTTTTATGTGAAATGGTGAATTTGGCTGTACGGAGAGATAATTATATTATTAGTTATTGGGAAAAAGGGATTATTGTTACGCTACCTGTATTTTGCATGCTGAATCCTGACTACCAGGGTAGATACAGTGGATTAACCTACTACTCCGCTACAGGGAGTATAGTGATATAGCAATCCCCAGGGTAAATACAGTTGTTTCCCCCACACATGAGACGAGGCTCATGTTGAGGGTAAGCAGGAACTCATTTATTGGGAGCCACAACTGGCCATATATGCAAGTCCCCATGCAAGGGGCACTGAGAGTAAACCACAGCAGAAACAAACACACAATTACATTGGCTCTCAGATCCAGGACACTCCCATACATAAACAGATAATCCCTCCTCTGTGCTAGGGAGATAATTGGATCAGGAACTGTACTAATTTAATCCGATTATCTCCAAGCACAGAAAAACATACAATTTAACAGTACCCCAAAAGTACCCCCAACACCAATGGAAACCCATTGGTCGCCCTGATAGCCCTGATCTGGAGGACCAACATATCCAAAGATCACCCAGATTGGTTCAGAAAATTCCTAGAAGTCACATTTTGATTGATCGCACGTTTGGTCCCATGCCCAAAACAGTTCCAGAAAATCAGGCTGTGCGGTCGGTCTATTTCCGGAATACATAAAACAGTCAAAATACCAAACATAGGAGTTTGTATAGGCACTTAGTCTATGTTTATAGTTCGGGAGCTTATTCCTACCGAATGCCTCTCTTCTAATACGAATGAAAATATGAAAGTCCCAGCGGTGTTTGCACCGTCGAGTGTCCGATAATAGTGCCATGCATTCGACGACCAAACACCGCTGTATGTGTTTGCAGCTAAAGATGGCCACCGCCGGTGTTTGCACATACGAACGACAGCCACCCAGCTAACCACTTAGAACGTTGCGATTAAACAAAAGTCAGGGAGGTTAATGGGCTGCACACTCCTGTTCTGGGTGGTCCAACTGTTTTATAACCAAACAGAATAAGTACAATTCTTTCGGTAAGCCTCATATACCGAACCATATAAATACAAAAGGCACCAATAGTGCCTTTAACCAAGGCTTATCACAGGGGCAATAGTCCTGTGCAGGAGGCTAGCAAACAGGCTCCTCCAAAATCCTGTGGTGAGGTTCTGTTTGCCACAGAGACACTGTTCATATTGGCTCCAGGGGGACCAAACTCTTGGCTCCAGATTCTAGTATTCTTTGTGTCCAACTTGCTGAGCACAGTGAGTAAACACTGCTTGGATAGTAGACACTGCTAAAATAGTAGACACTGCTTATATAGTAGACATTGCTTAGCTGCTGTGGTTATCACATAGCTAAAGATGGGAGATAGTAGAACTATTTTCTTGTGTTTTCCATGTGTACGCTGTGATGTAAGTAAAAAAACTTGATTTTCTGTATAAGGTTCAAGTTCTACATATTATTAATTGAGAGTTTTATCATGTTAAATCCCCAGTGTAGTGTAGGATGTGGGAGAGAGAGAATACAGATGGGACCTTTTATAATTATTAATGGGGAACATTGGGGGGTTACACACAGATCTATCATTTTATTCTTTCCTCAATATTTAACCCTTTCATGGCTCAGTATTTAATGTCCCAAACACAGTGACAGCATATGATTACTGTATCAGTTTTGAGTATGAACTCCTTGTACCTTATTCATTTCAAATTGCCACATGCAGCTGCAGTGATTGGACATAATTGCTGGTGTTATACGCTTAGTTGCCCCACTCTGGTATGTCTCTGGGAAGTCATACTTTATCTGCCTGTACAATTACTTGTATGCCAGTATTATAGGGTATTGTTATTAAAATGCTCCCTATTCTTTCATTATATACACATAGCACATTAATTCTATTTGGTTAATTCACAGAGATATCTGTTCCCTTTACATTGAATATTTAGACTGTGTGATACTTAGACCAAACATGAAGTTCCCTTAAACATAAAATGGCATATGTAATGAACCTCCTGTATCCTGAGTGATACGTTTGTTCGAAGTCTCCCGAAATCCCGCAAGGTCGTGTGATAAGCTAGCTCTAACAGTCGCATACCCAAATATCAGTCAAGACTTGATGAAGGGTACTGTGGTGGGACCGCTGCCAGTCCATGAATTGCCTATCCGATATTATGTGTGTTTCCCCATCTTTTCGTGTCTTCTGCCCGCTCAGGAGTACTTCCACAAAAGGAATGCATTCGCCTCCCGAACGGACCACCCTGATACCCCATTTAGAATGTTGGTGTAATGTGGCCCTAGTCCTAGCAGGGACTCTCCGCTGGTTACTCTAAAATATGCTCAGGAACAAGTAAAACAATACAATTTAAAAGTCAGGCACAGCAAAGTAATCAAAGAATCTCCCACCACATCCCCGGGCTTTGATCTGTCGCGGGTAAGATAAGTATTTGTTATTTTTGTTGGTGTGACCGCTGTGTTTCTGTGCGGCCACGCCACCCACCTGGTGGGCAGGGCCAGGATTGAGAGGAACTTGGCGTGAAAAGAACGAATCTTGCCAGCATGTTTGCCAGCATGTATGTCAGAAGCCAGAACCAAAGAATGCTTGGCAGACCCATACCCCCTCCAATCAACTAAATACTGTAAGTATTTGTAAGTAACCACAAGAAAACCTGGAATCAATTATGGAGTAAACTTCGTACTCCTCCTGTCCAGAAACAATCAAAGGAGGAGGAGGAACAACGGAGACAGTATATCTATTGCAAATAAGTGGTTTGATTAATGAAACATGAAAAGAATTAAGAATACGCAAAGAGGCAGGAAGCGCCAGAGAATAAGAGACAGAGTTAATTCTCTAAACAACACGAAATGGACCAAGAAATCTGGGGGCAAACTTCATGCTAGGAACTTTTAGTTTGATGTTGCTCGATGATAACCACACCCTCTCACCCACCTGATAAAACAGGTTTATCAGCATGAAACTTGAAACAAGCAGCCGCAGTCTCAAGAGCGGAGTGAACTTTGGACCAAGTCTCACGAATAAAAGTAAGGTGATCATCCAGAGCAGAGATAGCAGTGTCAGACAATACAGCCAGTAGAATAGTAGGATGATGACCGTTCTTGACAAAGAATGAACTATGTCCCGATGAGTCATGGGTAGCATTGTTCCTTGAAAACCTCGGTCCAGGGCAGTAATTCAGACCAATTATCCTGTGTGCTATTTACAAAACATTGCAAATACAGTTCCAAGGATTGGTTAGCCCTCTCAGCCGTACCATTGGTTTGGGGATGGTAAGAAGAAGAGAATGACAATTCAATACCCAGCTGTTTACTAAAAGCTCTCCAAAATTTGAGACACAAACTGAGAACCCCTGTCAGAGACAATATTTTGAAGAATACCATGTAGTCTGACAATTTCGCGTATAAATATAAGAACCAGATCTTTTTTTGAATGGAATAAAATGAGCCATCTTGGAAAAGCGATCAACCACCATAAGGATAGTGGTATAACCATTAGTACCTGGAAGTTCTACAATTAAATCCATGGACAAGTGGGACCATGGAACACAGGGTATAGGAAGAGGATGTAACAATCCACATGGAAGTTTATGAGGAACCTTAGAAACTGCACATACAGAACAGGCCTCCACATAATCTTTGATTTATTTTCTGAGTGAATCCCACCAAAATGATCTTGAGACAGCGGATATGGTCTTATTAATACCCAGAAGGCTAGCAGTCACATTGTTGTGGAATACCCTCATCACCTCCTTACTTTTAAGCAACGGAATAAACAATTTATCTAGGGGTTTATTGCATTGTGCCTGTGATTGAGCCACCAAGATAGCACAAAGCAGAGGGGATGACAAGGAAAGAACAGTGGAAGCAATGATACACTACAGATGTACCAAAGGATGAGACAAAGGTTGGTCTCCCTGGTACAGAGGTTCATGGGAACCCCCCCTGCCCCTGGATGTGGGAAACCCTGTGTTTATGTGGTGGGCTTTTTCCCGCGTTAGGTTCCCGGGGAGGGGAAGGATCCTGGGAGGGGACATTGTATGCTGTGTGTTACACCCCTTGCATGGGGTTATGCTTAAAAGCAGTGTGTGGCCAAAAAAGTGTTGTTGTACTTTAGAACTGTGTGTCGTCCAGTTACTGGAGGGGAAATGGGTCTCTTTATATCCTAAATGGTTCCATTTCAGCTCAAGGAAGAGAAATAGAGGAGGTAACCTGTCGGGTTACCAGGTGTTCCACTTCAGGTACAAAGGAATGTTTTATTATGTCCAAGTGGCCTGTTTATATACACAGTCCCCCAGCACGGGGTTTCCAGCAAAACCATAGGTAACACCCGCCCAGGCGTCTCTGTGTCTGGGAGATAAGTGGTAATTTAAACTAATTATCTCCCATGCACTAGAGGTACAATAAATAAAATATAAAACACCCCAAAACACACACAATATTAATAGGAACCCCCACAAGTCTTATGTCCCCAGATAGCCCGGATCTGAACACCCAAGTTGTCCAAATAGCGCTCAGTTCCCGAAAATACAACCGAATTGCCATCGGGGTAAAGTTTTGACAGACCACACACATGGCGGCTGCCCAAATTAGTTCCATAAGAAAAGTGGTAGAGGTCAGTCAGCCTTCGGGAGTTCCTACACGAAATTAAACGAATGGTTCATAAAGTGTGAATGGTAGAGTCTTTTCACCAAACAGTGCTCTCCTGGCTTGTCGGGAAAGGAAGCAGGTGGCGGTACCAAGTTACCAAGGTTCGTGGGTTAAAGTATCTATCCTTGAGTTCCAGGCAATCGACAACCTCAAACCGCTTCCTGTGTTCAGGGGACAAAATGGCTGCCATTTGCCAAAGCACATGTTTTCGGTTATACAAATGGTGGCCACCCAGAGAGAGCAATTGAGTTTGTGGTTTGTTTGAAGATAACGAGCCAGGAGGATGGTCTGTGTTTGGTAGATAAAAGTACCGAACCAAGGGGAACAACTTGGGCTTGGGAAAAATAAAAATAGTTTCAGGGCAGTTTGTCACAGCATATTTCATGGTTTATGAAGGTCTATTTCTTTTTATAAATATGCCAGTTTATAGAGAGGATAGAGGGGTGGTGTAATCCTTTAAAGAACCTGTTACCGGATTATTTTAGGAAATGTGTTGAGTGAACATTTGGTGAAAGGAGAGTGAATATATTCCTGTGATTAAGTGAAAATGTAATAGCCATTGTTACAATATTAATTCTGATTGTTTGACAGGTAGCCCTGCTAAAAGACTGTCAAGATATTCTGGACAGGGTACCTGGCAGACTAAAGGATCTGTCAGATGTTCTCCCAGGCAGGAGTCCGCATCTAGGCAGATTCTCATTAATGAGCCAGATCAGAAGACACAACCATGCCAGCAGTCAGAACAAAGAGACTGTTGGCTTTTCTTTTTCTTTTCACCAAACTACTTTAAATATTCTAAAAGGAGTGACTCGTCAAAAGAGAAGGAACCAAGATTATTTTGCCTTTTGAAATGTCCTCCTGGTCCATGGGAAGAATACTGGCTTACAATACCCTTACATTATCATCTTAAAAAATCAATAGACAAGATCTGGACTCCTTTCCCCATTGGTGACTTTCAATGTTTCTTTGGAATTACAGCTTTACCATTCCGAGGCTTGACCAGTGACCACTGCTCTCAGCTCAACATTTATTATGATCATCTGGAGTTTCCTGATGATTATTTTATTTTGTCAATCTTTGTTTTATTGAGGTTAAAACATCAGTTTACAATAGTCAGATTGAATGCGATGATAACAATAGTGTGAATTAGTTTTGCAACAATACATAGCATTCATTAGTGAGAACCTCTTTTATTTATTTTTTTTATTACGTTTGTTGGTCAGGTGGTGCGGGTTGAATAGATTTATATAAATGACACGTTGTATCTGGTGCAGATATCCTTTTGTTGGTGATACTGGCATATCATAATGGTGGGGGTAAACGTGCTACTCATAACCTTTGGGTCTGTCGAGTCTGTAAGCTATCTAATAAGGCAAGGGAATTATGGTTTGCGTGCACGCTAGTTGCTGGGCGCTGTGAGGAGTGGCATCTCTGTTATGGTGACAGGTATCTGCAGACTATGTGGCTGGTTGGGTTAAAGACCCCTTTCCATGGGGGTTATGGGGAGGGTTGAGAAGGTTTGTTTAAGAACCTAGGGTTACATTTTAGCTAATGGAACTCTCCCGGGTCGAAGTAATCCCACTAACTTTGACTGTGGTCAGGTCTTGTTAGCAAAAACTGACCGCAATCTATACGGTGTAAAGCAGGTGTGGGGTTAAACAAAGTGGGTGTATCAACAAGAAAACATGAATAACACATGTGAACATAAATGTGCTGCTCTTCAGGTAGCTCGGGTTGCCACTCCAGGCTTTTCCCTTCTTCCAGGTCGGAAAGGCTCCACTCGTGCAGGGTCCCTGATGTGTTTGGAGTGATCCCCAATGTTTGGAGGAAGTGGCATCTGTGAGGGAGGTGAGTCTCAGCACTCCAATGTTTGGAGGAAGTGGCATCTGTGAGGGAGGTGAGTCTCAGCACTCTAACGTCAGTAGTAGTAGATGCAAGGGATCTTGGTAAAGTTCAGTGGTATTCCACTTTGGCCTCTCGCAGCTGGCCTGTGACTTCTCCAAGAGACATCCTCCATTGCAGTGTATTCCTAGTTAAATCTTGGGAGAATGTGAGCTTGAATGTCTCAAATTTATATGGGGTTTTACCCCGCACTGCTGTCAGAATTAGTTTTTTGTCTGATAGAGAGTGACATCTTACTATAATGTCGCATGTGGCGTCCGTTGGAGCTTGTCTGGATTTATTTATTCTGTAACAGCCGTCGATTATGAACTTTTTTGCTTGAGAGTGCAGTAGGATTATTTCTGTCATGCGCCGCAGGTAGTGTGGCAATTCGGCTGGGACACCTCAGATCTTAATGTTGGCGTGTCTGTTGCGGTCTTCAGCAATATCTACTCGCTGTGTCAGAGATGTGTGCGAGTGTTGCAGGCGTTGCATTTGTTCTTTCAGCCCCTGTATGTCTTGCTTAAGGTCTATGACCTCCTCTTCAGTGGCTTGTGTGCACACTGTCACTATCTGTACTTCTGTGCAGACTACATCCAGATCTGCTGCTGACATCTGTCTGAGCTCTCTCAGTAGGTTAGCGATGTCTTGTTTAGTGGCACGGGCAAGTGGTTCTTTCTCTGCCATTTTTTCTAGCAGTGTCGTGGGAGAGGTTGTGTCCCCTGCTGTGATGGACCGCCTGGCACCCCGACCGCGTGCCTCCACCAACCGATGCTCCTAGTGCTCACCAAGGACTCCAAGCACTCCACCCAACACCATTAGCACTGTAGTCCCCACGTCCAGCTTGGCTGGGATCTCGCTTGGGGGCGCCTGAGTTTTGTCCTGGACCTCCTGACGAAAACAACAATACAAATTTCACCAGAATCTGCCCTATTCCATTTAGGTTTAGACAACCTTGATTTTTCTAACAAAGCCTTGACAGTACAAATATTACTAGCAACAAAGATTGTAATAGCAAGGCAGTGGAAAAGTCAAGATGTAATACAATGGTCTAGGGCAGTGATGGCGAACCTTTTTGAGCCCGAGTGCCCAAACCGTAATACATGCCAATTTTTTTCCCCTCAAAGTGCCAAAACGGCAATTAAACCTGAATACTGAGGTTTAAGTTTAGAAAAAACAACTCATACAGTTGTCCGAACTAATTAACATCTCTGTGTGTGTATTAAGCAGTCTGTCTGTGTGTACTTAGCAGTCTGTCTGTATTTAGCAGTCTGTCTGTATTTAGCAGACTGCTGAATACACACACAGACTGCTGAATACACACACAGACTGCTAAATACACACACACACACACACACACACACACACACACACATACACAGACTGCCGAGTACACACACACACACACAGACTGCTAAATACACACACACACACAGACTGCTGAGTACACACACACACATACTGCTGAGTGTACACACACAGACAGACTGCTGAGTGTACCCACACTACATTGAGGGGTGCATTGTATGTGTTTGTGTGTGTGGGGTGATGTGTTTGTGTGTGTGTGGGTGGGTGGGGTGATGTGATGTGTGGGCAGGGTGATGTGTGGGTGTCTTTGTGTGGGGTGATATGTGTAGGGCAGGGGTGCTGTGTGTATGTCGTCCCCCCTCAGTCCCCCCCCCCCCATACCTCCCTCAGTTCCCCCCCATCTCTCCCTCAGTTTCCGTCCCATCTCTCCCACTCGTTTCCATCTCTGCCTCTCTCTCCCACTCAGTTTACCCCCCATCTCTCTCCCTCAGTTTCCCCCCATCTCTCTCCCACTCAGTTTCTCCCTCATTTCCCATCTCTCTCCCAGTTTCTCTCTCCGTTTCCCCATCTCTCTCCCACTCAGTTCCCCATATCTTTCCCTCAGTTTCCCCATATCTCTCCCTCCAGTTTTCCCCATCTCTCTCCCCCAGTTTCCCCATCTCTCTCCCCTCAGTTCCTCCCCATACCTCTCCCACTCAGTTTCCCCCATATCTCTCCCTCAGTTTCCCCCCATCTCTCTCCCTCAGTTTCCACCCCCATATCTCTCCATCCCCATCTCTCCCACTCAGGTCCCCCCCCTCCTTGAGCTCCTACCTTGTACCGTGGCCGAGCGCACCGCGGAGCTCAGTTTCCTGTACCCGGCTGACAGGAAGTGGTCTCTCTGTGAGCACTTCATTTCTGTCTGCCCGGGTACAGGAAACATAAGATCCTGTACCGCGGTGCGCTCGGCCACACTACACAGAGTGCTTGGCAGGAGGGAGCGCTGTGCGCTATGCGCTCACCTCCTGCCGGTCACTCCGGCTTTGCGCCCGCCGGGCCAGTGCGCCCTAAGGCGGCCACTTGTGCCGCCTTATGGATGCGCCGACGGAGCGCACCCTCCCTCCCTCCGGCGACCTATGGCCGCGTGCCCACAGAGGGGGCTCGGCGTGCCACCTGTGGCACACGTGCTATAGGTTCGCCATCACTGGTCTAGGGTTATAAATCAGATCTCTCACCAATGCTTAATGGAAAAGGGGTATTACTTAGCTAGACAGAAACAATTCCAATATAACAGAATTTGGAATCAATGGCTATCTAAACAAAACCAGGGTAATATTTAAAGAATTAAAGATTTCAGAAGTCAGGAAACTGGTTAAAAAAAAAGAGAGAAAAAAAAGAGAATAGGGAAGGGAAAATAGTGGGAAAAATAGAGGGGAAAAAAAAAGCAACAAGGGAGGCAAACTCCTAGCACAGATGCTGAGGGGCACACAGGGCACGGCACAGGTACAAGCAATACGTACCACACACAACCGTACCACACAATTTCTGGAAGAAATCGCGAATTAATTTAAAAGGTTTTACACTAAACTGTACAATACAAACGAGGACGAAGGAGATCCCCCAAGGGCCGCAAAACAGAGAGACACGGCAGAATACCTGAGGAATTTCCAACTCGAAAGCCCTCACACCGGAAGAGGCAGAGGAACTCGAAGCTCCAATCACCGAAGGGGAAATCCGACTAGCACTGAAAGAAGCGAAAAGAGGGAAAGCACCGGGCCCAGACGGCTTCCTGGTGGAATATCTTAAGAAATTCGGACACACCCATGTACCACATCTCACCAGAGCCCTGAACAGCCTGAGGGAAGGCACAGCCTTCCACAGAGAGACTCTGGCCGCAACAATAGCGGTGATCCCGAAGCCGGGCAAGAACACCGAACAGGTCGGTAACTACTGCCCAATCTCACTCCTCAATACGGACGTCAAGCTGTTCTCGAAGGTCCTGACTAAAAGACTACAAAGGCACATGGCTAGACTAATACATCCAGACCAGACGGGCTTCATACCTGGCCGAGAGGCCAGGGACAACACCCTACGGTTATTCGCCATACAACATCTATCAAAGAAAATGGGAACGAAGCTACTACTGCTGTCGACAGACGCTGAAAAAGCCTTCGACAGAGTAGACTGGCACTTCATGACGGAGACACTATGCGCGACAGGCATTGGAAACGGCATGCTCACATGGATCACAGCACTATACAACCAACCGACTGCCAGGATTTGAGTAAATGGGGCACTCACAGACAACTTCAACATCAAGAATGGCATGAGACAGGATTGCCCGCTGTCACCCCTACTGTCCGTCCTCACTCTGGAGCCGCTTCTAGATCGCATCAGGAAAAATGAAAGGATAATGGGCTGTAGACACGGAACACACGAACACAAAGTGGCCGCATACGCGGATGACATGCTATTTTTTCTCGAGAACCCACTAACCTCCGCCACACAGTTAATGTCGGAATTCGAAACATATGGACGTTTGTCCGGACTCAAATTGAACTTGACGAAATGTGAAATCTTAAACGTCACCGTCCCTGAGGAAGAATGCGCTCAGATCAAAAGGCAATATCCTTTCCACTGGTGCCCAAGCCGAATGAAATATCTCGGGCTGTGGGTCACACGCGAGGCCAAGGACAACTACGCCCAAAATCACATACCCCTACTGAAGACCATTCTCAAGGACCTCAAAAGATGGCACTACCCCCACATATCTTGGCTGGGGAGAATTGCAGTGATAAAAATGAATGTTTTACCTAGGCTACTCTACATATTTCACACAGCCCCACAGGCGATTCCGCAGGCATTTTTTAGGACACTTAAAACAGCAATCACACAATATATTTGGAGAGGGGAGAAGGCCCGCATTGGCTTTGATAAGCTCTGCCTACCAAGAAGCTGGGGAGGGTTAGCCCTGCCCGACATTAGAAAATATCACCAGGCCACGGTACTGCAGAGGCTCAAGGAACTTCACACGGACACACCTGACAGAAGGTGGGTAACGCTCTGGAGGGAATCCACCGAGAAAAGACTGCACACACTGATTTGGCACAGAGAGGCAGACGCACACATAATATTGGGAGAGGACTCCCCACTCACACACACCCTGAGACACTGGAACAAGTTGAGGAAAGGACAGCAGATCTCACCCAAACCCAGCCCGCTGATACCGATCACGTACAACCCCAACCTGGGAGACAGCCTCCCGCCGACGGCTTGGCTGATGGAGCACCGAGACGGATACATACCTATCTACGCAACCCTAAGCAACACGGGAGTGAAACCACTGCGAGACATATTGGAAGAGAGACCACACACACTAATGCACCAATTCCATTACGCCCAACTGACCCACTACTACCACAACCTACCACATAGAGCCAAAATACACAGGGACCTCACGTGGTTCGAGAACCTATGCACTCAGACAACAGAGACTGAAGGGAGGGTCTCCATGATATATCAAAGCATTCTGACAGGACATAGAACAGAAAACACCCTATACAAAAGGCAGTGGGAGGAATGGACGGGGGACTCTTTTTCGGATACCCAGTGGGAAAAGATCTTAATACTACAACACAAAAGCTCCACTAGCTCCCACTACCAGGAGGTAAACTACAAGCTTCTTACACACTGGTATCGCACCCCCTCCCTGATAAACCGCTACGCACCAACCAACCCGAACATCTGCTGGAGATGCGGAGACGGCCCCGGAACCCTGAAGCACATCTGGTGGGATTGCGATAAAATTAAACCGTACTGGTAGAACATTGAACAGGAAATAGGACACATCCTAGGAGACCCTATAGACCTGACAATGGGAGCGGCCCTCATACACCACACGGAACGACCCATACCCTCTTACAAAAAGTCAATCCTGAGACACCTGCTAAATGCGGCTAAATCCCTAATCCCACTGCACTGGAGGGAAGAACATATACCCACAATAGAACAATGGAAGAATAAAGTAGACGTCATAAGAAGGGCAGAAGCCAAAATAGCAAGGAGGAAAAACATACAGAATTATGGACACCCTGGATATTGTACATCGCTTAAGACAGGACAAAGAAAGAGTACACCCAACCGGGAGAGCCGGAATGAGCGCAGGAGGGGGCCCGGACGCGACACGGAGTGAGACAGACACCCTCCCTCTCCACCCCCCCACCCTCCTACTTCCCCTCCCTATCCTCAAAGGGAGAAGACCTTCACACACACATAATATGAAGGAATGTGGAGAAAAAGGAGACATTTACACTAGTAGCAGATATTAATCACGAATAGAACAGAGAGACACGAACTCCAAAGTGGAGGACACATAACAAACATCGCAACCATGGAGCACACAAAGCAGCAACACACACAAGTAACACATGCTGAGCGACCACAGACATAATAGCAAATAAACTAAAAATCAAAAACAAGACAACATAACTCTTTGCACCCAAGTATAAACCTAGACACATGACAAATATGAAAATAAAGAAAGAAAATAAAAAGCTTACACTCAACAACGTCACAGGACAAGGGAAAAGGATAAGTAGTAAGGAGACATGAAACAAACCTTCAGATATGCAGAAGGAACAGACATGACATCTGATGACAGGACTGCGGGCACGCGACAAAACGAGAACTCAGGCCCACACATACTAATCCTACCATAATCAGACAAACACCAAATAATGATTGAATAACTCTGACACATAAACAGCAATAGAGGGACTGAACAGAGTCTGGAAAGTCTCTCGCCCCAACGCCCATGATCAGATTAACGCCTGGGTAAACAGTGAGAATTGGTGAATTCAAAAGCCATAGCTGTAACCAGGGCGGTCTTTAATAACGAATGGACCCTGGGCAAGTGTTTGCTTGGGCCCCCTGTGCCCTGCCGCTCTCGCCCCTCACTCCCCTGTATGCAATCACGGCATCCATCCCAACGCAGTGGCGGTACTAAAGTAGAATGAATTTTATTGGGACCCCCAATTGCAAGGTTGGACTAAAGGTAGAACCCCATCTGTCGTGCAACTCCAACAATGCTTTGACAGCTGGGACTCTACCAATTTCCCATGCTTGCAGGGTTGCATTTAGCACTGAGCCATGTTTGTATGTTTGAATGTAAGCATGTGTTTGTATGGAGTATGTTTGTGTGAATGTGTTTGTATGTGGTACTGGAGTTTTAATGCAAGTGTGCATTTATGTGTAGTGTTTGTTTTTGAATGTAGGAGTGTGCTTGTATGTAGTGTTGACGTTTCAATGCAGGAGTGTGTTTTATATGTAGTGTTGAAGTTTGAATGGAGGGGTGTATTTGTATTTAAAGCTGCGGCTCAGATGCACAGGTACACACTCTGACGCACAAGCAGATACACAGATACATACACTGACTACATACAGATAAACAGGCACATACACTGACAGACACACTGACACAGGTACATATATTGACACACACACATACACTGGTAGACGTACTGACAGACATACTGACACAGGCACATATACAGACATACTGACACACACACACAGTCACATACACTGATCAACATACTGACACACATACACTGACAGAAATACTGACACCCACACACTGACAGACATACTGACACCCACATACACTGAGAAATACTGACACACACACAGACATACTGGCACACAGACAGATATACTGACACATGCATACACATGCACTAACAGACATACTGACGCACTGACAGACATACTGACACATACACATACTGACACACACAGATATACACACACATATATACTGACACACAGACAGACAGACATACTGACACACACACACAGACATACTGACACACACACAGACATGCTGACACACACACACATACACTAACACACACATACACTAACACACACATACACAAACACACACATACACAAACACACACATACACAAACACACACATACACACACATACACAAACACACACATACACAAACACACACATACACACACACATACACTAACACACACACACACACATACACTAACTAACACACATACACTAACTAACACACATACACTAACTAACACACATACACACACACACTAACACACACTAACACACATAAACACACACACACACATACACACACTAACACACACTAACACACACAAACACATACACTAATACATACACTAACACACACATACACTAACACACACAAACAAACACACACACACACTAACACACAAACACACATGTTTTTTTTTTTTAAATATAATCCCCCCAGCCTCCTTACCTTTTGGAGTGCTGGGGGGATTCCCTGGGGTCCAGTGGTGCTGTGGGCGGGTGGCCGGTCAAGGCAGGCGGCGCCGCCAGGGAGCACTCATGCTTCCTCTTCAGCTCCCTCGCCGCTGGGATGCCGGGCGCCGAAGATGACGCCATCTTCTCCTCCGGGCATCAGTGCGGTGCGCGAGGGAGCTGAAGAGGAAGCACTGAGTGCTCCCTCGCGCGCCCGCCTTCCTGCCCGACAGGCCACCCGCCCGCCGGGGTCAGCGGGGCCCACGGGGCAGGTGCCTCGGGCCCCCCAAGAGAAACTGGGCCCGGGGCAGCTGCCCCGTTTGCCCCGCGTTAAAGACGGCCCTGGCTGTAACACTAGAAATTACCAGGGACCTGCGTGTCCGGCAATATTGTGGGCCTGCGAGCCTGAGAACGTTCCCACACGTCATGCTACCTACGCTAATAAATGGTGCTCATGCTATTGTAGATCGTAATATGTCTCTTGGGACCTGCGAGTCCTATTTTTTCTCGACTTTGACAACACAAATAAAACAGATTTACAAAAAAAAAAGGAAAATACATTTTATTTTTATGATCCCCCGAATTACGATGCCCCAATCTGTATGCTACTTAGAGACGGTCTCCATGCCAAAAACACCTTATTCATTTTAAATGTGTGTATTTTTGAGTACGGCTGTAGTACTAACCAGGATATGATCAATGGAAATAGTCATTTGCCAACAGCTGTACTTATTGTTTGTCATTTTTACTTTATACAGTTGCAAGAAAAAGTTTGTGAACCCTTTGGAATGATATGGATTTCTGCACAAATTGGTCATAAAATGTGATCTGATCATCATCTAAGTCACAACAATAGACAATCACAGTCTGCTTAAACTAATAACACACAAAGAATGAAATGTTGCCATGTTTTTATTGAACACACCATGTAAACATTCACAGTGCAGGTGGAAAAAGTATGTGAACCCCTAGACTAATGACATCTCCAAGAGCTAATTGGAGTGAGATGTCAGCCAACTGGAGTCCAATCAATGAGATGAGATTGGAGGTGTTGGTTACAGCTGCCCTGCCCTATAAAAACACACACCAGTTCTGGGTTTGCTTTTCACAAGAAGCATTGCCTGATGTGAATGATGCCTTGCACAAAAGAGCTCTCAGAAGACCTACGATTAAGAATTGTTGACTTGCATAAAGCTGGAAAGGGTTACAAAAAGTATCTCCAAAAGCCTTGCTGTTCATCAGTCCACGGTATGACAAATCGTCTATAAATGGAGAAAGTTCAGCGCTGCTGCTACTCTCCATAGGAGTGGCCGTCCTGTAAAGATGACTGCAAGAGCACAGCAGAGACTGCTCAATGAGGTGAAGAAGAATCCTAGAGTGTCTGCTAAAGACTGTCACTGGCAAATGCTAACATCCCTGTTAGCGAATCTACAATACGTAAAACACTAAACAAGAATGGATTTCATGGGAGGATACCACAGAGGAAGCCACTGCTGTCCGAACAAAGCATTGCTGCACGTTTACAGTTTGCACAAGAGCACCTGGATGTTCCACAGCAGTACTGGCAAAATATTCTGTGGACAGATGAAACCAAAGTTGAGTTGTTTGGATGAAACACACAACACTATGTGTGGCGAAAAAAAGGCACAGCACACTGTTACGGTACCTCCAGTAATGGCTGGCATAAACTCCTTAGTGATAAAAACACTGAGGATAAATGGAAACTATTCAAACATATATTAGAAAGGTACATTTCTCAGTACGTACCATTGGGTAATAAATATAAAAGAAACAAATTAAAACCAATGTGGCTTAGTAGAGAAGTAAAACAAGAGATTAAAAATAAGAAAAAGGCATTTAAAGCATTTAAATCAGACAAATCAAAGGCATCCTATTTAAGATATAAGGAAGCCAATAACACTTGCAAAAAGGCAATTAAAGTGGCTAAACTAGAAAATGAGAAATTGATAGCTAAAGAATGCAAAACCAACCCCAAAAAATTTTTCAAGTACATCAATTCTAAAAAAACAAAAAATTAAAGTGTAGGTACACTTGAAACAGAGTTGGGTTTATTAGCTAATGAAGACCAGGAAAAAGCAGAAATTTTAAATAACTATTTTTCTTCAGTATTTATTAATGAGGATCCTATGGTAAGAGATATGCAAATGTTTGCTGCAAAAAACTTGCAAATAACTTGTGATTGGATAACTCGAGACAAGGTGCTACAGCTATTAAAGAAAATTAATGTAAATAAAGCTCCAGGGCCTGACTGTATTCACCCACGAGTACTTAAGGAGCTAAGTGGGGAAATAAGTGAACCTCTGTATTTAATTTTTCAAGATTCTTTTGTTTCAGGTGTTGTACCGGAGGATTGGAGGAAGGCAGATGTTGTTCCTATATTTAAAAAGGGTTCAAAATCCTTGCCTGGAAATTATAGACCTGTGAGCTTAACTTCTGTAACTGGGAAAATATTTGAAGGGCTTTTAAGGGATAATATTCAGGAATTCATTGGGAAGAACTTTGTTATTAGCAATAATCAGCATGGTTTTATGAAACATAGGTCATGTCAAACTAACCTAATTGCATTCTATGAAGAAGTAGAAGTATAGATCAGGGTGTTGCAGTGGATGTGATCTACTTGGACTTTGCCAAGGCATTTGATACGGTTCCTCACAATAGGTTAGTCTTCAAACTAAAAGAAATTGGTCTAGATGAATATTCCTGTTCTTGGGTAGAACATTGGCTTAAGGACAGAGTACAACGAGTTGTAATTAATGGTAAATTTTCAGGCTGGACAAAAGTGGTAAGTGGTGTCCCTCAGGGTTCTGTTTTGGGACCACTTCTATTTAACATATTTATAAATGATCTTGAAATAGGCATTGAAAGCCATGTATCAGTGTTTGCAGATGACACAAAACTTTGTAAAGTAATAAAATGTGAGCAGGATATTGCTTTGCTGCAGAGAGATTTGGATAGATTGGGGGACTGGGCACTAAAATGGCAGATGAAATTTAACATAGAGAAATGCAAAGTTATGCACTTTGGGGTTAAGAATGCACAAGCAACTTACACACTAAATGGTAGTGAATTAGGGATAACCACACACGAGAAGGATTTGGGAATTGTTATAGACAACAAATTAGGCAGCAATATGCAATGTCAATCTACAGTTGCTAAGGCCAGTAAGATTTTGTCATGTATAAATAGGGGCATAAATTCTCGGGATGAAAATATAATTTTGCCTCTTTATAAATCGCTGGTAAGACCACACCTTGAATATGCTGTGCAATTTTGGGCGCCTGTTCTAAAGAAGGATATCATGGCACTGGAGAGGGTCCAGAGACGAGCTACAAAATTGATAAAAGGAATGGAGCATTTTAGTTATGAAGAAAGGTTAAAAAAATTAAATCTGTTTAGTTTGGAAAAACGGCGCCTGAGAGGGGATATGATAACTTTATACAAATATATTCGGGCCAGTACAAACCTTTATCTGGAAATCTATTCATAAACAGGGTTATACATAGGACACGAGGTCACACATTTAGGCTGGAAGAAAGGAGATTTCATCTAAGGCAAAGAAAAGGTTTTTTTACAGTAAGAACAATAAGGATATGTAATTCTCTGCCTGAAGAGGTGGTTTTGTCAGAGTCCATACAGATGTTTAAACTGAAATTGGATAAATACTTACAAAAACATAACATACAGGGATATAATTTCTAATTAGTGGGGTAATAGCTGCTTGATCCAAGGAGACATCTGACTGCTATTTTGGGGTCAAGAAGGAATTTTTTCCTAGTTTGGGGCAAAATTGGAAGTGCTTCAGACCAGGTTTTTTGCCTTCTTTTGGATCAACAGCAACAACATTTCTGAGGAAGGCTGAACTTGATGGACGCAAGTCTCTTTTCAGCTATGTAACTATGTAACTATGTAGTAATGAAATGTACAAACCGCCGTTTAGCGAGTATTCCCCGTTCGCAATAATGTGGTCGGGTAGCGGGTATAATAAAACCATGCGAACCGCCAGCCAGGGAACACTCCAAACTCCCGAACGGTACCTGTACGGCTAATTCCCTTCACGAGCTGCAAATCCACGAACGGCAATTAGTAACCGAACGACAATATCTCCCAAGCGGCAAATAATCCAAATAAGCAGTCTCTAGTCGCTGGTAACCAAATCCCCCCAATAACGAGACCAAGCTCCGCTTTGAGGGTAAAACACGAACTGATTTACTGTGGGCTTCCTGCCCGGTATTTATGCAGGTCTCCCACTTGGTGGACACTCCCCTAGGGGACCAAATGGGAGACTGGAATCACAGAAGGACATGGGGACATTTTGGACATACATCCCCACAATAATCCCAGCATGCAGTACAGTTCCCTCCCCTCTGCTCGGGGGATAATTGGGAAGTAACTCAATTATCTCCTCGAGCAGAGGCAATCGCCATTTTAAACACAAGTCACAAAAACACATAAAAATCCATAACTACACAACTGCCGAACATTTTACATTCGTATTGCATATCCCCAGATAGCCTGGATCTGAGTGCACATTATTGGAGAATAGCGCTCAGATCCCATTCGCACAGTTCAATCGCCATGGAGTCAAAGTCTCTTTCAGTTCGTCGGTATGCGATTGACTCCATGGGACGGCTATCTGGGTTAAGTCCATTCGTGTGGTTGAATCTCCCGAACGGCTGGCATTCGTATACTTTTGTCGATTGAGAAGGGGAGGTCGACGGCTTCAGCGGTGTTCGGCTGAGAAAGCGTCCGTTTTCAGATCCATGAAATAATCGTCGAACCCCGCTGGTCTTTCGCATGGACAAAATGGCCGCCGCCTCGTGGTCGACATACGAACGACGACCACCCGGCATTCGGTTTTAATTGAGAAGTGTCTGTGGTTAACCGCAACGTTCTAATTGGGATCAATAGGTTAACCAGCAGCACACTTCTCTTCTGGGTGGCCGTCCGTTCGGTAGTTCCGTTCGACAAAAAAACGGCATTCCCCTGAATAAAGCATACGAATGGGGAAATTCATGTAACCGGCAAAACAGGCGAACAAAGTATTTGTAATCCAGACAGATGGGTCTGTCACACACACCAACATCAAAACCTCGTCCCAACTATCAGGGCCGGACTGGGAATGAAAAGCAGCCCTGGAAAAAAATTCCATACCAGCCTCGTAATGCATCGCGCCAGCATAGTGCGCAGATATGGAAGCGGGAAAAAAACTGAAAACTAGAACTCAAACATGAAAGAAAGCACTTATAGGGCTTCAAAATAAAGCAGAGCAGATTTATTGTAAGCAGACGCAGACGTGCATTGGCATATATTCCAGTAGCCCCCACATGTGTCCCATTAGCCCTCTCTCCCAGTCCTCCATGTGTCCCTATGCCCCCTCTCAACCTTCCATGTGTCTAGAGTGACCAGAATTTGAAAATATAAAAATGGGACACCCATTAGCGATACAAAAATCACTAAAAAAAATCCAAAACAAAACAGAGAAATACATAAGTTTTTAATCTCTTCTTGGCCAGAAGTGGCTGTTACAGCTCATCCCCTTCCTGGTACTCAAATGAGTGTCTTTTCATTTACATTTTGTAGGAGCATGATCATCAGAGCACACACATACCATAGACCAGGGCCATCATAACAGCATAATAGTCCACTGGGCAAACCAATGCACTGGGGCCCTGACTACGCAACCACTCAAAGAAATAAAAATATAAATTATCAATAAAATTAGGCTTATATTTATTGGTACATCCAACAAATACAATACTTACACACACAGACTGACTGCTAAATACACACAAACCGCAAAAAACACACACAGACTGCTGAATATATACACTGGCTGCTGAATACACACATATAGAGACTGCGGAATATACACACAGACTGGTGATTACACGCGCACAGACTGGTGAACGCAAACAGACTGGTAAATACACGCACACACAGACTACAGTGAGGGGTGCAGTGTGTGTGTTCAGAGTGTGGGGGGTGCGGTGTGTATTTGGAGGGGGTGCAGTGTGTGTAGCGGTTTAGTGTGTGTGTGTGTGCTGTGTGTGTGAAGGGGTTCAGTGTGCGTGGAGGGGATCTGTATGCGTGAAGGGGTTCTGTGTGCGTGAAGGAGTTCTGTGTGCGTGGAGGGGTTCTGTGTGCGTGGAGGGGTTCTGTGTGTGCGTGGAGGGGTTCTGTGAGCATGAAGGGGTTCTGTGAGCGTGAAGGGGTTCTGTGAGTGTGAAGGGGTTCTGTGTGCGTGAAGGGGTTCTGTG
>OW240913.1:372225688-372248527 GCA_933207985.1 Pelobates cultripes | reverse complement strand
GGGTTCTGTGTGCGTGAAGGTGTTCTGTGAACGTGAAGGGGTTCTGTGAGCGTGGAGGGGTTCTGTGTGCGTGAAGGGGTTCTGTGTGCGTGGAGGGGGTTCTGTGAGCGTGAAGGGGTTCTGTGAACGTGAAGGGGTTCTGTGAGCGTGGAGGGGTTCTGTGTGCGTGAAGGGGTTCTGTGTGCGTGGAGGGGTTCTGTGAGCGTGAAGGGGTTCTGTGTGTGTGTGGAGGGGGTTTTGTGAGCCGTGCGGAAGGGGTTCTGTGTGTGTGTGTGTGTGTGTGTGAGGGGTTCCATGAGCCGGGAAGGGTTCCTGTGTGCGTGTGTGTGCGGGAGGGGTTCTGTGCGCGAAGGGGTTCTGTGTGTGTGTGTGGAGGGGTCTCTGTGAGCCGGAAGGGGTTCTGTGCATGGAGGGGCCCCTGTGTGCTTAGGCTGCCCCGCTGGCTGAAGGGGTTCTGGTGTGCTGAAGGGCTCCCCAGGTGAGCCGCGGAAGGGGTTCTGGTGGTGGAGCGCGGGAGGGTTCTGTAGCGGTGTGGGAGGGGTCCTGAGCGGGAGGGCCCCGTGTGTGCAGAGGGGTCTCTGTGAGCCGGAAGGGTTCCTGGTGAACGCGGAAGGGGTCTCCCAGAGCCGCGGGAGGGGTTCTGTGTGCTGAAGGGGCCCGCGTACGGGAGGGGTTCCGTGGAGCGCGAAGGGGTTCCGTGTGTATGGAGGGCTTTGTGAGCCGCGAAGGGGTTCCGTGTGTGTGAGGCCCGGGCGAGCGCAGCCCCGGTGTGTGTGTGTGTGGAGGGGTTCTGTGTGCTTTGAAGGGTCTGTGTGTGTGAAGGCGATCCTGTGCGTGTGGAGGGTCCCCAGAGCGTGAAGGGTTCCGTGTGCAATGGAGGGGGCCCCGTGTGCATTTGAAGGGTTCCAGTGTAATGTGAAGGGTTCTGTGTGCGCGGAAGGGGTCTCTGTGTGTGTGGAGGGGTCTCCCGGTGTGCCGCGGGAAGGGGTTCTGTGGAGCGTGAAGCGGGTTCTGCAGAAAAAGTGGAGGGTCGCAGTGTGTGGGGAGGGTTCCCAGCGTGAAGGGTTCTGGGTGGAGCTGAAGGGGTCCTGCGGGAGCGCATGGGTTCCCAAAAGCGCGGGAAGGGTTCTGTGTGCGCAAGTGGAGGGGTTCCTGTGTGCTGAAGTGCCCTGTGTGTGTATGGAGGGGTTTTGTGAGCGTGAAGGGGTTCTGTGTGTGTGGAGGGGTTCTATGAGCGTGAAGGGGTTCTGTGTGTGTGTGTGTGGAGGGGTTCTGTGTGCGTGAAGGGGTTCTGTGTGTGTGAAGGGATTCTGTGTGTGTGTGGGAGGGGTTCTGTGAGCGTGAAGGGGTTCTGTGTGCATGGAGGGGTCTGTGTGCATGAAGGGGTTCTGTGTACGTGAAGGGGTTCTGTGTGCGTGAAGGGGTTCTGTGTGTGTGTGGAGGGGTTCTGTGAGCGTGAAGGGGTTCTGTGAGCGTGAAGGGGTTCTGTGTGCGTGGAGGGGTTCTGTGTGCGTGAAGGGGTTCTGTGTGCGTGAAGGGGTTCTGGTTGGTGGGGGGAGGTATAGTGTGTGTATGGGGATATGTGTAGTGTGTGTATGGGCATTGATATATTTAAAAAAAAAAAAAGCTTCATATTACCCCCCTCCCACCTTACCTTTGGTCAAGGGAGAGGGGGGACGGCTACTCTTCAATCCCTGGTGGTCCAGTGGTGGCGCGTGCTGTTCAGCCTGCAGCTCCTCTGGCTGCAGGCTGACTTTGCTCTCCTCCCGCGAGAACAGCAGGCAGGTCGGAGCGTTGCCATGGTAACGCACAGCAACGCTCCAACCTGCCTGCTCGCGGGAGGAGCGTTCTCGCTTGCAAGTTCCTGTCAGACCGGGTAGGGGAACAGAAGCTCCCCTACCGCGGTCTGCCTGCTCGGCCACGCTACATTCTATGACCGGCAGGAAGGGAGCGCATCCCCTCCTGCCGGTAACCCTGTAATTGCAGCCCGGGCTACTGCACACTAGGCGGCCGCACACCGGCCCCCTAGTGTGCCGGCCCATTGGGAAATTTCCCGGTATCCCGGTGGGCCAGTCCGGCCCTGCCAACTATGAAGTATGGTGGTGGGGGCATCATGGTTTGGGGCTGCTTTGCTGCGTCAGGGCCTGGACGGATTGCTATCATTGAAGGAAAAATGAATTCCCAAGTTTATCAAGACATTTTGCAGGAGAACTTAAGGCCATCTGCCTACCAGCTGAAGCTCAACAGAAGATGGGTGTTGCAACAGGACAATGACCCAAAGCATAGAAGTAAATCAACAACAGAATGACTTAAACAGAAGAAAATACGCCTTCTGAAGTGGCCCAGTCAGAGTCCTGACCTCAACCCGATTGAGATGCTGTGGCATGACCTTAAGAAAGCGATTCACACCAGACATCCCAAGAGTATTGCTGAACTGAAACAGTTCTGTAAAGAGGAATGGTCAAGAATTACTCCTGACCGTTGTGCATGCCTGATCTGCAACTACAGGAAACGTTTGGTTGAAGTTATTGCTGCCAAAGGAGGTTCAACCAGTTATTAAATCCAAGGGTTCACATGTGAATGTTTACATGGTGTGTTCAATAAAAACATGGCAACATTTCATTCTTTGTGTGTTATTAGTTTAAGCAGACTGTGATTGTCTATTGTTGTGACTTAGATGATGATCAGATCACATTTTATGACCAATTTGTGCAGAAATCCATATCATTCCAAAGGGTTCACATACTTTTTCTTGCAACTGTATATCCGCACTATTTGATACTTCTACCCTACGACAAAACCTTAATGCATATATTGTCTGTATTTTTTTCTTGTTTTTAAATAAAAAAATAAAAAATATGAAGCCTCCTGTCATGTTGTAAAATTGAAGATTATGCTAGCTTTAGTGTACTAATAATCTTAATTTTAATAATGACAGGAGGCGAGTATTTTCCCTCCCTGCTTCGCTGCCCACCCTTTCCATTCGTTTGTTTTGTAGGTATCAGGGGCTCAGGTAGGTTTGCCTCTCACGTTTGTGCTTATATTAATGATTGTCCTTCCTTTAATCTGGAATCCTCATTAGAATTTACATTACAGTTACTCAGTTATCAGATTCTAGTTACTATATTCTCCGATAGGATGATAAATATGGTATGTTACTTGGATTCACATGTTCGTGACTATATGTCTAAACCGGTCTCACATTCTCTTTTCAGTATGATTCGTCTTTGAAGACATTTGGCGGTTCGTGTGAACCTATTGGGAATTTTATCATTCGGATTTGACTCAACCCTGAACTCTTTTTCGTTGTTCGTATATAATTCCTTGGACGGTTTGCTCCTTCACATGTGGGACTTTGGAGTTATTATTAATTTTGCCACATGACAGGAGGCTTCATATTTTGCATATAACTCTCTTTACTAACTCCACATAGCAGTAAAGAAAAGTGAAAAAACATTAACCAATCAAAATGCAGTAGGAGGTATAGTATTCACAGTGATGAGGCTCCTCCCCCTCTTTCTTTACTGCTCCATCAGCAGACAGGTCAGAGTTTCAGGCTCTTCCCTTACTTTGTGTATAATTTGTTATATTATTATATTGTATGTATTTTGTTTCATGCCTTTTGTGTATTTTTTGTTCTATACCTTTATTGCTTTGATGTATGAGTTTTTTATACTCTTTTGTGCCTAGCTACTGTCTCCTTGTGCTGGGCTGTTTTCCCCTATATCTGCTTTTCCCCCCATTTTTTCTTTTGCCTTGCTGTTCCTCAGCATCTTACTTTGAGGGTAACGCTCACCCTCTTCCCTCTACCCTCGCGGTCTCCGGCCGCATTCTGCCTCGCGGCACACCGGGAAACCCCTTTCCCATCTCTCCGGCGGCCATTTTGGATCTCGCACATCGCGAGATTCACGGCCGCCATTGTGTGTGTGTCACGCGAGCCCCACGGTGCCGGCACCCGGTCGCAAACCTCCCGGTCGGACTCACAGTCCTTTGCCCTACTTTCTGCAAACTTGGCAGGGGTCAACAGGTTAGTTCAAATATACTAACCTGCTACAGAGGCTGCTGGCCCTTATCAGTGCATACACTACACTTCAGATCAGGTGGATTTTGTGCCACCTTGTTATACTTACACTGGGTGAAGCCCTTTTATTTCAGCTGCCATCAGGTGGATTTTGTGCCACCTATATCATTGTACATATATAAGGGGAATCCCTTCTAAGTAAAGACCTTGTGGTTTTTGTGCTACCTTCACCTACATGTACATATCTGGGTGAAGCCCAGGAAAAAATCCCAATTCTGGTATCCTTATACCACATACTTAATTCAGACACACCCTGCTGGGGTGTTTATACCTTTTTTATTCTCTATATACTTATACCCTGCTGTTTTTTTTTTCCGCAAGTACCGCTGGTACCATCATTACTTTGTTCCTTACACTACTGTCTGACCCCTAGCCCTACCCCCTGTGCCAAATAATATATATATATTTGATCAATACCGGTCCCACTCCAAAATATCATGGAAGCATCCCAAAACCCTGCGGACTTCCAGTCAATGATTGCAGAAGCCATCTCCGCCTCCATTGAGAAAGCGCTTTCCAGAGTTATGTCAGCATCAGCTGATCAAACCAAGAGAACAACACTAGCCTACCCACATGAAGATGATTCCGAGGCTTCGGATTCACGCGCACAAGAGGACTCACGACCCCCCAAGCGCCACTGGAAGGGCGACAAAGGGAGCAATAATCCGGTCAAGGGCAAGGCACCTTCTAAACGCCACAGGCCAGCCCCACCTACTCCTGCCCACTACTCCTCGGATGACGGGGACGAGCACACACGCTCTATGGCCGTGTTAGATGAGTGGCAAGCCGCGGACTCTGGTTCACAATATGACAATTGGGACTGGGACTCCGGCTCCCATTCTGACTTCTTGCAAGGCACCTTCCTGGACGACATCCAGTTGCCAGACGACCTCGCACTTGCTCAAGAAGAGGATACCATCCTAGACCCCACGGGACAACGTCTCTTTGATCCTCGTAATATCCGCCATCCATGCTCTGGGGACTGGACCCCCCGACCACCTCTCCAAATTTATGCACCGCTGGCTACGCAAACCACTGGACAAAACAGTGCGCAACCGTCTACGCTCTGAATGTCCGCGCCCCTCGCTCCCCGACCACGTAACACAGACCCCGGAGTTTGATTAGGTGATGAACACCTCGGCGGGGCGTGGAGAAAGGATTCCACGGGGTCCAGGATAAACTGCTGGACTCAATTGGCCCACTCTCCCGCATACTGTACCTGGCGGATGATGCGTTCACTAGGGCCGATCAATTCGACTCTAGCATGGTCAAGGAGTGGGCACATGATATTAGGGAATGGGCACAAAAGTGTTTCTGTTTTGTCGGCGCCACAAGCGAGGGCAGATCGACAGGAGGCACTTGGACTTCCCAAGAAACCAACCTTCACATAAACTGCCTAGAACTCCTAGCAGGGTCGTTTGCGATCCGCAGCTTGGCGAGAGACCGGACAGACTGCTGCATCCTCCTCCGGATGGACAACATCTCAGCAGTCCGCTACATCAATCGTCTGGGAGGAGCCCAGAGATCACGAAGGAAATTTTCGATTTCTGTCTACCCCACAAAATTTCGGTCACATCCCGATTGCGGGTCTCCCCTTCGGGCCAACTCCTGGTGTCCTACGTTAGACCACACGTTCCCGTCTCTACCACCACCCTTGCCAGATGGGTAAGATGGATCCTGTCCCTGGCGGGCGTAGAGGAAACCTTTGGGGCCCACTCCGTCCGCGGGGCGGCAGCTTCTTCGGCTTTCACCGCAGGCGCATCCCTGACTGACATCCTACGAGCTGCAGATTGGTCACGAGAATCGACCTTTCGGACCTTCTACTTCCGACCGATCTCGGGGGCAGCCACGTCTCTCCTGCTTCAGCGTTAAAAATGCAAAATATGAAGCCTCCTGTCATGTGGTAAAATTGAAGATTATGCTAGCGCTAGTGTTCTTATAATCTTAATTTTAGTAATGACAGGAGGCGAATATTTTCCCACCCTCCACATCCTTGAGGGATAAGGATCCAAGTAAGTATATTTATACTCTGTGTATTCATTACTTCTTCCTTTTTCCTATTCATCTTGTATGACTCAGGCTTGTACCTTATTTGGTTAGATCATTGTTATCGTGTACTGTCATATTTATACTAGTTCTTCTTCTAGTTTTACATTAGTTCAGTGGAAATTGTGTTGGGATTATTACATTACTGCAAACAGCTGCCAGATCAGTACCTAACCTTCTCCACGTTCTTTTTCAGCATAACTTCGGGACATTACTTCTTACGCTCAGGATGGACACGTTTGGGCCGTCCTTCAGCCACTAGGACTTCGTATTTGGAAATAATAGTATAGTATGCAATAACATCCGGGTTGAAGAACAGACTGCGTCAAAAGACATAACACGTGATGACGCCAAATATGTAAGCGACGTCGGCGGAACACGGAAGTGACGTCACAACATATAAGTGGAAAATTTTACCCGGGAATCCCTTTTCGAACCGGACCTATTTAAATGAGACTAGGAACGGTTGTATCATATGCACCTTTGAAGAAGACGGAAGTCGAAACGCGTTGTGCCCTGTATGGTTTTATTTTATTTTAAATTGTAATAAATCTCTTTATATCCTTACCCACTTGGCTACAATAGTTGTGGTATGATTGAAAGAGCACCCGGAGGAATTTTAAGTCAACACCGCTGGGAAAAGCAGATTGCCTGATAAAGCTTGACAAGCCATTACAGTTAGAGCCTGCTATTTAAGGCTCTGCAGATCGTGAGTGACCCATTACCTATGTACTGTTGATGTACAATTCCTTTTTACAGTATTATGCTATGTACATTTTGTCTATCTCTTCTAGATTGATCCAGTAAGATACTGATCGAATTATTGATGTACTGATATAAGTATAATATTGTATTACAAACTTTGAGCACCTCCCTTCCTTTCTTTCTTTTTCACTTTTTTCTATGTGTTTCTTTACTGCTGTATGGAGTTAGTAAAAAGAGAGATATGCAAAATACTTGCCTCCTGTCATTATTAAAATTAAGATTATTAGTACACTAAAGCTAGCATAATCTTCAATTTGCTTTTAGTTCCCAGTCCGGCCCTGATTGTAAGACACATTAAAGGGGGAATAAAATACACTAGAGCACAAAAGGGTTAATAGATTCAAAAGGGGGGGTTACAACACGACACACAGGTGAAGATGCATTTCTTTTTAAGAAGGGTGGGGGGCGCCAAAACGCATGTTCGTGTGTGTAGCTAAAAATCCTAGCACCGGCCTGTGTGCATTGCTCAATAGTACACACATTTTCGATCCATGCGTGTCTATAAATCTGTCTGTTCCATGTGAATGTGGGCTCGGGCAGTTTGAGTTGTAAGGCTCTGGAAAAACATCTGGTCCTGTTTAAAACACTCTGTGCATTTGGCTGGATACCAGAACACAACACCAGCTACAGTACCTGCAACAAAAATGCCTGTGAGTTTCTTATTCATCAGTTAAAATAGCTTTTTCCATTTTTATTTTCTTTATTTCTTTACACTTTTGAATAGAAATCTCACAGCCCGTCTTGGAGTCGTGTGAATGATTTAGATGATCTGAAGACATCGTTTCTTCGAGGTGTGTCCATATTAATGTCTATCTCTTGTCGGATTTAGCGTAAAGTGGAACTGTCTCTTCAGATTCACATTCTAAATAACAGCTGAATAAATATTACGTTTTAGTTGGGCTTTTTAAATAAATACACAATATCTCAGTTCTAGTGAGTTCTAGTATTTGCATGTGTTTGCATTCAGAGAATCATAGTTACATTATTATCATTATTATTTTGTTTTTGCGGATCTTGCCACAGCCAGAGGCAGGGATCAGTGAGCGTGCATCGGGCAGCAGGTGTTTTCTGGTATTTGGAGAAAGACAGTCTGGAACGATTTAGTAGCATGTCTGCGGGATGAAATCCTACCCCTTCGTCCACTACAATTGTTATTGCGGAGTATATCCTCCACCAATAGAGAGCTACAATTGGCATTCCCAGAAGATGTGCAACAGGGATCAGGCCGCACCTCCAGCACCTATCCGGCACCTCTGGAAAGAATTTATGCAGTGTTTCTGGGGTATTGCACCAACTCATCAAAATTTTGTAGTAGATTTCTTGGTTTTTCGAACAAAGGGTGCTTGGATGTGTTAGCATTAACATCTTTGACCAATCTTGGTCTGAAAAAGTCATTTGCAGTGCGTCTTCACAATGTGACATGAATTTGAATGGGGGAGACCGATCCCCCCATAAGAAGCTGCTGATATAGAATTGAGATGCTGGGGCATAACAGTTCCCAAATTAAACCAAATCTCCTCAAATGGTGTAAGTTTCCGATGTAGAGTCCTGTGTTTGGAGAGTGAGGTAAGAAAGTGTTGAATTTGGTGATAAAAACCGTGGGTTGCTGCCTTTGAGCAGTTCAGGGAAAGGAATCAGATCATCATCTCAACATAAGGTTTTAACATCGAGATCTGAACACCGATGGGTACAGCGGGCCGTTAGTGATGTCGCGAACATGAAATTTTCGGTTCGCGAACGGCGAAAGCGCATTTCGGCAAATGTCCGCGAACCGGGCGAACCGCCATAGACTTCAATAGGCAGGCAAATTTTAAAACACACAGGGACTCTTTCTAGCCACAATAGTGATGGAAAAGTTGTTTCAAGGGGACTAACACCTGGACTGTGGCACGCAAACTCCGATCCGCGGCTGCATCTTGCAGCCGCTTAGTAGATAACTCCCTAATTCCCACGGTATTAGAGAGCTATCTACTAAAAGGCTGAAAGACCTAAATTGGTCACATAAAGATTACTTAGTATTAGTAAATTCTGCCCCTACTCGCTATGCAGCGAGTAGGGGCATGTCTAGTAAGCAGTGAGCAGCCAGTGGCTGCTCACTGTAAAAACAAAAAAAAACAAAAAAAAAAACTTTTGCCCCCACCCCTGGGCGGCGGGTGGGGGCCATAAAGATAATGAGGGGGGGACCTACTGTCCTCCCCCTCCGCCGCTCAGGGGTGGGGGCCGGGGGGGAGGACCTTAGGTCCCCCCCCTTTTTAGTATTTAGGGCCCCCACCCGCCGCTCATGGCCTGAAAGGACAGGTCCCCCATTGTGATTATTTGCCCCCACCACCGCTCAGAGGAGGACATTAGGTCCCCCCTTTTTAGTATTTAGGGCCCCCACCCGCCGCTCAGGGGTGGGGGCCAGGGGGGAGGACCTTAGGTCCCCCCCCTTTTTAGTATTTAGGGCCCCCACCCGCCGCTCAGGGGTGGGGGCCAGGGGGGGAGGACCTTAGGTCCCCCCCCTTTTTAGTATTTAGGGCCCCCACCCGCCGCTCAGGGGTGGGGGCCGAGGACAGGGTCCCCCTTTTATTTAGGCCCACCGCCCGGCTCAGGGGTGGGGCCCTTAGGTCCCCCCTTCTTCTTAGTATTTAGGGCCCCCACCCACCACTCAGGGGTGGGGGCCGGGGGGGGACAGAAGTTCCCCCCCTATTGTTTTTTTTAGGGCCCCCACCCACCGCTCAGGGGTGGGGGCCAGGGGGAGGACAGTAGGTCCCCCCCCATATCATTGAGTAAACTTTGACAACCCCCACCCGCCGCTCGGGGTTGTCAAAGTTTACTCAATGATATGGAATAGGGGGCGGACCGAACATCGCATATGTTCACCCGCCGTGGCGAACGCGAACATGCGATGTTCGCCGGGAACTATTCGCCAGCGAACTGTTCGGGACATCTCTACGGGCTGTATGGAGGGGAGGTAATTTGAATTTAAGCTGATGCCACATCTTCAGTGTGGTTCCAATAAAGGGCTGTCTTGCCGCTATTTCCCTGGCGAATGCATCCTCCGCCCACACCGCAGCCGGGACTCGTCCTTACGCTGTCACCCGTTCCAAAGCAGGACAGATTTTTTACAAGCTAGTATTGTGCCATTTTATTATTCCCGCTGATAATATTTGTGAAAGGACACAGGCCCACACCACATGACTAGTTAGAGTGTATGAGCTGGTCAAATACAAGCCTCGGTCTTCCACCGTTCTATACATAGCAAACAAGAGAGTTAAATTAAACCCAGCTCCAATCGTCCAACCACCATCTACGTGTCTGCAGCACTCTAAACCTCAATAAACATTTTAAATGTGACAGCTCCACTTTCCTATGAATGATATAACATCTCTACACTGAACAGTACAAGTGATAAGCCAGATTTCAAGAATATATATCTGATAGAATGTGGATAGAATTCCCATTCCGTCATAAATTCTGTGCATAGAAAGTCGGAATATTGTGGACCCTCAGGCCCCTAGGCACCATTCTCCCTATCTATTGAATAGTTTTATAATTCACTGTAAGATATAGTTTATTATGTTCGTAGTGGGAGAATTAATGTTTATTATAGATTGTACGAGATAGACTGGACGCCCCGTTTAGTACAACAAAGCCTTTGTTATACCAGGAATCTTATCTACATTGATCTGACGCAGTTTGGACCCTTTTTTGGTTACGTAGATTATTATATATTGCAATATTTACACTGTTATAACCATAACATTTATTTCTTTAAAATGAATATGTATATGAGGAGTTATAATAATAATAATAATTATAATGGTGTTGTTTGATGTTGCATTACATTTAGCATACCTACCGGAGCTTACCAATTAATAAAATGCTGAATCTATAATCCAGACATATCATGTAACATTGCAAAGCGTTGTACGTGCTATTTTGGCCACATGTCTACTTGGATACGGTGGCAGGTTACTAAATAGCTTAATTTAATAAAGACATAACCGTTTTAGGACAGTTTATCAACAATTCATACAATACTGCTGCACAGAGCTGCTTCACATCTCTCTTTAACCTCGATCTGCCTCGATCATCGTGTCCTAGTCTCACGGTTATTTTGGGGTGATGTGAGGGTTTTCATTTTCCAGAATGGGAGTTCTCTTGTAGAGAGGTTCAGATGAGCACAGCTTCATTGTAGGAAACAATAGAAATATAAAACCAATAATGAAAGAGGAACTGAATATAGGAAAATAATTATATCTGGTAAATGTATGTAAATAGATTAGAGGGCTGCATCACATATACATTTGAGTGACTTGCAGAGAAACATAAAAATATATAAATTGTAATTAATATGCGAGCGCTCCAAATAAATTTCAACATCGTACTCAATCTGTACTCCAGCAGTGAACAAAGAAGCAACTATTGTCAAATATGTAACATATAAAGATAACAAAAAGACCATCAGATTTATAAAGGTATAGTGACAAATCTCAGATCTTTATAACCCCACACACACTATAATCACAGTGTACCATATGTCGGGAAATGGGAAGTAGCTATTTAATCAATAAAAATACTATTAGAAGTTAGACATATCAGGAATACATATCAACATGACATCACTATAAATCATATAAATAAAATTGAAATTGTAATATAACAACAATCATAAATAAAATCCATATGGAAAATATAGCAGAGTTAATAAATATATTGAAGTGTCCAGATATCGCCCTCTTAACAGAGTGAGGGGCCCCTACACTGGTAAAGGTCTAAAGGCCATTTCCGGACACAGATTGAGTACGGTGTTGATATTTATTTGGAGCGCTCACATATTAGTTACAAACAATAGAAATATAAGCAAAATAAAAAATACCAACTAGGAGGCAGGGAATTCCGTACTTACATAAAATGGAATTAACAAACTTGTACAGAACAACATAAAGATACTTAAAGGACCACTATAGTGCCAGGAAAACATACTCGTTTTCCTGGCACTATAGTGCCCTGAGGGTGCCCCCACCCTCAGGGTCCCCCTCCCGCCCGGCTCTGGAAGGGGAAAGGGGTTAAAACTTACCTTTTTCCAGCGCTGGGCGGGGAGCTCTCCTCCTCCGATCCTCCTCTTCTCCTCCCATGCAGGCTGAATGCGCACGCGCGGCAAGAGCTGCGCGCGCATTCAGCCGGTCACATAGGAAAGCATTCATAATGCTTTCCTATGGACGCTGGCGTGCTCTCACTGTGAAAATCACAGTGAGAAGCACGCAAGCGCCTCTAGTGGCTGTCAGTGAGACAGCCACTAGAGGAAATAGGGGAAGGCTTAACCCATTCATAAACATAGCAGTTTCTCTGAAACTGCTATGTTTATGAAAAAATGGGTTAACCCTAGCTGGACCAGGCATGCAGACCACTTAATTAAGCTGAAGTGGTCTGGGTGCCTAGAGTGGTCCTTTAAACATGAATAGGGATATTTCTAATATTAATCTAGACACCAGCTATCACACCCAGATAATTTGGCTGCATTGTTTCAATCAGTACTTTGTATCGTTGTTAGTGGCGGTTAGCCTGATAGCAAGTAGTCTTAATTTGGATTAACCCATTAACCCTTTACTTATACAGATATTTACAGATGATTAATCCCTTCATTTTCAGGGTTTTTTTTGTATATAGAGATAAGCGGTTCACTGCTTTTGGATGAATGTATTTGTGTCCTTGTTTGTTTTCCTACTGATTGATTACTTTTAAGAGATTTAATTAAAGTGATGTTTTAAATGTTGGCAATTTCTGACTCCCTTATTGGTCATTTTACTTATGAATTGGGATAGGCCCACTAATTGTCTCTGTCCACCAACGTTTGTCAAACTACTGTCATATTCCTGTGCCAAAGAATTTCTTTTCCAAACAAAACGTCGGCATACACAACGAAAGAGAAAAATACCTGAGACATGCGGGATGGAAAATCAGCCGGACTGATTTATTATACAACCCACCATAACCACATACAGAGACCATAACAACATATAGAGACCATAGCCACATACAGAGACCATAACCACATACAGAGACCATAACAACATACAGAGATCATAGCCACATACAGAGATCATAGCCACATACAGAGACCATAACAACATACAGAGACCATAGCCACATACAGAGACCATAACCACATACAGAGATCATAGCCACATACAAAGACCTTAACCACATACAGAGACCATAACAACATACAGAGACCATAACAACATACAGAGACCATAACCACATACAGAGATGGCGGCTGGTGAAGTTTAAAAAAGTATTTGAAAATTATAATGCCATAAACCTATATAAACACAGATTTGTGACTGATATCCATTTTAAATCTATATTATTTTTTCACTACAATAAAAACTTGGGGGAACACTGCCCCCCGGACCCTGTGGACCAGCTTACTGACTGTAAGGGTTAATTAGAAATAGTGAGAGATAATTTGCTAATAGTTAAGAAAATGTTTTTTGGCAAAGAATGAGAATGTTGGGGATTTATTAGTCAGCCTTTATGAAGCGCTATATGTTCAGTTATTTATGACAGTTGGTTGGTTGTCTATCAGGTGTGTTTAACCTGTAATAAGATTAGTTACCATGTAGGACACCTCTTCTCACGCTTTAATTAAACAAAGTTTTAGGAACCTCGTCCAGAAAGTAAAAGCTGACAGCACTGAATGTCTGGAGTTAAATTAAGGACAGACTCAGAGACCTGTTTCCTGTAGCTAGTCTGGCAGATTGCGAACATGGCACAGGGCTCTGTCGGAGTTTGGTTCATGAATTTATTCATCAGTATGGGTTCAGCAGGTCTGGATAAGATTATGTGGGCCTGGAAAGGGATCTCATTCATGTCCGCTGCTGTGGTTCAGTCTTAGTGAGTCGGTCTGTGAATAACAAGATGCTGGGAGCAAACCCTGTTTGAATATATAAGAAGTGAACTGATGTTCACTAAGTGTGACTTGTTGTTAATTCATATGCTCTGGACATATCAGCAAGGCAGGTAATTGTATGTTACAAGCATGCATGCAGAGTTTGGTATTGTATAATCACTTCAAACTGCAGGTGGAAATAGCAGAGAGAATTTATTTTTAGAATTGATCATGTGGAAGAGATTATAATACGGCCATAATAAACTCTGCGATTTATAAATAATAATAATAATAACCATAGGAATGAGCTGTTTAATGGCAGGATTTACATAGATGCAATCGTTTTTTGCCCTCAAGTCATATCCCAGCTCTGCATCCCATGTTATAAACAATTATTACATATAAGAACTTGTTAAATTATGCAATTAGACAGTAATATTCCTACAAGCTGCTCCGATATTAAAACCCATTCCGAGAGGAGCGAATGTATAAAACAAAAAAAACAATCATATTGGATAATAAATTAGGAAATTCTGGGAAAATGTAATTTGAATAAATAAAATAATTTTCAAATCTTTGTTTCAATAGTTATGTTTCCAATCAGTTTTTCTTATTAAGTTTCTTTATAGGTCGGAGGCCATCTTTCTCACATTAACCAGGAGAGCACTTATTGAAATTCACAGAAGTGTGTCCATATTGAGTTATGTAATAATGTGATATTTCCAGCATTTTGATGGGATCCCATTCGGTCGGAAACCAGTATATGCCAAGCACATTTCACACACCTTCTACCGACCCCCCAAAAAATGAAGGAGGCAAATAAAATATAATTTGGGGCGATTTAAAGGGACACTCAGAGTTTCCAGCAATTTCCCTGTTCTTACTATAAACAATAAAGTAGAGAGTCACAGTATGCTGTTTCCTTCACGTAAGCCTTTTAACATACCATGTCCATGACCTCAGTGGATGAGCTGAGAATAGTCACGTCCTGGCTGCATGCAGGGCATTTTTCCAGAAGGTTTCTGAGAAGGCACAAGACGCATTGTGGTCTAGTTGTGGATGTTCTTTCCATGTCACACAGACACATGTATTCCAGGTGATGTTCAAAATTCCAGCAATGAGAGCACAAGATAAAAAGCAAAATGAACCATTACTTGCTCGTCTGCCCGTTGACCAAACTTGGCCTAAATAGTGTTAACAGAGATTGACAAATATTAACTTTATACATTTTGCTAAATGTCACTTTATCCATGCCAAGTATCTTGATTCCCTCTGGTGATTTCGGACCCCCTTTCCTATCCTCTTATAACCCATTACAGTTGGCCACCATAAGAAGCCATCTGGCAAGCATGGCTTGTGATTAATGACTGGGTAGCTGGCCTGCTCCTGCCGAATGTCACACCACTAAAGGTTCTGTGCCACTTGTGGGAGAGATAAAATACAGTGTAATTAGTTATAATAACATCATATTAAATAACTATGTGCCATGGCAAAGCAATCAAATCATCTTAATGATAATATGCAGAGTTAGCGTAGCTGGACCAAATCCCCTCATGGTCTGCACCCCTTTAAAGATGCTAAATCTACCAATAAGCACTCACTAAAAACTCTACCCATGATCTGAATTTACATCCTGGGTGACTGTGGACACAGAATTCTCACTTACCCAGAAATTATCCAATTTTCTCTTGTTTTCTCCATGATTTTGAGAGCGTCAGGAGGTATCAGTCCCGGCACAAATAAAAACTAAATGCAGTTATCATGTAGCACAATTAATAAGGGCATTAAAATGTGTCTTAAAGGGAACACAATGTGCATTTGTAGCCATGTGCCTGTAAGTAGCAACCTAGTCTGCTGCAAGAAATGCCTGTGGCCTCGTGTATGGATTTAATTGCCCTGATGGCAAGATGCTGGCCATGCATATGCTGAACATTCCCTCTGGCCTCACAACCCCCATGTAAAAGAACTGTTTAATTAGGTGATTGGGAGGGCTGAGGGAAAATCAGATCATGTGACTTGGGCAGATCTGACCTACCCATCTTGATACCTTCAGGAAGCTGGTCAGGAGAGGGATACATTTTAAAGATGGAACCAGTTGTAACAGCAAGGCCAGGTTTTAGAAGGTTCTCCATTATGGAAAATTTCTGGAGAACACAGGACCCCTTCCCTTTAGCCAGTCAAGTTCTATAAAGCATGATCTGTAAGTGTCCTAAACACCCTCCTGAGCCAGCCATGAAGCAGTTGTGCTATGGACAGCCATGACAGTCTCATTTGATCCAGATGGGAAGGTTCAAGTCACCTGGACCTCAGCATGGATTCTGTGAACTCTGGGACAGTTGAAGAATTCTTCCAGAATAGGTTGGCATCTTCATGGCTTTGTGAACTTGACTTTAGCTTTTTTTTTTTATTCTTTATTTTTCATGTGCTCAGATTAACAACAGGCGCGCAGAGCCACGACAGCTACGACAGACATTTGAGTGCACATTAGCAGATAGTGATTGAGGGAAGAAAGAGTGTGTTAGAGAAATAAGACACTGAGCAGAGATTAGAGAAGATTAGGTCAAAAATGTCAGCAGCTTGATAAGTGCTGAGTTCATTGTGTGAAACCAAAGGAGGAGGAGGTTATCAAGAGGGATTGAGAGACCTCAACGATACTAGAAGAGGGAATGTTAGGCGACGAGGGGAAACCAAGAATAAAAGTGCAAAGTAGACTGTGTTCATTACCAACATACTGCTACCAGACGAACAGGCAAAGGTCACCCTAACACAGTGCAGTTGTAGGACTATAATAAGGATAGAGCCAAGTTTCTGTCCATGTTGCAAAGTTAAGGAGACTAAATAAAGAGATATTGAATAGAAGTTGCAATTATGGGGTTTGCAGAGGGCGCAATAAAAAAAGAAGGGAACGATAGGCAGTTCTAGAGTCAGTGTATGAGATTATTAGAATGCCTGGAGATACTGTAGGACTAGTGAGAAGAAGGACACATGATGTGTCAGCTACGTACAAGATAAATACATTTAAACCTAATAATCTAGCAGAACAGGAGAAAATATTAAACTACCCAACACATACTGGCTTATTCACTAGAGATAGAATTATTTTGAATTCAAGTTCAGATTCCAGGCAAAAGTAGCCAAATTGAAAACTGACTTGGATAATATTTCTGATTCTGCTATATTGGCCTAGCCTGTAAGCTAATAATATCTGTAGAAATGTAAAATGTGATTTCTTTATTTTTATTTCTATCGATGTTCCGTTAGCAGTACAGTTTTGTTATATAATTTAGTCATATTCAATGTTAACCAATAAATGGTCTAAGGGTTGGGCAGGTTTGGTATGAATTAAAATGTAGCTGTTTTTGCCTGTCCAAGACTGGTGTCTCTATATAAAAGTAGCAGATGGGGGCAGGACAGCTTGTTCCAGATGTGCCCCTGATTACCACAACTGGATACACTTAGTCACTGTCAGCAGAGCTGGGAAAAGAGATCTACAGATAGAGGAGCATCTGGACTTCTCGTGTTACTTGTCTGTATTGTTCTAATGAGAAAGTAATAAAACCTACGCCTCTGACAGCAATCATAAAAAAGTGGGTGTCCAAAAAAGAAAATCAAGGATGGGAGCAATTTCCATTTATGTTTGTTGTATTTCATTCCCCAGGGAGGGGCACTGCCTAGTGGAGGGGGAGGTTGCAGGAGACACTACGATGCTGGGACCTGGAAGAAGCATAGCAGAGTACATACCAAACATAAGATAACATACTAAATATGTATCATATATCTACATTTTGTGTAGGGATGCTGTACTGACTTTGATGTAGTATGAATAGCAAATTAGACAAGTTTGAACTTGAAAATAGACAAGGTTGAACTTAATGGACACATGTCTCTATTCAGATTTGTAAACATCTAACTGTTTTATTTCTTCTGAAGGAACCAAACCAATGAGCTGCAAGACACTAGGCCAGAGGACGCACCCATTGACCAGCTGAAGGAGCCAAACCAGTGAGGTGAAAGACACAGGGCCAGAGGACGCACCCAATGACCAGCAAAGGAACCAAACCTGTGAGGTAAAAAATACAGGGCCAGAGGACACACTCATTGAGCAGCTGAAGGAATCAAACCAGTGAGGGTAAAGACACAGGGCCAGAGAACACATCCATTGACCAGCTGAAGGAACCAAACCAGTAAGGTGCAAGACACTAGGCAAGAGGACACACTCATTGACCATCTTAAGAAACCAAACCAGTGAGGTGAAAGACACAGGGCCAGGGGATCCACCCATTGACCAGTTGAAGGAACTGAGCCAGTGAGGTGAAAAACACGCCAAAGAACGCACTCATTGACCAGCTGAAGGAACCGAACCAGTGAGGTGAAAAACACGCCAGTGGACACACCCATTGACCAGCTGAAGGAACTGAACCAGTGAGGTGAAAGACACAGGGCCAGAGGATGCATCAATTGACCAGCCGAAGTAACCAAACCAGTGAGGTGCAAGACACTAGGCAAGAGGACCCACCCATTTATCAGCTGAAGGAGCCAAACCAGTGAGGGGAAAGACACTAGGCCAGAAGACGCACCCATTGACCACCTGAAGGAACCAAACCAGTGAGGTGCACCCATTGATCAGCTGAAGAAGCCAAATCAGTGAGGTGAAAGACACTAGGCCAGAGGATGCACCCATTGACCAGCGAAAGGAACCAAACCAGTGATACTTGGTGGGACTGCCCAGGAACCCATTAGGTGATTACATAGTAAGATAAAAGATTATAATCAGGATTGCCCACTACCCAATGACATATGTTTGACGAACATCTAGAAGAAACGAATTACGGAAGGAAATATCTTAAATAATATAAAGTGTGTGCTGTCATCTCAGCAGGGTCCATGTGATCTGAGCAGTGATAGTACCATACCTACCCCAATCTATTGGTGTTGTAAGCATTCAGTCCTGAAAGCTGGTATTCTACCACATAGAAACTCCATTTCCATTGCCAACATTTATACTTTTATATCAAGAAACCCAGGGCTTCAGATTCCATCCCATTGCAGGAGATACCAGTATAACCAAAGTGTAGATTTTAGAGTTCGGTGACAGAGAAGACTCTCCAGACAGTGCCCTTTCTTGTAAATGCCACTACATGTATGCAGGGCCGGCGCTACAATAGGGCAGCACTGGCAGCCGCCTTAGGGCGCTCTGGCCCGGGGGGGCACAAATATCCAGGTTAGAAGTGCATAACACTCCTCTCCTTCCGGCCATTTTCTGCAGCATGGCCGAGTGCCAGTACCACAACTGGCTAGTGCAGGAGGAGGGCGTCAGCGAGGGAGTTCCGCTCAATGTCCGCATTTCCTGTATAGCTCCCTCGTGCGCCCTGTAGAGCTGGAATGTGACGTCATATTCTGACTTCCAGGCACCATTGGGGGGCGCGCAAGGGAATTTTACGGGAAATGCGGACATAGAGTGGAACTTCCTCAGAGGCAGCCCACTGGACCCCAGTTTAGCAGAAAGTAGGTAGGGAGAGGGGGAAGGAGTGTGTCTTTAAGCCCCACTCCTCCACACTATTGTCCCCTCCCTCCCCCCATAGCCCCAGTCTTCCACACTGCTGCCCCCTTCCACACTGCTGCCCCCCACACCATAACCCCAGTACCCCACAATTCTGCCCTGCTAATACTACCTCCCACCATAACCACAGTCCCCAACAATTCTGCCCTGCTGCCCCCACTACTGCCTCTAGCGTCCCACCATAACCCCAGTCCCCCACAATGCTGCCCTGCTGCCCCCAATACTGTCCTTACCCCATCATAATCCCAGTCCCCCACAATGCTGCTCTACTGCCCCCCAATACTGTCCCTACACACCACCATAACCCCAGTCCCCACAATGCTGCCCTGCTGCCTCCCAATACTGTCCCTATCCCCATAACCCCAGTCCCCAACAATGCTTCCCTGCTGCCCCCCTAATACTGCTCCTAACCTCCTACCATAACCACAGTCCCCCACAATGCTGCCCCCCAATGCTGTCTCTACCCTCCCACCATAACCCCAGTCCCCCATAATGCTGCTCTCCTGCCACCCAATAGTGTCCCTACCCCCCACAATGCTGTTCTACTGCCCCCCAAAACTGATAACCCCAGTCCCCACAATGCTACCCTGCTGCCTCCCAATACTGTTACTACCCCCATAACCCCAGTCCCTCACAATTCTGTCCTCCAATGCTGCCCCCTTCCCCCATCATAACCTCAGTCCCCCAAAACGCTGCCCAACCCCCCCACAATACTCCCACTTTCCCCAAATACTATTCCTATCCCCCCACAATAGCCTCAGTCCCCCACAATGTTGCCCTGTCCACCAATACTGTTCTTATAAACCCCACCATAGCCCAATTTCCCCACAATACTGACTCTACCACCGCTCTACTAACGCCCTAATCCCCCACACAAAATAATTAATCTCCCACATACAGTCCATGTCCCATCACAATAAAGCCACAATCCACAACAATACTACCCCTATCTCCCCCACTAAATCCCCTGTCCCACACAGTACTGCCCCTATCCTCTGCACTAAAGCCCTATTGTACAACGCTACATAATTTGTTGGTGCTATATATATTATAATAATAATAAAGTCCCTATCCCGCACAATTCTACCCCTATCCCCCACACTAAAGCACAATGACACAGGAAGGGGTTGGTGGGCAAGTAAGAGACACAGGGTGGTGTATGATACAATAAATGGTGGATATAATACACTAAAGGGGGTGTAACACACTCACAAAGGGGTAAGACATTCAAGAGGAGATATATAACACTAAAGGGGGTAAGAAATTTAAAAGAGAGGTTGCGAGGCACACAGGCACACAGGTGAAGATAAATTTTTTAAGGGGAAGAGGGTGGGGGGGGGGGTGCATCTTCGCCTGTGTAGCCAAAAAATCCTTGCACCGGCTTTCTCACTATCGGACTTGTATGCACTATAAACCATCTGCAAGATTTCCTAAGAAAAATTATATTTTCTTATATTAGCGGGTGTGTAAAAGACAGGTGGGCATTTCCCCAAATTTCCTGGAAAGGGGTTGGGATAGGATTCTGGGAATATTTTTATTAAAGAAAAAAACAACAAAGGAGGCATTTTATTTAAAATATATGGAAAATGTCCAATTATATAGAAAGGGGAAATCCACTTATAACAGATTAAGTGCTACATTGTTCTTGCTTTGTGCCTCAGTTTCTATTAAAAAAGAAAAATATGTCATAATTGTTACAAAACTGATCCCAAAACAGACCAATCCCTCTTCCCTGGGAAATAATGTTGCAAATAAAAGGTAATACCAAATATTGAATACTGAAATATTGTACAGCGCTGCAGAAAATGGTGGTGATATACAATTTAATTAGCATATATCCAAATAAACTATTATAACAAATAATTCAGTAAAACTGATTGATTGATTTTTTTGCACATTTGACAATTTGGTCTTGTCAGTGCTTTGGTTTAGTGAGCGAGCACCTTTGATATCACAGAGAGCTGTGTCCTACAAATAACCAAATCCAGTTTCCTTATTCCTGGAATGGCAGCTGTTCCCAATTAACCCATTGCTGCGCTGAACGATGGCTGACATTTTCCTTGCTTGCCCTCTGACCTTACCCAGCAGGTAACATAGTTTGCTTTGGCAGTGGTGGGGCATACCTCCAATACTTTATATTTTCCTAAATCGGTTTGTTTATGTTTCCTTTGAAGAGATTTAAGGAGATGTGTTCAGCTGCAAATCTAAAATACTACCAGGTGCGTTTCTGGTGATCTCTTTTTGTAGGTTGGTCAAATTATCTATCTATCTATCTATCTATCCATCCATCTATCCATCCATCTATCTATCTAATATATCATTCTATATATCTGTCTATCTATCCATCCATCTATCCATCCATCTATCTATCTAATATATCATTCTATATATCTGTCTATCTATCCATCCATCTATCCATCCATCTATCTATCTAATATATCATTCTATATATCTATCCATCCATCTATCTATCCATCCATCTATCTATCTAATATATCATTCTATATATCTATCTATCTATCTAATATATCATTCTATCTATCTATAATTCTATCTATCTATCTATCTATCTATCTATCTAATATATCATTCCATATATCTATCTATCTATCTATCTATCTATCCAATTTGTATGTCTATCTATCTATCTATCTAATCTATCTATCTAATCTATCTATCTATTTCTGTTTTTCTATCTTTCTGTCAATCTGATCTATCAGTCTGTCTAAACATGTTATTCACCTAATATTTCCTGTGTAGTGAACTGTCATCTTAAAATATATGTACCGGGTCAGACAGTGTTTGATAACTGACAGGCTCTGTGGTCTCTATAATTAGTCTCTATGGGCTCTGTAATTAGTCTATATGGTCTCTATAGTTAGTCTCTATGGTCTCTATAATTAGTCTATATGGTCTCTATAATTAGTCTCTATGGTCGTTATAATTAGTCTATATGGTCTGTATAGTTAGTCTCTATGGTCTCTATAGTTAGTCTCTGTGGTCTCTATAATTAGTATCTATGGCCTCTGTAATTAGTCTATATGGTCTCTATAGTTAGTCTCTATGGTCTCTATAATTAGTCTATATGGTCTCTATAATTAGTCTCTATGGTCGTTATAATTAGTCTCTATGGTCTCTATAGTTAGTCTCTATGGTCTGTATAGTTAGTCTCTATGGTCTCTAAAGTTAGTCTCTATGGTCTCTATAGTTAGTCTCTGTAGTCTCTATAGTTAGTCTCTATGGTCTGTATAGTTAGTCTCTATGATCTCTATAATTAGTCTCTATGGTCTGTATAGTTAGTCTCTATGATCTCTATAGTTAGTCTCTATGGTCTGTATAGTTAGTCTCTATGGTCTCTAAAGTTAGTCTCTATGGTCTCTATAGTTAGTCTCTGTAGTCTCTATAGTTAGTCTCTATGGTCTGTATAGTTAGTCTCTATGATCTCTATAATTAGTCTCTATGGTCTGTATAGTTAGTCTCTATGGTCTCTATAGTTAGTCTATATGGTCT
>OW240913.1:372196393-372220337 GCA_933207985.1 Pelobates cultripes | reverse complement strand
GGGAAAGGATTGGGATGAGCCAAAATGGTGAAAAATGCCCCTATTAGTGTACTGTAAAATATAATAATTGTAATATGATGTAAATATTATGTATATTTACACTAATAGGAACATTTTTGTACTATTTGGTTCACAGCAAGATAAAAAAAGAGAGAGGAAAAAAAGCTTATGTTAATCAACTTATTAAATCTATAATATAAAAATATCAATTTTTTTCACTGGTCCTCCTTTTCTCCCCTTTTACTTCTCACTTGATCTCACTCGATCTGTGAATAAATTCTCTGTATAGCGATTTGTTGTGGAATTCGGACAAATCGCAGATCACCCAAAATTCGTCCAAACTGCGATTTCTTTGATCTGAACGCACACATTAACCGAGTGAAAAGATCGTATCAAGATATAAATATCAGAGCATGAAATTCAGGAAATGTGTTGCATATTTCCAAAGCCAGAGTGGAATGTTTAGCTCATCTGCCGCAGTAATTATGGTGAATAAGTACCCTGTCCTGGAGGGCAAGGAAAGAATGAGTTGAATTTATTATAGACTTCCTCTCGTGCTTTGCTCCCAGCCCAGCTGTACATAGAGACCCTACTGTGATGTAGGAACAGCTACTGTGCAGACAGAGGGAACATACAGGATCCATGCACATGCAGGCAGACACGCAGCCAGACACGCTCCCTCACTTCCATATTGACTCATATTTCAACTCTCTTTACAGACTATTGTATATTAAAGGGACACTCCACACACCTAAAGCAGTTACATTGCTGAAGGACTTTATGTGTGAAGAATGTGTCCTGTTTTTTCATTATACAAAAAAGGTGCAGATTTCATAGATATTGACACTTTTATAAATGAACTTTGTTACACCCCCTGGCTGTCAGATAAACACCCCGTCCTGTTACGTCCTGGTTTGTTTAGCTCAGGGGAGATAAACTCAAGAGGCAGAAATTGCCCAGAGCACCTGCCTTGCACAGAATTCTCATTGAGCTGCATTGGGGAGTCTGTGATTGGACAGCCACAGAAAGCTTCGGCGTGGTTAGACTGCAGACAAGAGATCAGCAGGTTTTACAAGCTGTGTCTAGATATAACACAATGAAAAGAAATGCATAATTAAATGCTACATTCTTTCATTGGCAGAATATCTACTAAACAGGGATTTTTATTTCTTAATTTGGGCAGTGGAATGTCCTATTAAAGAGCTAGAATAGGATCACCCCTTTAACGTAATCCTTTAATATGTAAAGTTCTTCTGTCCCAACTGTGAGAATACAACAAACAAGACCGAAGCCTTGAATGGTGATAATCCGGTCTGACATAGAATGGAATATACTAATTAGCACGCGGTATACTTATAGTTACATTGACAGATAAACCAGCAAAGAGACAGAAAGACAGAAAAACAAACTGACTGACAGAACAAAACCAAAAAAGTGTATAGAATAAAAATAGTGCAAGAACAACAGTGTGACCAGCGTGCACATTTATGAAAGTGACAACAAAGTGACACGTAATACAAAAAATGAAATACCAAGAGGATACTGTTCAGCTGGTGCTCCTGGCCTGTCTGTCTGTGTCTCTGTGTATATAGAAGGATTCCACATGGCTGGCTGAACTTGGTATCTGCTCCGCTAATCTGGTGTGGGAATCATGGCTCTCACATTGAACTCTCAGAGCCAGGGTTTCTAGGACTCTGCTAAATGGGAGTTTTATCCCAGATATTCTCTTTATATGTGTTTATACCAGATGGCATGCACTATGTGTATTTATGTTATTATTTGCAGACCATTATATGAAGATTCAATGTTAAACACATTCTAAAAGCGCGCTGCTTTCTTGATATTTAATTTTTTTTAACTGACAGATTGTCTGACTGTCAATTAACGAGCAGACGGATTGACAGACAGACAAGCTGACAGACAGAATGAAGATTTTTGACACAAGTGAATGCATTGTGAGAGAACATTTGTCACGTACCATTTTCCTCTCTAACAGAATGAAGCTGTTATTTTGGAGGTAATGTAACATTGTAATCACTAGCCAAATTGTATTTATTTATTGTGCGTTTATTTATTTATTCTTTATTTTTCGACAAACTCCTTTTGGGTGAACTTTCTATGTAGTGCAGACAGTGCTGGCACAGCCTGGCATCGGATGGCAATTCAAAATATCCCATGATTCTCTGCATGGTCTCTGGGAATCATGGGAAGTAAGGAACGCTCAGCGTGCATAAATACAGATCATTCTCACAGCTGCCTGGACAGACAGGTTACTGAATTCAAACTGATTTCTACTTTGTTATATTGCACGCAAATGCATGGATCAAATGATATGATACCAGCATTCATAAAACTGTTTAACCCGTTGTATACCTGAATTGTGCCGTGCAAAGGGTTAATGCTCAAAAAGAACTTATTCACTAAAAATGAACCAGGGAATTGAGAAAATAGGTCAAAATACCAAAATTAGAAAACCCTGATGGTTGAATTTTATTTAGCTTGGTTTATTTAACCTTGATCAAAATGCACTGTGAATAAAAACATTGCCTTATTCAATTAATCATTAAAACAATTATTAAAGCCCTGCTCGTGTTTTATTGAGTATTATTTCCGTGTTGCTATAACAGGCCTGTGTTGTTATTATAAACTGTGTATTATTTATAAACGTTATAGCAAACGGAATGCTGATGTCTCAGGCACTCCAACACTGCCATCTAGTGGCTTTATTGCAGTTTACTAACTAGTGACATCAATTCAAACCTGGGTGAAGAATTTAGGTGAAAATAGCAGGTTTGGAAGATTTCTCTAATTCACCTCCTTCTCTAAATGTATTAATTTATTCTACCCTTTGTGATTTGCTATTAGGTTAATAAACCCGAACCATGTTTTATTGGAGTTTACTTTGGATTACATTTGCAGTTGAATTGCCATTTGACCACCGCACGGAGTTTAGTGAATAAGTCTATTAAACCCTAGACTATGGAGGGACCAAGCACAGTGGTGTCATCTATCATCTTGCAGTGTTACCATGATGTCACACTTAGACAGCATTGTGGCCTCCTGTTTGCTGGTGGCTTAACCCTCCCTCCCAATATTAGTATTTTATGAAGATATGACTCCAACACAGTCCAAATATATCATAAGAAAAAGTACTTTGTCTTAGTATATTTCCTACATTTGATAAAGGCAGAGCTACCGACAGACAGCTGTGGGGAAAAAGTATTTTTGTGTCCCATGAGATCCTTCATAGACCTCAGTCCATGTGCCAGAGTCCACACTGATGTTGCCCCCTTGGCTAACGAAAAACCAGAAGCTGTAGAGGGTCCATCAGACAAAAATGGCAATAGCTGTGATGGACAGCTTCAGGTGAGCAAAACGTCCCTTCCCCTACACCCCTGGTCCAACGCACTGCAAGCTGCCATGTCACCATTGTGGGTGACAAGATATCCCAAAAACACTAATACATCCGTAAATGGGTACAGCATTAAAACGGTTTATCTTCATCCAGATAAACATGATGAGAAGATGCAGGTAGGGATCTAAACGATGGCACCCGTGTCAAAATGAGACTTCCCCTTCAAAATCCCAGGCAGTTTTGTAGCCCCCTATTATCATTCCTTTTAAAAGATTAAAGCTGTCTTTGACCAGGGATTTGAAAGAAGGTAGTGAGCCAGGCAAGGACAAAAAAAAACAAACAATTTTATTGAAATCAAAGAAAAAAAATGTTTTCACATTTGTAAAGTCTTTTCATTGAGACATATGGTATCCACGAACATTAAATGCCACGTACGTAAAAAAACAAAAAAACATGTGGATACTATACAAAATCTCTTAACAGTTTTAATGCTTTTTGCAACCGGCTACCTTTATCAGGATTTTAGTGGAAGGCCTAGGTAGGAGAAAAAAGACTTGAAATGAGTAATGTCCAGAAAATTAAGAAGAGTATTTCTAACTGGATGGCTGCCCACTTCCTTAAACTAAACTTGACCAAAACTGAAATTCTGGTCTTTCCTCCCTCAAGTGTTGTTACTCCTGTGTCTGTCTCCCTCCAAGTCAATGGTGCTACCATCAGCTCCACCACGCAGGCTCGCTGCCTAGGTGTTCTCTTTGACTCCGACCTCTCCTTCACGCCTCATGTTCAGTCTATCGCCAAATCCTGTCATTTCCATCTCAAAAACATTGCGCGTATCCGCCCCTACTTAACGCCAGATGCGACTAAGGTGTTGGTCCATTCCACTGTCCTTTCTCGCCTTGACTACTGTAATCCGCTTCTCAGTGGTCTTACGTGCTCCCAACTTGCGCTGTTACAGTCCATAATGAATGCGGCGGCGAGGCTCATCTTCCTGTCCGCCCGCACCTCCAATGCCTCTCCCTTCTGTCAGTCTCTACATTGGCTTCCTATAAGATATAGAGCTCAATTTAAATTCTGGTTCTTGCTTTCAAATCTCTACATATTGCTGCTCCCACCTATCTATCCTCCCTTATTCGCAAGTATGTCCCGTCTAGGCCCTTACGATCTGCTGAAGACTTACGTCTATCTTCTGTCCGTACTCCCACCTCTGATGCTCGCCTTCAAGATTTCTCGAGGGCTGCACCGTTCCTGTGGAACTCGCTTCCCTCCTCTGTTAGATGCTCACCCAGTCTCCACTCCTTCAAGAAATCGTTAAAAACCCACTTCTTCAGAAAAACATATTAATTAAACTGTTAATAGCTCCTGACTGATTCCTCTTCTGCAACTGTCACTAGTCTAATACTATCCTTACCTATTGTGTAATTTTACCCCACTCCCTCTAGCATGTAAGCTCATTGAGCAGGGCCCTCAGCCCCTCTGTTCCTGTGTGTCCAACTTGTCTGGTTATAACTACATGTCCGTTTGTCCACCCATTGTAAAGTGCTGCGGAATTTGATGGCGCTATATCAGTAACATAATAATAATAATCCACCCACAGACATAATGTAACATTATAGATTCATGTTGGGTTCATCCAGCGCAGCCCTTTCCCTCACCAAACAGTCATACTTTTACTCTCTCATTAGTTTAAGCTCCCGCAATCCCAGCCGTCTCTTTGACACCTTTAACTCTCTACTCCGCACTGTTGTGGTCATCCACCCAAACTAACCTTACAGCCGATAGCTTTGCATTTTACTTTACCGACAAGATTGAACAGCTAAGGAAAGAATTTTTCCCTCCTTGCCAATCTCTTTCTCAACCACACGTAAATCATGACTTTCCTACCCTTCAGACTTTCTCTCTGGCTACTGAACAAGAGGTGGCTGTGCTTCTCCTTTCCTCTTGCCCCACCACTTGCCCACTCCTTTTCTAATGATACCTCCTCCCCTCGCCCTGTCTCGGTTGGAGTCCACCAGGGCTCTGTCCTTGGTCCCCTTCTATTTTCTCTTTATACTGCCTCTCTTGGCAAACTTATTGCCTCTTTTGGATTCCACTACCACCTGTACGCTGATGACACTCAGATATATCTCCCCTCCCCGAACCACTCCCCTGCCGTCCTGCAACGTGTCACTGCTTGCCTTTCTTCCATTTCTGACTGGATGTCCACTTTCTGAAACTCAGTCTCTCTAAAACTGAGCTCCTTGTCTTTCCTCCTCCTAATACTGATACTCCTCTTTCACTCTCCCTTCAAGTTAGTGGTATCCACATAAGTCCATCCTTGCAAGCACGCTGTCTTGGCGTCATACTTGACTCTGGCCTCACCTTTGAGCCTCACATCCAGTATGTTGCCAAACCCTGTAGATTCCATCTTAAAAACATAACCCGCATCCGCCCCTTTCTTACGCAAGACACTACAAAGGAGCTTGTCCATGCTCTAGTAATTTCCCGTATGAATTATTGTATCCCTCTCCTGATTGGTCTTCCCAAAAGCCGTTTTGCCCCACTACAGTCTGTAATGAATGCTGCCAACAGACTGATTTTCCACTCTAGTCGGTCCTTGTGACAGATTTCCCTGTCCCTGGATCTTACAGCTCTTTGTTCCCTTCGCCTGTTTGTTCAGTGAAATACATTCATCACATATGTTAGCATTGCCCCGTTCGAAAACCGAATAATCTACCGAACAACAGACCACCCATATGCAGAGTGTGCCGCTTGTTGACCCCCATTAACCTTTGCTAACGCCTCTGTAACCGCAATCACCTCAACATTCTAAGCGGGCGGCTGGGTGGTCATCATTCGTATGTGCGAACACGTGGCGACGGCCATCTTGGGACACAAACACAGACAGCGGTGTTTGGTCATCGAGTGTAAAATCGGACACTCGACGGCGCGAACACCGCTAAGGCTTCCATACGCAAATATGTTAAGCACTATTTACACAAACTAAGCTGCATTCCATGAAAACATTATTCGAACCACAGATACTCTGTGAACATATGCACAAACTGTTATTCGTATATAAATATTGTAAAGAAACCAACCGCACAGCCTGATTTCATGGAACTGTTTTGGGCAGGCACCTCGTGTGCAGTCGGTCTTAACAGCGCTTTCAGGATATGTTGGGTGCTCAGACCCAGGCTATCCAGGGATATAGAACTTGAAGGGATAGCTCACTGTTAAATATATATTTTGAGGTATTTTTATTATGCTTGTCCTGGACCTGAGGATTATCGCTTCCAGGATTATTGCAGCTCTACTCACACTGGAGAGAAAAGAACATCTCTGGCGGCGAAACCCCTCTTCCCATCGGGGTGTCCGCCACAGTCCTCTCACACCTCACCCCTCTGTCGGTCGTTATATTGTCTTCCTGTATTATAGAAGTCAATTCAAAGTGCTAACCCATACCTATAAAGCACTGAACAATTTTAACCCTTCTCATATCTCTTCACAGATTCATAGGTATGCCCTTCCCGATATCTCAGCTCTGCCTGTGACCTTCTCCTGTCCGCTGCTGGCACCCGTAAGGCCAACTCACGCTTGCAGGACTTCTCGCGGGCGGCTCCCTTCTGATGGAATAACCTGCATACCACCATCAGACTCTCCCCTAGTCTTCAATCATTTAAGAAGTGCCTTAAAACCCATTTCTTCAGGAATGCTTATGGCCTCCCAGAGTAACCTCTACCTCATATACCTGTCTCTCTCCTAAAGGGCAGCACTCTACCCTCTCCTCCAGCTCTGCTTCACTCCCACCTTATTTGATTGTTATTTCCTGTCCTAATGTGTTTTACACCCCATCTCCTATAGACTGTAAGCTCATTTGAGCAGGGTCCTCTTCATCCTAACGTTCCTGTAAGTTTTTTTGTAATTGTCCTATTTATAGTTAAATCCCCCCTCTCATAATATTGTAAAGCGCTACGGAATCTGTTGGCGCTATATAAATGGCAATAATAATAATAAGTCTCGTACTCTCTCTGTATTATTAAAGATTTTCATCACCCCCATTCCTTACACTGGATGTCTGGGGATGATCTGATCTGACACACAGCTATAACATGTTTAGTGATTCTGTCTGAGAGAGCGCCACTCTGATGATTGACGTTTACAGTTTTTTGGGATTTTTTATTCTAATTTGGAACTAGTTTTGGAGTTTGTGTCTTGTCCTAGGATTTTATCTGAGTGGATGTTGGAGAGCTGTCTTTTCCATGGAGATGTAGTCTGGTCTGCAGGGTTGAGTCATCCTTCGTAGTTCGAGAACACGTGCACCGTTACACTACAATGCTACGTCCCAAAGCCCCCACAGCTGTGACCCTCCTAGCTCACACTCGGGACTGCAAACAGCTGCATGAACGCCCTCTGTTCCCAGTTCAGGGTAGCAGAGATTGTTTTTGGGATCCCCGTACAATATGAAGTATGAGGCCATCCAGCAGTCAATGAACACACATCTCAAACAAGATTGTCTACAAACAAAAATAACACAAAGAAAGTTGGTGCTACATAACTGACTAACGGTGAAACAAAATAACTTGATTTTCAGTGTTATTCCAAACGTTCAGCTTTAGAGCCAGTCATCACCAAAAGCTACACAAAACAAATCACACTCAAAACAATATAATCTACAAAGTCTATATTCCTCTCTGTTCCCGTTATACACCTGGGTCCAGCTGCTCAGAATGTCACCACCAGGATCTCCAGCCCGGAGTATAATTTAATTATTATTGGCTTTTATAAGAACAAACATATTAAGCAGTGCTGTACAATTAGGGGGAGAACATACAGTAAACACAGACCAATCCAAAAGGATAAAGGGAGCCCTGCCTGTAAGCTGAGAACCAGCCATCGAGCGCTGAGTTAGACAGCACGTGAGCTTACAATCTAAAGGATATAATGGCGATTTGAGACAAGAGGTAGCAGGGGGAATATGGCAGTGATGGTCGGAGAGTTACAGCTACTAGTAAAGTGCAAAATGAATGATTGAGATCTCAGACGCTATTAATTTATTAGGAACCCAGGTGTGAGGGAAATGCTTGGAGAAAATAAGGAGACTCTGTATTGCTGGGAGCTGGGTGAGTGAAGTAAGAGAGGAGACAGTTCAATGAAAGTATTTACAGCCAGGAGGGGCCAGGAGGGGCCAGGAGGTTGTAAACGGTGACATTGTGACTAATAATAAGGTGACACAGGTAAAATAGATGAGGTGCAGTATTTTTGGAGATTCAGTCAGTACCTGGGACTTGCAGGGAGAGGAGAAATGAAGAATCAGTATTGCTTGGCGCTGGGTGAAGTGAGGTCTAAGTAGAATTAATGGACAACGTGGCTGGGCAGCCATGTTAAACCTGGTCGGCTGCCTGCAATACATTTTGCTAACATTTAAATGTCTGGCTTCAAAATTGAAATCGATTTCATGCAAGCCTATAAAGGCAACACAATCATTACAGTCAGTTTCTTGTGAATTCTGCCAGATAGTTTCAAATTTACTGCACTCGTTTTTCAAAAATGGCAAATGGTTTCCACGGTGTGAAAAAAGGGACAGGTCTATGCACTACAAACACTACATAGAAATTAAGAGGTTTTGGTACTTACTGTCCCTTTAATTCCTTGAATCTTTTAGAAATTGCAACAAAGCTGAATTTTCAGTATTTGCCTTCTGTATGCATCATATGTACGGAAAATCTGACAATATATCTCAGACTGCTTTATTTCCTTTTTTTTTTCCAGTTTTCTGGTTTTGTCAGTGGGAATTTGTCGATTTTTGTTTTCAATTTGATTGTTAATAAAACTGTGATTTTCAAAAGAGCGCTGCTTAACTCTTTTCTACTTAGAGTGCAGGCCATCCTAGAGTGCAATTTGTGTTAGAGTGCTGGCCTTATTAGACTGCAGACTGTTTTAGAATGCAGGCCGTATTAGAGTGCAGGCTATTTCAGAATTCAGACAGTTTTAGAGTGCAGACCTTATTAGACCACAGGCTCTTTTAGAATGAAGACTATTTTAGAACGCAGGCTGTCTTAGAATGCAGACTGTTTTAGAGTGCAAGCCTTATTAGAGTGCAGACCATGTAAGAATGCAGACTGTTTTAGAGTACAAGACGTGTTAGAATGCAGACTGTTTTAGAGTGCAAGCTTTGATAGAGTGCTAGTCGTGTTAGAATGCAGACTGTTTTAAAATGCAGGCTGTCATAGCATACAGACTGTTTTAGAGTGTAGGAAGTGTTTGCGTGCATGCTGTCTTAGAATTCAGACTGTTTTAGAGTGCAAGCTGTCTTAAAATGCAGACTGTTTTAGAGTGCATGTCACTTTAGAATGCAGGCTGTTTTAGAGTGCAAGCATTATTAGAGTGCAGACTGTTTTAGACTGCAGGAAGTGCTAGAGTGCAGGTCATTTTAGAATGCAGACTGTTTTAGAGTGCAGGAAGTGTTAGAGTGCAGACTGTTTTAGAGTGCAGGAAGTGTTTTATTGTGCAAGCTGTGATAGAGAGTCCTGCCTTGTTTCTTTTATTTCCCACACATTAAGCTGTTGAACAGACGACTCTGCGGGAGCAGGTAAGCTGGCTGAATAAGGTCTCATTTGTTCCACAAACCAGCTTTGATCTCTTTCAATCTGAGGTCAAGCTCTGTTAATCTGAATGTTGAATTTTAAATCTCCCCCATGATGTTGGAGCAGTTATATAATAGTTATTCAATCAGGAAAGATAGATTTAGCATTAGAAATACTGGAGTCCTACCTACCTATTAGAAATGAGCTGCAGACTCTGCTATCGATACTTCGTATCAGAACTCAGCTCTTACTGTCCAGCTACATACTCATTACCAAGAAACCGCAGTCTTTCAGCCACCCACCCTGCTGCCACTTACCTACAGTCAGTACTTCCAGACAGCAGTGACCCCTTCCACAGAGAACCCCCAGGGCTAGAGCAGTTTTTAAAATGGTTTATTATGATATATATTATCATATTCTAAGTCTTATAAAAGGACCCTGTCTTCTCTTACCAACTCTTAGATGCACAAACCGTAACATCAAACTAACCCTACACCCTCTGTGTCCCGGGAACCTACACCGTGGGGTAACTGCTGTGCCTCCCTTGCCCCATTGTCTTATTTGCCAGTTTATTTGACCCTGCATTCGTTAGAACATTTAATGTCGGCTATTTGTAGCTATTTATAGTGTGCATCGTGTATTTCTATCATTCCGGATGAGTGAGTATTCCGTGCGTACCTTGTCTCTGCTATAACGATTTGCTGTCTGTAACTGGTTTTCCCATTTATTGTTACTCTGGAAATCTGTACGGACTGGGCCCAACCCCGGGGAATGCGGAATGTACAGCAGCCTTTGTGAGACTAGAATAATCCTGCAGGTTCACAGACATGTGATCTGCCTAAACACAGGGAATAGTCAGCAGCTTCGGCCAGACCCATATCAGACATGGGACTCCTCTACCATCAAAGTGAGAGCTATCCTAGCTCTGACCTTGCAGATATCATCACCTACATTCATTCTATCGTTGACCCGCGTGCGATGGCCGTTCATGTATGTACGTAGTGGGCATTGGATAGCATTCCCCTCTTCCCCCATAAAAAAACCATATCTTACCCCTTCAAATAACGACAGACAACTTCTTGGGAAAAACAGGCCACAGCATTTATTAACACAACCAAATACTGTATGACTCCTTTAACATATAACGAAATAATAAATATCATAAATTAACATAAACAATTTGCATATAGTCATAAAGTAACCAAAGAAACCGTCCTTGCCAATCTAACTTCCCCAAGGCTCTCACCTCCCCCCCCCCTCGGCATAATAAAAACATCTTCCTTTTCAGGGCTCCCCACCAACTCGGTGGGGCCCAACCATAATGCTCCCCACTGGTCGACTTACAACCCAATGGGGACACGTCCAACCTGGTACAACCTGGTACCTCCTCCAGGTTCACCATAAGAGACAGGGGGAGGATGAGACCCGGCCATTATCCCCCTTTTTCATCTAATCTACCAAACCATCCCTTATTTGGCAAGGACACACCCCCGCCTCGCTGTGACAACCCCTCCGGGTTAATAAATGTGTCCTGTTAGATATTTATTATAAAGCCTTTCACTGTAAGGTCTCTTGTGATTTGGGTTTTAGAATAATTTGTAGACCTGTGCATGCGGTTTTAAACGAATCACGATTTGTCAGAATTTTGGGTGATTTCTGATTTGTCAAAAATCCTAAACTTGAAATCACCGTATTGACAAATCACAAAACAAGGAAAACGAGGAATGAACAAGCCGTTTCTTTTGTGTCGTGATTTGGTGTTCTGGCCGTGGGGAAAAAATATGATGATTGGTGGTTAGGGGGTAGTAACTAAATGCTGATTTAAATCCCAAATCACGTGAGAAGAGAGCAGTAGAGGAAAACATCTATATTTATATTATATAGAGAGATATTATATATAGAGAGAGATTTTATATAGAGAGAGATATTTTACTTCCCTATTAGTTACTTCTTCTCTCTGCAAATCTAAAAAGTGCGCCATACTTATTACGTGTATATAATCTTTGCTGTACACTGATAGGGACATTTTGGTTCATCCAAATGTTTTTTCCCAAATACGTCCAAATCGAAAAACAACATGGACGAAAACTAAATAGTCATATCAAAATTATGTACAAACCTACAAATTTAGACACATTTAAAATATTGCTGTTAAAAAGACAGTTTGAAAGATCACCAATGTACTGATGACGATAGCGTGTGGCTACAGAATTATTCGATCTCTGCAGCGGTCAAAGTGATGCTGCAAAGATGAAGGAAGGTTTAGGGGTGCATAGGGTTAAGGGGTCACTGTTTGGGAGGGATTATGGTTGGGGGATATATAGAAGGACTTGGTCTAAGCCTGGCTGAAAGTGATAGGAGTAAAGGTCAGGTGCCCCCTAATCTTAATGCCTCCTCTGTGCAAGTGATACAGTAACTCGGCCATTCCTTTTGACTTCTATCAGATCTCGTGTGTGAGTTGCGGCTGACACCCTTCAAGGCGCAAAGTGTCTGTATGAAACTCTAGGACACTTAGTGACCCTAACAACCCGCAAATAAGTCAAAACCCAAAATTCAGAAAATACTATAACAATTTATAGTGCCATTCTGCTAGTGAGACTCATATGCATGAGGTTTGGACATCACTGGTGGGAGATTCAATGTGAGGAGAAAAGGGGTATCTGAGTGAGTGAGTCTCTAAATATATTAACCAAAGGAGCTTTTTTTGACAGAGTGAGGGAGAGACCGTGGCTAAGGAACTTTAATAAACGCTTGGCATCCACACAGCTAATATATTTGTTGAGTGGAGCACCGTTCCCTGCCAATAAGCCCCTGGAACATTTCTCCCAGAATCCCTTTATATTGAGGGTCCAAACAGCTCAGAACCTAAATCCTGACCATATCTCCAGGGATCCGGCTTCTCCTATTGAAAGGACAACAAAGGCAAAAAAATCTTAAAGAAATGACTCATTCATGCTTTGAATATTCCGAGGCTCATTGACCTGTGGCGATCAAACAGTTACCGATAGGAAAATTGTGTTAACCTTTAAAATAATCTGTTTGTACGTGAGTGTGCTATGGAAAATGAATCCATACGTACGGTACGTGACTAGGAAATCAGTCATATCAGCTGCCAGCGGTCTGTTTGATTAATAAAGGCCATATAATTACACAACCTCACTGGGCTAAACTAACAAAACATGAATAATTATTGGCTTTAGTGAGAACACGATTAGAAATCCCGCCCGTAACGGAGCTGCATGTAATAGGACACACACATTTCTTTGTTGTGGTGGATTCTGGTTCTGTTTAGTCTCGCTGTCTCAGACCTTTTATCCCAAGGTCAGCAGAGAGGACGGACTTTTAACCATTTAGGGGAGACAGTCTAAGCAGAGCTCTGTAATCAGCTGTCTGCTGGCTGTGCATCATGGGAAATGTAGTCCAAGGCAGGAGAAATGCGCACGATAAGTTCTGTCCGCTCCAAGGAATAAAGTGTGTTCTAATCTATAGACTGTAAGCTCATTTGAGCAGGGTCGTCTTCAACCTATCGTTCCTGAAAGATTTCTTGTAATTGTCCTATTTATAGTTAAACTCCCCCCTCTCATAATATTGTAAAGCGCTACAGACTATGCTAGCGCTATATAAATGACAATAATAATAATAATTAATAACTGCGGTAAAATATTCCCAACCACCTAATAATAGCCGCCCCCTTAGTGAGATACTGTTCAAAGAATACCCAACACAACAATGAATCTCTGTCTAATAAAAATAGAAATATGTGAGTCTACCTTATGTTAACACATTGGCAAGTAAGATTGAGAACTGACCCCCTGGACTGAGGCTCAAAACAGCACCCCCTGCTGCTCCAGTCAGATAACTGCCGGCATTATAATATTTACTGTCACACTTCCTCTGGGGAGCGAAGACTATTTTACCACTAGAAAGCATCTAATGATGGTATTTGTACAAAGTTAAATGGTAATCTAGGTTTAAAAAAGAATTGTGGGCATCCAGTGTGAATCTTTCTCCAAGTTCTTGTGCTGTATGTGAGCAGGGATCTTGCCTCTATCCTATATATGAAACAGTGGATGGGTGATTGAACGTGAAGATGATTTTGATTTGCAGTGGCTGGTGCGAATGGGACTTGGTGGGTGACTGTATGTGATGGGGGGGGGGCTGACTGGGTATGTAACAGGTTGACAATATGACAGTCTGCAGTTGAATGTGACTAAATCTGGTCTAGTGAGGGTAGCAGATTGACACTGAAGTCATGCTCGCTGTTAACAAGCTAACGAGGTAAGAAACTGTAAAGATAATCTGCAGAAGTCACAGACAAAGTAAATAGACCTTCATGGTGAGGTGCTTGGGTGTACAGCCCCTCGTGGACCCCCCATTGCTCAACCCTCACTTGGCAATCCTATCTACACCTACTACCAGACTTGGGCATTCCAACAAATGTTTGGTTGAATTCCATATCTCCGAATCGCCTTACGGACCTAAAACCAAACAAATGATGAGCAATGGCTGAAAGTTTGGGATTCAGAGTTCTACCACGGCACCATAAAAAGAGATCACTGATGGCTAGGAGACCATCACTAAATGTAAATTGTATTCACAGATCAGATGATCAACAGAAAATAGCAAAAATATTTATATTTACATTTTAATAAATATATATAACTATATTACTAAAGATTTACTGCTTCTCCTCTTTCCCTTTATTGATTATCCTTCTCATTTGATCTTTGAACCATATAACCAGTAAATCAGGCCGTGGGAAAATGTGCCGTAAATATTTATAGTATGTATATATTTTGCAGTATACTGATTGACATACTTTTGAAACCATTTTTGGTTTGTCTGAATGTTTCCCTTAATACTTTTCCTTGGACAATATTTGACTGAACTGTTTCATGACCGACATGCAGGTATCCCTCAAAAAAAAATTATTTGGGGAAAAATTATTTGGCCAACCGAACAATCGCACCGTGCACAAGTTTACCTCCCACTATTAGGGGTGCAATTGGGACCAGGTGAAATTGGAAGTCTTGATGTTTGATTGGAGAAATAGACAAGTTAAAGGGACTAAAATAAATGCAGAGAGAGTCCAAACTTTCAAAACATAAAATCCTAGCTTGTTTCAAGTGTCTATACCTGTTGGTTATTTGCCACCCAGTAGTTTTTTTGTGGTCAAACGCAGGACTAAAGTGACGCAATATTCCAAGAAATGTAAGTATTTTTATCCAGCTTTTATTTATACAAAGGACAGCCTTGATACTAGGATCCAGGAAATAAACAAGCTTGATTATACCAGCAATAAGCGTTATATCTTCCTTCATGGATGTATATTAATTTCGCAATAAATATTTGTTTAATGTTAAAACATTCCATGGGTTGAAATAAACAGTGGTAAGCGCAGCTTGTTACATTGATGTACACTTTGGCTTGGACGGTATGCACAGATAGAGGCAGAATAAACAGCGCCATATGGACAACACAATTAAACGCAGCGTTATATAACAGACGGCCTTTTATGGAAGCATATTCACATTGTGAACTGGATTTGCTGACTTTGATGCCTGGGTTTGAAAGATCAGTGGACACACCAGAGGAAGAGATAAACAATGCACAGTAAATGGCAAGAGAACGTCATCTGATCTGGAATCGTCAGTCTGCCAATAGCATGCACTTTATGACTTACAAACAGACATGGCTGGACCAACGCAAGACCCAAATAAGTAAGAAATATACAAGAAAAGTACAACTGTCTGAAACTAAGACCTTGGCATAAAGATGGCTTATCCAAAGACGGTTGAGGTGTTCCGCTGCTCAGCAATCTACCCACATAACTGTGTACCTACATACCTATGACAGAGACGCAAACAAGAGACACGTCCTTTGTGATTTAAGCAAGACTCTGACAGAGTCACTTTAAAGAGGACGTTGGTGGAAACAGGAAAGAAGAGACAATAATGCTTCAGTATGAAAGAACAGAGTGCCATCATGTAATGTCTGACACAGACAGTAATAGCAGGGAATGCAAAACATGCGCATGTATACAGTGTGACCCAGCATGACACAGTCACGATATACAATCCATGATCACAGCCATGGGCAGTGTGCTTCTACAATGCATGCAACTGTATTAACAGGGGCTTCAGGTGGATTTCATGGGACTAACGTTAGTGACAGACCTCCCGGTCACCCAGGACTTTTACATGTTTCACAACCACCACCTCTTTCTAATAAGGACTATATTCACCCCATTTACCTCTCCACGCCATGCCTCCCAGCCCAGCACCCTTTCCAATTTCCCAAGAATTATCCTTTCATAGCGCTATTTGGAGGGGTGAGAGCAGAGGCATTGAATGATGTGACAGTAATCACCATCACTGGGAGCAGAAGGACACTTTACAAAGGTTCCTAAATTGTTCCAATGTCTAAGTCACCCTGTACCCATTATACAATGGGTCTCTCAATGACATGGGGACACAGACATGCCCCCTTTTTGGGTATGTTCGCCCCTTTCGGCAGTTCTGGTCATGTGATTTGCATCAGTGGCCCACCCTTTTACCCCATCTATAGACTTCCTGCTTTAATGGACTCTGCTGTTAGTGGGTATGAATTTACTTGAAAGATGAAAGTGTGGGTATGTGTTTTCTCATAGCTACAGCCTGTAATTTTCCCTCCAGTACTATCTCCATCAGATACACGACGCTTGGGAGGCAGGACTGTTTTAGTGTTTTTGGTCGATTAGATTTTGTAATTAAGCCCATCATAATTGTCAGCACCAGGCCCACTGGGCTCTTAATCTGGCCCTGGTTACATGTAAGGAGCATTTGGGCCAGTCCCAAGAAAAATATAAAGTTTTGCATGTTAGTTCCATTTGGAACGGTGTCTTGTGTGGATGTTTAGGGATCCCAGCCACAGAGTTGTTATACCTTTTGGCTGGCTGCATGATCCTTCTTGCCCTGGGATAAATCAAGAGAGCTAGGCCTGAGAGCCGCAAGTGCCTCTGGAAAGGCAAAATAAATCACATTACAGGCAGAGGTGGATATCTGCCTGGAAGGAAGTGCTGCAGAGGAATAGGCAGAGGGGACGATACCTGCCTGGAAGGAGAGCTTCAGCCTGGTCAGGTGGAAAAGCTCCAGAGGGAGCCCCAGTCAAGACACAGTGAGTTGGGCAGAAGAGCGGCTGTTTTCCCCAGTTCCAGCTAGAAAGCAGTCCTGAGGGAGCTCCATGTACCAAATGAAAGTGTCATCATTTTAGGTGAATGGGATTCCTCACCCAGCACTGTGGAACTCTGTGCTGGATTGTAGGATTGTAACCTGCAACCCAAGGGTTGAACAGATTCCAAGGATGATGTATTCTCAATTATAAAATTTGATTTCCAATACACGTAATCAAATATTTTATCGGGTTCTCAAGAAAATGTTATTTGGTCTGTGATTATACCTGGTGGCAATGATCCTGCCACATCTATTGATTGTTTAATCAATATATCATGCATATGATTATTGTGAAGGACTTTTATGTATTTGCCTATATGCTTCAGTTTAATCCTCTCCCTGCTATTTTAATGTCTATATTGTTCGGTTCAAACTGTTGAGAATGAATGTATTCGTGTACCGAACGGGGACCACACACCCTGGGTAGCAAGTAGCAATTAGAACACAGAGAAAACCGCAACTTAATTGCTACTAGGTGGCCACCATTCGACATACGAACACGTGGCGAGAACAAAGGATGGCGGCCATCTTAAAACTCACGAATGCGGTCAGCGGGGCTTACGCATGAATTGCATGGAACTGTTTTCGGTACGGGAACCATGCGAACGCCCGGTCCCCATGGAAGTCCTGGATGAATACGTTCCCCTTCACGAATCAAACTGGCGTTCGGTAGATAGTATCTACCGAATGAGGGGAACGTTCACAGGTAACCAGCTGTACCATACGAACGGTGGTTTTCGTGTAGTTTGATGCGAACGGAGACCGGCTCTTGCTACTGAGTCTATGGAACTGTAACTCGGATACCTCCACATGGCAAGCCGGTCAAACTTCCACACGATGCGACACGGAAACTACCAAACGGAAATTCGTGAGATTTGGATATGTGACTACCAGTATCCTCAGCTACCCAGGGATGTCAAAAGTATATTTGTATGTCTTATAAAAAGTATGTTTCTGAAATTGTTATAAATTGTAATGTTTCTGGCCAGCAGATAATTGAGCTTTGTGTATTGTAGAAACTCAATTATCTAGCCTGGCCCAGAGGAGGAGTTTTGTGTTGCCTTAATTGTGAGTTCTGTGTGCCAGTAAATCAGTCTTGTTCCAGCATTGAGCTTTGGCTCATGTGTGGATTATTCGGCGATTCCAGGGATATTTCTAGTTATGGAATATTGAGTGCTTTTCTTTTATGGGAAGAAGGGAATGCTTGACGGGGATATTTTCTACTACCGTCACAATTATTAATTCATATTCTGATTGTGACATACCCCGACTTCAACCAGTTATAGTTACAACAGATTCTGATATCTATTGTTATGGAAGTGTTAGACCCACTTATACAAAGGTTGAGCTAAAATATAAATACCTTCAATATTGTTTCTGAGTGTTTTTTTTAACTCATTTTTAGAAATAATAAATTCAAATCATCTTAACCCCTTAAGGACACATGACATGTGTGACATGTCACGATTCCCTTTTATTCCAGAAGTTTGGTCCTTAAGTTACACCCAACAGCCACTGAAAAATATACTTAAACAATTAAGATTCACATTGTTAAGCATTCAATCTCACAAACGTGACTTTCCACAATGGCTGTCAGATTTTGGTAAAAAATGTTTTTAAGACAATTTTTGGGTGTTTCTGGTATTTTAAGCTACTAATAACTGTAGTTATTATATTTACTAATTGTAACTTAGGGAATAAGTTGTCTTCTCCCTAACAGGTCAAAGAAAGATGAATAACGTCATATTTCCAATTAGCAACTATTCTAAATAGATTGAGAGATTTTGCATAAAGGAGTATTTTTAACATTTAAAGAGAATGTAATTTTACATACCATTGTGAACAAAGGTGGTAAATACTTTGCTGCTTCAAATTATCCTTATATCTCTAAATCATATACAAGGGTGTTTATCTTTAATACAAAACACTAGAAAGATTAACTATGTTACTATTTCATCTATCATTATTATACAAAGTATAACAAATGTGAAGATTCTTCCACAGATTTTACCTGTTAACATTTTTAGCACAACAGCACCTGATGTCAGTGAGTTGTCTATCACTGAGATGTTACAAAGATTCCAATACAGCAAAAAGAGGCGTTCCTGAGAATCCACTTCGATTGCTGTATCAACATAACATTTACTATAACAGGATCCATGTCACTTAAGACAGTGTCTTGGAAATGCTGTCAATTAATTTATTCTGTAAAAGAATATCGGAGAGTATCCAATCTATACACATCATAAACGGTGTAAAAATGTTTCATGGAAAAAACAAAATAAAAAAAGCAAAGACAAAGACAAATACCAACACCATCACCACAGTGATAACAGATGATGCTGATTCAATATCTGCGACCAATTCTATCCAAATACTTGGAAAGCTGGACTCTACAACCTATACTCTACAACAAATACCCGGGTATTCTACAAACACAACCTCCAGCAATGTATCTAAGGAATGTAAACTTCTACAGGCCTTTAAAGACTTTGGATTACAAATACAATTACTATTTTTAACTTTGGATTACAATTCGTATCCGGATCTATCCAAGAATATCTTACTCTGGAACCTGGTGTTCTTTTCAATTCTTTCCCAGACAAAAGCTTTGCTCATTTTAATCAACCACCTTTATAGGCAAAGATCACACTACGGATGTTTTACTGTTACAACAATGATCTAAGATGCTGGGAGCACAAAAAAAACCTAAAGACTGTTGGAGAACTTTGGTTCACTAATTTAAGGAAGAAATGCGCTACAATGCCCACAGTTTAATGGAGAGGGTGTTACGGGCAAATGCAAATATTACAAGTTTTAGAATGAAATGTTGTATTTCTTAAACTGTGTACTTTGTCTTTAAGAGATATTGCAAACTGACAAGGGGTTAGAAATGGAACATATTGTTTTTCATAACTGTTTCTTTAAGCAATAACCTCTTACCTACCCACAGTGCATAATATGTTTGCGCCATTTTGTCCCAGACGAATTACAATAACAATAATGCATAAACAAGCTTCAAGGCTATGCTACTACTCTTTCAGTACACAATATACTGTGGTAACCTTAAGTAGATAAGGATGTTCAGACTTTAAGATGCCATCTTGACCTAAGTCAGGAAAATGTCCATGACGTGTGCACCCTTTAGTTATGGCCTTGTATGTTTGCCGAATTAAGGGAGGTCCTAAAATGAATAAAGTAAAAGAAGTGTTACTTTTTCATATATGAACTACGATAACCCTAAAATGACGACACCTAAGGTATAAATAAGTGTACTTTTAAATGTTAAGACAGAGAGGAGAGACTTAGAGACAGACGTTGCTCCATCTTAAAATGACAGAGAGGCTGACATGATGACATGTTCAGAAGGGTATGTTATCCTATTAATGATATATGCAAGCATTTAGTTTAATTTTATATGTCTATATTTATATTTTTATTTAATATCTAAAAAGACAAAACTTTATTGCTTCCAAGACAATCCTTATTTAATATTGTATTCTCAATTATTTATATATGTTAAATAGAGGATCTCTTACTAACTATATAAAATGATGGCTAAGATATCTGTATGGTTAGCTCTGCTAAGTTCTATGCTTTAAGACATTATAGTGGTAAATAAGGGAACCGGCCGCGGTTACAGTATCGGGGTGGTCCACGGTTGGGAGGCGAACGGGCTCTGTTCGCATGAGCGCTCCCCAACGGTCAACAGGGCAAAATACATGACCTGTATACATGGGAAGACACAGAATACAAGGGGAAACCACACAAATAAGCAGTGGTCATGGTACTTAGTGACAGCGGTCTCCGCCACACTCTGCTATTTGTATCTCAGATATCACATACATAGACACACATTACACAAATACACATACGCAGGCACACTAGAACACATATACATAAATTCCCTAACACTCAGACACACATACAGACACACACTAACAGACATACACAGGCACATACTAACATACATACACAGATACACACACATATAAACACTAAGAAGCATACACAGACACACATACACAGACTCACTAACACACATACACAGGCACACAGCAACACTCACACTATTAGCATACAGATTCACATACACACATAAACACTAAGAAGCATACACACATACACCAATGCTCACTAACACATATACATATACTAGCACACATACACACTAACACACAAACAGACATAATCTAACACACATACTAGCACACATACACGCTAACACACAAACACAGACATATTACTAACACACATACACACAAACACAGACATATTACTAACACACATACACACAAACACAGACATTTTTAACACACATACACACTATAACACATGCTAGCACACATACACACTAACACAAATACACACACACATAAACACACGCATAAACACATGCATAAACACACACATATACACAAACACATACATAAACACATGCATCAACACACACATAAACACATACATAGACACACACATAAAAACAAACACATACATAAACACAGACATAAACACACATATAAACACAAACACATACATAAACACACGCATAAACACACACATAAACACATACATAAACACACACAAATAAACACACATATAAACACATACATAAACACATACATAAAATGACACTACCACAAAATTCTGGATACAGTGAAAGTTGTGATAGCAGCATTAAATATTTGTTTATTTTTAGGGAGGAATTTGGTTTTTTAGAGGAAGACGGAGGGGGAAGCAGTAAAAAGAAAATCTACCTCAAATGTAGATGGTTTTGCTGTGAGATCCAGCTGTTTTTAAAGCCCCATGTGGGAAGCAAATTGTCCTCTAATTCAGAGAGTGTGGAGTTACCAGGAAAATGCCGTAATGTGGAGTAAGAATCTGTCTGAAACCCTTCCCAAACAGAACATTTTCAAGCAAAACCACAAGATGAAAAAACAGCCAAAAAAAAAAAAAAGGAGAGTAAAAAGAGGTCTTAAATTACCCCGCACCATATTACCTTGGCTGACCGTGCAACGGAGAACGCGAGTACCTCCATAAAGTATCAATTTAAATAGAGACACAGAAAATACATCAAACACTATACCACGGTCAGCCAAACATGGACACATCACACAATCCCTAATCAAAAACATACCCGAAAATAAAAACTCACAACACAAAGAAATTACACATAAAACATGTTCCACATTGAGATTTCCAGACGAGCTTTTTAATAAAGAGAAAATAGTGTATACAATAGCTGGCCATCGGGGTTACATGAGGGTAAAAACGTAGATGTAGAATCATAGTTTCTGGATGTGAGTGACTAATGTTATCTAATCCAGGGTTATCATTTCATATATCATATTGTATCATTTTAACTATAGACCGAGAAATTTTTATATATCGTCATATTATATAATATTATCTATAGACCGAGAAGTTTCAAATAACATATTATATAATATTATCTATAGACCGGGAAGTTTCAAATATCATATTATATAATATTATCTATAGACCGGGAAGTTTCAAATATCATATTATATAATATTAGAAAAAGACTGAGAAACTTTTATATATCGTCATATTATATAATATTATCTATAGACCAGGTAATTTCATATATTATATTATATAAAATTATCTATGCGTAGACCGGGCAACTTTCACATATTTTATAATATTAATCACATATTCTATAATATTATCCACAGACCGGAAAACTTTCATCAAACCTAGACCTAACATATAAAAAGACAAAGTGGGGAGTGCACATATAACGCTAGCAGCAAATAATTATAGAAATCTTCGTATCTAGCAGTAGTTGGTTTAAATAACGTAAATACTTGAACCAAATACTGCTTATTACTGTCACGGCCCCCGGCTCGCCGCCTTGTGCGTCCGTGCCCGAACGGCACGACCGCACCAACTCACTCAGCTTACCTGCTCAGCGGCGAGCCGGGAACCGTTCCTCCACGCCGCTCGGGAAAATCCAAGATGGTGCCAACCATGAGGTCGCGTCCATCCATGGCTCCAGCCCCCAAAATTATACGAATGTGCGCGTGACGTCATGACGTCAACGCACGCGCATGTTCTGGGGTCAGAGGTCACCCTCTGACCAATCAGAGCCTAGAGAGGGATATTTAAATCCCTAATTCACCCCAGTACCTTGCCCTGTTGTGGTTTCCTGTTCCTGGTTCCCTAGAGTGCGTTTATCTTTGTGAATATTACTTCCTGGTATCCTGATCTTGGCATTTCCCTGATTATTCCGAATTCTGGTTCCCCTGATTTGGCTTGTTTAAACGGTATCTGAGTATTTCTGGCTTCCTTGACCTCGGCTTTCCCTTTGACCATTCTCTATCTCTAGCGTGTTAGTCCGGCCATTCTAAGGTCCGGTTTACGCTCTGTCCTTTTATTTCCTTTCCTTTTGTATGTATATATTTACATAGTTTCTGCGTGTTGGACCACACTAGCAGCCGTGACAATTACTAAGATTTCTATAAGTATTTGCTACTAGCGTTATATTTGCACTCCCGACTTTGTCTGAATATTTGCTATATTTTATGTTGTGCTAATGTAGGTGATCACTGGCATTGGGGATATTTTGTTATATTTTACCAGCGCCAATCATCATACCTCAATTTCTTGTTGTATATTTATAAACATAGATCTAAGCCCCAGGCTCCGGGATGGGCAATCGTTCTCAGGAATAGATCCCTTCTGGTGTCCCTCTGTTCAGGGTGCTTAGAGTGTGCTGTGTGTCTGAGTGTATCACAGGGCTCCACAACAATAAAACTCACACTAATGGTCTGGAACCCACATTCAGCACA
>OW240913.1:372091389-372196293 GCA_933207985.1 Pelobates cultripes | reverse complement strand
GCTGTGCTGCTCCAATCCAACCCCCCCGCTGTGCTGCTCCAATCCAACACCCCCGCTGTGCTGCTCCAATCCAACCACCACAGTGTGCTGCTCCAAACTGACCCCCCCACACTGTGCTGCTCTAACCGCTCCACATTGGGCCTCATCCACCTATGTCCATATCTCATTACCAGACCCCAACCATCACGATGCCCACTATTTAATCTAGATATTAATTAGTTGTGTAACTCCAGAAGATGCAGACAGCTAGATGAGGAGGAAGACAATTCTACGATTAGTTAGTTGAATTTGTATCAAATCTGAGCACAGTTCCCATTTATAATTATTTTTAATTGTTTATTATTTTTTACACAAGAGAAAATTGAACAGATCCATAACCCTAAAAGTCAAAGTCCAGAGATTTTATCTCCTCCATCCTGCATGCGTCTGACAAGCGTCCCCTCCTCTGTCTCCAGGGACCGACATATAAAGCTGGTCCCGTGGTTCCCCTCCACCTGCCAGATGTGAGGGACTGGAAATAAACTCCCCTTTACTTCTTCAACATCTGCTCAACAAGCCTGCCGCCAATGTGCAATAGTGGGGAAACATCGACCTCTACTGGACCCTGTTGGTCCATACATCATTGGAACTCTTCTGCTTAACCCTTCCCAGCAAATTCCAGAATATATTCACAGTTACAGAGATTGAAACACATACAATGGTATTTACTAAAATCCAAATACGGCAAACCATCTGGCTGCACATGGGACCATCTGGCTGCACATGTTACAATCTGGCTGCATATGGGACCATCCGGCTACATATGGGACCATTCGGACTGCATATGGACCATTCGGACTGCATATGAGACCATCCGGCTGCATATGGGACCATCCGGCTACATATGGGACCATTCGGACTGCATATGGACCATTCGGACTGCATATGAGACCATCCGGCTGCATATGGGACCATCCGGCTACATATGGGACCATTCGGACTGCATATGGGACCATCCGGCTGCATATGAGACCATCCGGCTGCATATGGGACCATCCGGCTACATATGGGACCATTCGGACTGCATATGGGACCATCCGGCTGCATATGGGACCATCCGGCTACATATGGGACCATTCGGACTGCATATGGGACCATCCGGCTGCATATGGGACCATCCGGCTACATATGGGACCATTCGGGTCCATATGGGACTATTCGGACTGCATATATGACTATCCGCCTGCACATGAGACCATCCAGCTGCATATGTGACTATTCGGACTGTATATGGGACCACATCCGGCTGCATATGGGACCATTCAGACTGTATTAACAACATCTGGATTTTGCAATTCAGGCAGTGAACAGGCCTTAGTTTAGTCCAAATTTCACCCGGATGGATTTGGTCCAAATTTCAGCCAGATATAAATAATTAAAACTATTTGCCACTGGCAGCACAAGCAGCAAGTAGTTAAACAATCCTCAGCAGTGCAAGGGTTAATTCAGTGGTGGCTGGACAACGCTTGCTGGACAGACATCACATTAAGAAAGTATATAAACAAATTGTGATGAAAGTAACCTCGTCACTGGCTTTTGGAGTGGCCTATTTGCCAGCCTCCTACCCTGTAATTATGGCCCTGTGACGAACCGAACCTCGTCACGGGTTCTTGGAAGGGCCTGCTGGCCAGCCTCTTGCCTCAAGACTATGGGCCCTGCAATATACCTTGCCCAATGCACTTTAAAAGGCTCTGTTCATGTGAAGTATGTACTTTTATACTCCAGACAGAGAGACCGACCATTAGCCCTAATTCTCTGGAACTGTTTTGGGCATGGGACCATGTGCACGGTGGGTCAAAAATAAAACTTCCAGGAAATTCCTTAACCCATGAACTGATCTGGGTGATTTTTGGATATGTTGGTCACCCAGATCAGGGCTATCAGGGGATGTAACATTTGTGGGGTTTTATAGTTTTATGTATTTTTTAGGGTACTTTGGGGGTGTTTTTAAAAAGTATGTTTTTCTGTGCTTGGAGACAATTGGATTAGATTAGTACAGTTCCTGATTCAACTATCTCCCAGGCAGAGGGGAGGGATTGTATGTTTGTATATGGGAGTGTCATGCATTTAACCATTGTTATTATTGGTCTGTGACTTGGTGCTGCAGTTCCCCACAAGGTCCAGGTGGGAGTGCCCCTTGCATGGGGACTTGCATATAAGGCCAGTGGTGGCTGCCATTAAACAGAATGCTTTACCCCTTCATGAAGTCTTGGCTCATGTTTGGGGGATTGGAGAACTACATACACTCTGGGGATTGTTATATCACAATACTCCCCTGAGGATAATCACTAGTTCTTCTAAGAGCTGTTCCTGCTACGCTCTCTGGACTAGGAGAAGTCTTCCCACTGGAAGCTGGATCCTGGTCTTGGGTTCAGGGTGGGTGGAGGACGGTGAGATCCCAACCAAGCTGCGGTGCGGTGCTTATGGTACTCAAGGATTACTAGGAAACAGCGATTGACGGAGGTACCCGGTCGGGGTGCAAAGCGCTCCGTCACACAAATAAATAAGAATCCCTATGGGGATCAATAAAACCCACATATTACTGTAAGGAATGTTTAAAACCTTCCTAAATCCATCATGCAGGTCGGGGCTACAGGTTTCAAACTAGCAATTGCTGTCCAGTCGCTAGTAAAGCTTCATCGCATGGGGATGGGGCTTGTAAAATAATGGGATAGGGGACAAACGACATCAGGTGGGGGAATTTAACTTAAATAATGGGGGGTGGAGAGATCACGATCCACCACTAGCCCGTGCAAGTGGCCAGCAGGATAGGGCTATTTATCAAAAGGAATTCGAAAGTCCCCCCGGCCCCCACCTATAATCACTGGGTTTCCCCCCAGTGTATTATACTTAGAGACCCCACCCGCTGCTAATTAGAGGTATTATGGGGGAGCCACTTGGTCCCCCCCCAGTGTATTATACATAGAGACCACACCTGCTGCTAATGGGTGGGGTATTATGGGGGGAGCCACTTGGTCCCCCCCATTGTTTTATACCTAGAGACCCCACCCGCTACTAATCGGTGGGGTATTATGGGGGGAGCCACTTGCGCCCCCCACAGTATATTATACTTAGAGACACCACCTGCTGCTAATGGGTGGGGTATTATGGGAGAGCCACTTGGTGCCCCCCCCTTGTATTATACTTAGAGACCCCACCTGCTGCTAATGTGTGGGGTATTATGGGGGGAGCCACTTGGTCCCCCCCAGTATATTATACTTAGAGACTTCACCAGCTGCTAATGGGTGGGGACTGAACAGTGGCAGTGAATTGACTTTAGTAAATAAGAGAATTTCCATTGCACTCGGAATTTGGTCATTTTTACCAGATCTTGTCCGTCCGAGTAAAATTCAGTGTTTAGTGAATGATACGAATAAGCTAAGGGTTTGTGGAAGATGAACGAATGAATTGCGAATGTTAAAACTGCACTGTATTTCCAGTTAAACTATTGCCGAACATCTGCAGTTGCCTTGTCAGTTTCTGTTGGAGTTGAGTTGTTTTTACACAGTGCCTACAATCACCTCAATGTGTTATTAGCTTAAATAGATTTATTATTACTTACAATAAGAAGAAAATCCCAGGTCACCCAAGGTTGAGGGTTACACTGGGAGGAAGCACTTATAAGTGGTCAAAAAAGAACCCTAAACTTTATTCACAATAAGTACAAAAGATAATGGTCCACTAAAAATAATAAACAGTATTAAAACAGGGGTATAAAAGGTAGGTTGTGTCCACCTCTGGACAGGTAGGGAGGAGGGTAATTACAAAGAGAGGTAGAAGGTCTGCATCCTTCAAATAGACTCATCCATACCTCCCCTGTACACTGCGTCCTAAAACGCCAGAGAGGGAACCAGGAGATCGCAATATATAAAGGAGCTATAAATTCCCCATACCTAAAAGTCTCTCACTGTCCCTATGTACCTCGGCACCGCACAGAGCTAATGCCTGCCTGAACCAGTGACCCTGAACCCCAAAACAAAATTCAAACATGCATAGTGCTATCCAAGTGCAAGTAAAAATAAAATTATAATGGAAAATTATAATCAGTAGAATATAGTGCTGTTAAAGGAACATTCCAGACTCCTAAAGCCCTTTAGCTTTCTGAAATGCTTTATGCGGGCTTTTCCATTTAAAAAAAAGAGCAGATTTCAATATAAATTAACACTTTTCAAAATTAACCTTATTACACCCCCCTGGCTGTCAATCAGACAGTCGGTCCTGTCACTTCCTGGTTTGTTTAGCTTCGTGGAGCACCTGCCTTGCAAAGACTTCTCATTGAGCTGCATTGGGAAGTCTGTGATTGGACAGCCACAGACAGTCTGGGCGGGGTTAGAAGGGGAGGGCTTGCAAAGGCTGTACACAAGAGTCCAAATGACAACTTTTAGAACTTAGTGCATAAATCCCTAATTTCCTTCATCAACTCAGAATAGTTTATTTTACTGCAATAAAACAAAAATGGAAATTTCTTTGTGATGGCAACAGTCTCACACGTGACTGTTGTACAGCTCTGAGGTATAGGTTGGTGCTTTACAAGTAGGCAAAATGAGAGCGGCATTCACTCTATTATAATGAGAAATAAATTGGATTTTAGTGCAGCTGTGAGGACCTGCAGGGAATTAAAGAGTAACAAGACAAACATCTGTGGATTTCTGCATTCTGGAGTTCTACACTGGGGCTGTGTGGGAAATCAAATTACATTTTGTTTGGGGCAGAAAAGCTCCCTTAATTTCTTAAACACATCTAATCATTGGAGACAATTATGTTTTTGCTTTAATTCCAGAACATATTGCAAACACTCACTCTTTTTTTAAAGCAACAAATTAATTTTCTCTATCGCCACATCACAGGTCACAAATTGTCCAAAATAGGATTTCTTAGAAAAACACAAGAAGTCTCAAATATCCCATGGAACAATTTGCACTCATCTGATAACTCATTAAAAATTTAATTGTTTCTCAGAAAAAGTTATGTGTTTATTGGACCGAAGAAAAGGCTAAATATTTACTTTGCTCAAGAAAGAAAATCACTATTTTTAATTTGTTCAATGTCGATATAAAAAAATATTACATATTAAAAAAAATGTATATACAGTTACACCCAAAGACCAGCTCAATAGGCAGGAATTACCAATGGTAAAACCAGATTAAAGTTACATAGAGGTGCCAGATTGGGGTCCCCTCCTAGAGCACTGACTCCTCTTCTGTGAGTGTTGTGTATGCCTGTATTGGCTGCGTGGGTATGTTTGCCCATTCCTTCTTACTTTTCCCTGGTGGTCTAGTGGAAAGCCTTCCCTGGTGGTCTAGTGGGAGAGAATTTTTTTGACTGCACCAGCATCCACTGCAGACAACTTTAAGAGTGTCCTCGTGGTCTGGCACTCAGCTAACTGACTGCGTTGCTCTGAGTCATTGACAAGTGGTCTTAAAGTGGTCTGCTCCCGGTCCTGGTGCAGGCCACAATGCTCCCTCAAGCAGGTTTTGAGCTCTCTGTCGGCTCAAGGAAGGACCCCTCACAGCCATAGCAGGACATGTCTGAGTCCGGGCCAAGGTGGTCACTAGGCCGCCTCATGGGTAATTCAGCCCAGGTCAATGGATGTATACTATAGCGGAGGCCTGGTATTTCACAGGTTAACTCCACTAAGATCCCAGTGAGGCTCAGGAACAAGTGATGAAAAATCCCATAAAGTAATAATTCCAGCAAGCAAGGTAATCCACGAATATCCCCATACAGATCCCAATGACTGGACGACACACAGCATCAGGAGCAGAACTGGACTTTTAATCACTTCACCTTCTTTTAAAGCATTCTCCCATGCAAGGGAGGGATTTACAATAATTATTACAGTAACCAATCATACATGAGTTGCCGCCCACACATACCCTCCCCTTAGCCTGACTCATAATCCTATTATGCAGTACGCACATTTCCTAGGTTTCTGGATATACCCCTAAACATAGGGGTACCCCTTTAATTATTATATCCCCTTGTAGCCCTGATCTGGGTGAAGAACATATCCAAAAATCACCCAGATCAAACCAGGGGTTCGGAAGATTTGTGGAAGTAGTAAAAAGACCGACCGCACGGGAAGTAACAGCCGAAATTGGTTCCATGCATTTTGGCCCTGCGGTCGGTCACAGAAAAAGGGAATAAACTGCACGAATGTCTTAGGTTATTGAGACTGGAGAGGGTTCGAATGAATCCCCTTGTTCGTGGGTTTCTGTCTACCGAACGGGTAGCCGTTCGGTAGTTTCTACACAAATTTACAGGTAGTGTGGAGGTCTCAGCAGTGTTTGCCTAGCCAAGTGTCTGATTTGGGTTCCAGACACTCGACGGCAAAACACCGCTGTTCGGTAGTTTTAAAATGGCAGCCGCCACGTGTTCGTTTCCCGAATGGTGGCCACCCAGAGGACAAAACACACATTACACGAATCACCAATTACCCGTTTGCACCATTGTTGCGAACGGTAATTGGAGGCACACTTCTCCCTGGGGTGGTCTGATTGTTCGGTAGTTTCATTCGCATAAGAACTGGAGTGATTTTACCGAACAATCAAACAAATGCTACATACACTTCACATATTACAAGTTAACATTCAACCGAATACATAGACATAAATGCACTTTTTAGGACAGCCCAATGCCATCCGCTACATATACATTTTAGTTTAAAATTGTTGAACTTTAAAAATAGCTGAATTTGTGATTGTTTCACAATGATTGTGTCCATAATGTGAAATGACCTTTAAAATTCTTCTTTTTCTGAAACACATCTCTCAGGGGGTTAAATTTACTAAAAAAGTAAAAGTTTGGGAATTCATCACAGTGAGGAAAATTCGGGGACAAAACTGTAAATCTATTTTAGCCTTAAATTTGTCATTTCCAGCGATGTGTGATTTAGAGAATAACCTGAGAGAGCTGGGGTGAGTTGACACACCGTAGGTTTAATCCAACTCACACATGTGTCCAATCAGCAATATTAAACGTTTTCCCATTTTACAACAATTTACCTCCATTAATATTAATCATATTTTGTTCTGAAAAGATATTTACTGAAAGATAATTTATAATATTTTTAAAGACATTTTAAGCAAAATCAAATGTCTATCAGCCTTTTCTCCATCAACAATGTATTCTAAATCCATCTGTTTAAATATTTAATGGATTTATAAAGAAAAATAAATAAATCATAAAAATAAGATGAAAATTAGCCCTTTCAAAATTATTTAATTATTAATTATTAATTACTGATGGGATCTCTGCCTTATCACGATCAGCAGAACTGGTGAGAGATGGCATCTGGCCCACAATTTGAAGGTTAAAATTAAATTATTTGTATTACTGGTTAGTGAACATAAAGTATGGCATTTTAATCACATAAGAGGGTATTAAAGATCCAGCTGACCAATGCCATCCATCCATGCCCTACTTAGTTAATGATTCACTGTGATAAACCACATGGGACCCCATTACTACTGGATACATTTATTGCATTGCTATGTGGACTACAACTGTCCTATTCTAGTTAATAAATAATAGAACAGATATTGAAGACCTGTAGAACCGCAGAATATCTAAATCCTTCTTCGGTTGAGGAGCAGGGTGAGTAGCTTTGTTGCAGGAAGTTGTCTAGTTGGACCCAACTTACAGGGCCACCTTTCCACCACCAAGGGTTAGGCCTTTCACCTGTGAAGACCCTATGGCTCTACATTTGGAATAGGTGCTAAGGGGTCTGAGGTCTGAGTAATGGTTTTGGTCCAGCCTGGTTCAGCAAACCTAGGTCAAACTATAATGGAATTAAATTATCAGGAGTAGGTAGCTGGTTCCAGGCTGGTCTAGAGCCGCACTCTACATAGCCAAAGGAGTAGTAACAAAGTAACTTCTGGTAATATAACAAAGATTGCATTTCTTTTACTGGAAGAACGTTGCTGGACATCATGCTGACAGATTATTAGACTAACTGGAATGCAGTCTGCACTAGTCTCTAATATCTCTCTTTAACCACAAGGCCCAATAATAGAAAGTAAAAATATTTCAGAAAAAGAAACAGAAATGGTGATGACTCCCAAAGTCCCAGTAAGTTGCAAGATTCCTAGATTTATAAGGGTGCGTACTGGCTGGGATGATTATAGATGTTACAGGAGGGACACACAAAGACAACACAACCAAACTCAATCCCAAATCCTTCTCTGCTACCAGAACCAAACGACAGAAAGTTGAGGATTCAAAGTTTCTCTGTAATGGCACAAGATGAGCAAAAATCAGCTTGAGAAGTGAGCGGGGACCGACCGAAGGACAGGCTATTTCAGCTGCTGCCCGTTCTCAGTATTGTCTTGCGACCCATTTTTGACTCTCCACAAGTTTAAAGGGATAATCCAGACGTGGACCCCTTGCTCACGGTGCCTCACTGATGATGCCTAACAAGGCTGAAACGATCGTCTGGGGTTGCTGTATCTCTCGTGCAGAGAGAACTTGCTGGCATTTCGGATCTGGACTGCCCGTATGGGTGGGACCAGTCTGATATGCTTCAGTTATGTTCTCTCTGTAATGGCACAAGATAAGCAAAAATCAGCTTGAGAACTTGTCACGGTTCTCACCTGATAGACAGACGGCAAGACGTGGTCGCTCTTGGAGTTCCCAACAGGGGACTTGAACCGGGGATCTTCTCAGTCCTGGTCCTGCTTTCTACCTCTGAGCCACAGCAACTATTTACAGTGAAGACTGATTCCAGTCCTGTTCATCCTGACATGGCTACTACTCTGGGGGCTGCACCTTGACTTGGCTGTGTTTCACCTGACTCTGATCAGTCATCAGCAGGGTATATAAACCCAGCCTCGCCCTGTGCTCAGTGTCAAGTCCTTGATCCTGTTTGTTCCAGTGTTTCTGTTTCATCGCTTCGCATTATTGACCCCGGCTTCCTGACTCGTTTATTCTGACTTCTGGCATCCCTTGACTTCGGCTACTCCTCGTTGTTCCTGTCCTCTGGCATCCTTTGACCTCGGCTATCCCTCGGCCATCCTGCTGGTTCAGTCCTTGCCTGTCCTGCGTATTGGTACTGCATCCTGCACAGCCCCCGTGCACAGACCCACAGGCCAGGTGAATTCTTACCTGACCACCTCGGCCTGTGGCTATCTGCAAGGGTGAGCATCATATCTGCGCTACAGACTCCCAACTCAGGTAAGACCCTGACATAAGGACTTGACCATTATGGAGTCCGCAGAGATGTGCTCACCCTCGACCCAGCGTGTGTCCAGCCTGGCCCAGACTGTTTCGGAGCTGCAGCAAGAAATTTTATTCCTTAAAGGCGCAGTACATCCAGCCCCGGAACCAGCTTTTCCTGAACCGTTTGTCATCATGCCCGACCGATTTGATGGTAGCCGCACATCCTTTCAGTCTTTCAAGATGGATTGTGAGGTGTTGTTTTCCTTAAAGCCTCGAACATATGCCACAGAATTCATCAGGGTCAGAGCGGCTATCAACCTGTTGTCTGGACGCATCAAAGTTTGGGCTCACCAAATGTTGCAGACGAAGAGTCCTGTCCTGGTCAGCTGGGAATCCTTTAGTACTGCTATGGACTCACAATGTAAGACCACTGTGGCCAAGTCAGCTCCACGTACTAAAAAATCTCAGACTCTTCCTAACCAAGAAACCGAGTACCACCACTACGTCCCAGAAATGCCTCCTTATGTTCCAGCTCCCAGGAAAACTCCAGAGGTATCCGGTGTTCCACTTGACCCTGTGGAACCTATGCAATTAGGACTCGTCCACTGCAAGGTGACACCTAAGGAAAAAGACCGAAGGAGAAGCTATGGCCTATGTTATTACTGTGGAGAAAAAGGGCACTTCATCACGCTTTGTCCTGTTCGCCCTCCTAGACCTCCAGCTCTCCGACTTGGTACTAGTTTCCTTCGCCCTGTGTACACCACATACCAGCCTAAAAAGCCAAATAGAAGCCGTTGTGCTTGCACATGCTTGGCTTCCGCGAGAAAACCTCCATCCCCTGCTCCAGAGCCTCCTGCATCTACTCCCGAAGTTGCTTCCTGTGATACCACCACTTCCTGCCCGCCCGAAGAGGTTTTACCTGTGGATTGTGCCGTTGCTTCTAATGGCACTATAGTCCGTAAAGAAGACCTTGCAATGTTCGAAAAAGCATTGTTAGCTGCGAACACTGCCCCTGCCAAAGTTTTGGAAGTGCTTGCCACCTGTACCCGGAACCTAAAAGACCTGGACAATTCTCCAGCCGTACCAGAAGCTGGTACTGCGGACTCCCAAGCTGTAAAGGGAATCCTTGCTGGGGAGTTTGACTATGGGGACTCACTGGATTCAGATAGTGACCCTGGAGAGGTGTACTATGCTGACAATGAACCCATTCACGCCCGGAGGTCGTTTTTAAAGGGGGGGGTACTGTCACGGTTCTCACCTGATAGACAGACGGCAAGACGTGGTCGCTCTTGGAGTTCCCAACAGGGGACTTGAACCGGGGATCTTCTCAGTCCTGGTCCTGCTTTCTACCTCTGAGCCACAGCAGCTATTTACAGTGAAGACTGATTCCAGTCCTGTTCATCCTGACATGGCTACTACTCTGGGGGCTGCACCTTGACTTGGCTGTGTTTCACCTGACTCTGATCAGTCATCAGCAGGGTATATAAACCCAGCCTCGCCCTGTGCTCAGTGTCAAGTCCTTGATCCTGTTTGTTCCAGTGTTCCTGTTTCATCGCTTCGCATTATTGACCCCGGCTTCCTGACTCGTTTATTCTGACTTCTGGCATCCCTTGACTTCGGCTACTCCTCGTTGTTCCTGTCCTCTGGCATCCTTTGACCTCGGCTATCCCTCGACCATCCTGCTGGTTCAGTCCTTGCCTGTCCTGCGTATTGGTACTGCATCCTGCACAGCCCCCGTGCACAGACCCACAGGCCAGGTGAATTCTTACCTGACCACCTCGGCCTGTGGCTATCTGCAAGGGTGAGCATCATATCTGCGCTACAGACTCCCAACTCAGGTAAGACCCTGACAGAACTGAGCGGGGACCAACCGAAGGGCAGGCTATTTCAGCTGCTGCCCATTCTCAGTATTCTCTTGCGACCCATTTTTGAGGATTCAAAGTCTGTTTAAACCTAACATAACTGTAAACTTTAGTCCTAGGTCTTCAGGATAACAGAAAAACAACAGTGTAACAACAACAACAACATACCATGAGAACAGGCCATCACAGATTAACTAGCACTTCATTAATTAGATCCTCTTACTGCTCACCCTAATTATCGTTTAGCAATAATATAAAGGACTCGAGACTGTCATACTAAGGTAACTCCTTGAGTAAGTCCTTCTGACACAGTAGATGAATTGAAAAACGCCAACACCATTGAAGTGTTAAGTGTGACTATGGGTGCAATCGACTGACTATGCAATATTTTCACACAGGAGTTTTTGTTGGGTCTCGACAGATTAACACTTCTATGGTATTATTTAGTCTTTATGTATCTTCCATAATGGATTATGTGCTAGAAGGACTGAGAGATTGGACAATCACTAGACTAAAAGTAGTAATTCTGGCTACAGGACCTACTGAGCAATAACAATGTTTCCACAGTTCAAATGCAACTTTTGGGGCAAAATATAGATTAGGAAATTTCCGGTAGATTACATACTACGTGTTATTTGTGCTTAGGGGTAAGTGCAATGTGAGTGAGTGATTTATCAGGAATCGCTTAATAAGCAAATGCATATTCATGGGAGTCCAGAAAAGTGGTGGAAGTGGGGAAGGTCTCGTGTTTTCATTTTTGGGGTTCACCTTGTATGCAATCAAATAAATGTCCTTAAAAAGAGATACTGTTTGATGCCTTAAAATGTAATGTATGAGCAAAGTCTGGGAGTAATATTTTATACAGAGAATGCATTTTTAATTTAAAATGAACAGATCTGCCATGGCTTTACTGGAATCTGTGTTTTGAAGAAAAAAAAACAGGGAAAAAAAACTGTAAGCGTGTGAAACTTCCTGGGCAAACAATTTAATGAGTTCAGTAGGGTAGCACGGACCACTCAGCCAGATGCTATGGAAGGTCCGTAAAGTACCATCAAGTCACGTGGTGCAGTTTGCCTTCTTCATGCCAGAGTTTTATTAAAATGATGAACTGCATTTGGAGTTTTCAGCGAGGCAGCCTGGATCTGTTCACTCAATGTGGGAACTGCTTTGGCCAAAGCTCATTCTCCAAGTTCGTGAAGTTTCCAAGGTTGGCAGAAAAACCACAATTGTTTTTGGAAGCACTGCAAAGCTCCAGGCTAATCCATAGCCTTGTAATAAAGCAAAGGATCATGTTCAAAGGGACATTAACAGCAGTAAATAATGTTACAGAGTATTTGTGAAGGCTTAACCCTCTAACTGTGACTGGGAATGGTTACTGCACTAAACACATATATCACACATATTAAACAAGGCATTTAGATATATCAATCAACCATCACCCTCAGCCAGCCACCTGAAGTTTTAGATCAAAGGTTACTCCTATGAAAACATTAGTGCAAGAATAACCAATTGGCTGCATCAAACACTAACAGGTGATTGGTCAGAAGACTACCTGCTCAAAGCTATAAAGATATAAAGAACACAAGTAACTGTGTTACAGTCCGATGATCTATAGATCGCTCCTAGGAGACGGCTGGTTCGAGTCTATGGGGATGAATTATTTATGAATTGCTGCAGCAAATTTAACTTGTGACATATATTTGAAATTCACTTTGAATTCGATTTTAATCCCAGACGATTTGCATCTAAAGGGAACGAGATTGTATTCGGCGTCTGATTCCCATGGGCTGCAAACAATTCTGTGTTTGAGGTCTGAAATGTTCTTGAATAATGCATTTAAACGGATACGCCAGAGGTGCAAGTCCTGGTATTTGTGAATTCTAAGAGTATGTTTAAAGAAAGGGCACTTAAAAACGGATTGGTTGCCTACTTGCGCCTTGGGTGTGTCAAATTAAGGATTATTGGGGTTTCATGTAGTCTGACTGGAAAATAAACTGCTAGTTTTTATATGGAAAAGTGTATGTTTTTATTATTTTAATTTTTTTCACTGTAAAATAACTTTAAAAAATTGGTCAAATCCTTGACTCCCTTAAAAAATGAGTGCAGCAAATCATTTTGACACTTTTCAAATAAAAAGCAGCAATTTATCTTGCATTCAAGCATTCAAACTCAATTAAGAAAGCTAAATAATTTTTTTTTTTCAGTAGACTGGATGAGTTAGAATTAAAAGAGTGAAATCTAGGATTTGTTGAGAATTAGCAGATTTGAAGATTTGTGATAAATTTCCCAGCACAGCGAAGTCGGAGGGCCGAGACTGCTACTAAAACCGCTCAGGTGCCATGGCCCTTTAGCGGTGTAACCGGACACCTCTAATATTTATAATATTCACAGTTAGTGCTGGGAGACGTACCGGTCTTTCACTTCCTCCCAGCTTCCAGGTTAGGAGGACAGAGGAGACACAGAGAGGGGAGGAGGGAAAGCACAGTCTGCACCGCCTCAGATTCCCATGAGCCTCAGCCAGCCCATGGAAGCCAGCACCCAAAAGAAGCAGGCGGGTGTGTAATAATTTGTCAATTTTGATATGTGTGTGTGTGTTTGTGTTTTCATCTGCGTGTGTCAGTATGTGTATACATGTACATCTGTGTGTTACTGTGTATCTGTGTCACTGTATGTGTGTTGCCATATATGTGCATACATCCCATCATTAAACAACACTGCATACAAACACACCCCTGCACTAACTGTCAAACGCCAACACTACGTACAAACACACCCCTGCAATCAAACGCCAACATTACATACAAACACACCCCTGCAATCACACACCAACACTACGTACAAACACACCCCTGCAATCAAACGCCAACACTACGTACAAACACACCCCTGCAATCAAACGCCAACACTACATACAAACACATCCCTGCAATCACACACCAACACTACGTACAAACACATCCCTGCAATCAAATGCCAACACTACGTACAAACACACCCCTGCAATCAAACGCCAACACTACATACAAACACACCCCTGCAATCACACACCAACACTACGTACAAACACACCCCTGCATTCAAACACCAACACTACGTACAAACACACCCCTGCATTCAAACACCAACACTACATACAAACACACCCCTGCAATCAAATGCCAACACTACGTACAAACACACCCCGGCAATCAAATGCCAACACTACATACAAACACACCCCTGCAATCACACACCAACACTACGTACAAACACACCCCTGCATTCAAACACCAACACTACGTACAAACACACCCCTGCAATCAAACGCCAACACTACGTACAAACACACCCCTGCAATCAAACGCCAACACTACATACAAACACACCCCTGCAATCACACACCAACACTACGTACAAACACACCCCTGCATTCAAACACCAACACTACATACAAACACACCCCTGCAATCAAATGCCAACACTACGTACAAACACACCCCTGCATTCAAACACCAACACTACGTACAAACACACCCCTGCAATCAAATGCCAACACTACGTACAAACACACCCCTGCATTCAAACACCAACACTACGTACAAACACACCCCTGCAATCACATACCAACACTACGTCCAAACACACCCCTGCAATCAAACGCCAACACTACGTATAAGCACACCCCTGTAATCAAACGCCAAAACTACGTACACAAGCACACCCCTGCATTCAAACACAATACACACAAGTATGCCACTGCTTTCACATGGCAACAGTACAAATACACAACTATATTCAATTGCCAATACTACACTAACAGACCCCTATGTTCACAGACACACTCCATACCAAATTATACTTACTTCCAAACACACAAACACTGCTGACAAATAAAGCCCTGCAAGGGTTGGTACTTTGAAGAGCCCCGATGGCAAAGCATTGTGGGAGATGTACCTTTTGGCCATGCTTGCACCGGGGAGGGGAGCCAGGGCCTATAGACAGTCTTTTCTAATTGTGTTGCTATTTTCGGTAAGCTGTATTCCTAGGAATGCCTTCAGGATACCTATAAGGAAGGTGTTTGACCATATACATTATCTGTGTGATCTGTCACTGTGTTACAGTGTATGTTACTATTTTACTATTATCATGTAACAATTATTTTGTTACCACGTTACTATATTACGTTACTACACAGCTGCCATTATGCTGCATTTCGGTAATTATGTAACTCTTACATTTAAAGTGAGAATTACTGGGAATAACAATATAAGGCCAAGATAGTTGAATGGGAATTCCATCTCATTGAAGTGGTTATAGTGCCTGGAGCTGTCCCTCCATTCAGTGTTAAACAATTATCGAGCAGTTTAACACTGAATGAAGGTCCCTGACTTCCCATGGCTCCTCCCCCGCTGAGAGTGTTGCTAAGGCGGAGATTACACTTCCTTCTAGCTATCCCAAATCATACCAGCAATGGGCACTGTAATAAGCTGAAAACAGTAAGATAACACTCTCAGCCAATCACAGCTGCTCATTGTTGATCAGACTGATGCTTCCTAATTACCCAAGCAACACAGAGGGGATGGGCTTCTAAGGACTCCCGTTTAGCATTAAAGGGACACTAAAGTCACCAGAAAAACTACAGCTTATTGTATTTGTGCTAGTGAGTAGAATCAGTCCCTTAAGGCATTTTGCTGTAAACACTGTATTTTCAGAGAAAATGCAGTGTTTACATTACAGCCACTCCTTAGATAGCTGCTAGAGGTGCTTCCTGTGGCAGTGCTCCACAGTGTGACTGACGTTCAGTGTCACCACCCTCTGCATGCAGACACTGACCTATGAGGAGATGCTGATTGGCCAGAACTGTGTTTGGCTTGTGCTGGCTCTGCCCCTGATCTGCCTCCTTGACAGTCTCAGACAGAGTCCGTTCAGGTGCAGAGCCAGCAGCTGCAGACTTAAAAACAAGTAAGATTTTACTATATTTAGGGAGGCGGGGGCTGTTTTAATATTATAGGGTTAGGAATACATGTTTGTGTTCCTGACCCTATAGTGTTCCTTTAAAACCAGTTTAACACGAATAGAAGAACAGCGCCAGGGGACTCCAAACACGATAACCACTTCAGATGAACTAGTTACAGCTCTCACAGTGTCCCTTTAACCCCTTAAGGACCAAACTTCTGGAATAAAAGGGAATCATGACATGTCACACATGGCATGTGTCCTTAAGGGGTTAAATTTGAAATTCTCTTTAAACTCACTTGGAATTCTCAACAATTCATTGCTGTGTAGCTGTCATTCTGTTTCACTATATAATTGTAACTGTTACTATTTTATGATGTAACTCTCACTGTTACAACAAAGAGATTCTCAGTAAAGGACTTGATAAATCACTGAGTTTCATACGTCCTTGTTGGTTTTGCAATATATCCAGCACTATGTTGTGTATTTAACCAGTAATATAAAATGCCATAATATTGATGAAGATGATGGGAATGTGTTATTCTGGGAGAGAAGCTGGTTTTGGTGGTTTTTGTGTGAGTTTGTAAAGATTGGCAGCTGGACTTGGAGCGGGTTGACTTTTAATTTATTATCTACACATTCCTGATATACAGAGTAAATCATGATCCCACCCAGAATGCATGTCTCACCGCATGGTTCCCTGCCAGAGAGGATTCTGGTTGCTTTTTATCTGCTCCTGGTAACAGAAATCTTAGGATCTATTCACTGTATGGCCTTCAAACTGTTGCCAGTGAGAAAAGATTTTTCAGATAGTAATAATAGCTGATTTACAGCAATCATGTTTCAAAAAAAAATTACTGAGATATTCTCAATCTAGAACAATGGTTCTGGATCCAGTCTACACAGCAGCAGTGTGTGTTTCCGGGATTTTTTAATAGGGAAGTGAAACATAAGGAGCATTTGTTGTCCTTGCAGACGGGTTTGACAAGCTCTAGTTGGCCTTCTCAATATTATTCCCATTTAAGGTCCAGAAAGCGGAACGCAGGTAAATGCTCATTGGATTTGGGGAAGAGGTTAGTGCTTTATAAATAATATTAATATCAACAGTTTTACAGGGCGGAGAGGAGTTTAGATGTTGAATTGGCCAAACATTGTTATGCATGTAAGCAGAAAGCCCCATCATGTATATCAGATTAGATCTGGTCTAATGGCACAGATCTCTCCACACACGTGTGGTCCAGGGTAGCAGTGAATAAAGCTGAGCCGTTCACTAGACAGTGCGATGGCCAGGAAACAGATTTCAAGGTCACTCACTAAAGTCCAACTGTCCCCAGTACATGTCATTACAAATAAACTGGTACCATCCAAGGACATCTGAACTGCAAAATCCTGACTATGGGGCATCAGGTAAGTGTAAGCATAACTCATAATGCCAACAAACATCTAATGTACCTTAATTATAGCCATGTATTTGTTATTTTGGGAGCTATTAATTTTACTTCATTGTTGTTCTAAAGATTTAGCAGCGTCAAGAATATGACGTACAGCCTCCACATTCGATCAAACATAGTGTAATACTTATTTTATTTGGAACTCAACTGAAGAATTGCAGTAACTATTAGTTTTACCTCCTTTTGTTACTGATGTGGAGGAGAGGTTACTGTAGCTTTAAACCTTCAAGCAGGATGTTAATTGTGAGTAAAGAATAAGCCAATAAAGATTTGCACAAGCCAAACAGTCCCAAATTAGGAATAGTGCAGAAATACATGCAGAGTTAGGTTCAGCTTAATTGTGATAGAATAACTGCAAGCAAAATTATCAATGAGGCAAGACAGAATTGCAGCTAGGAATAATTTGATTGTTGGAAGAAGAATTTAGCCTTAGAAGCAGTTCCTTATGTATAACAGAGAGTAACTTGAGAGAATGACAAGTATTGAGCCTTAGAAACAGTCTCCTATTAGTATCAGAGAGTAGCTTGATTGTAGAAACAATTACTTAGCTTAAGAGGCAGTTCTGGAACTGAAGAGCTTAATTACATCCAATGGTTGTGAAGAGGGGTAGAAGTCCGTTTAGCAAGCCGAGGTCAAGGAGTGGAGAAGGAGGGTAGTAGTCCCAGAGCGTTATTCGGTACGGAGGATCAAGACAGAGCAGCTGGTAAGTTTTTTGCAGACACCTGTGCACTAATCCAGCCCTTTGAATCTGGCGCGGTCTTCCTATGTAGCGTGGAAGGACCGCGTCAGAAAAAGGGGCGGGGCGAAGCTCTGTGAACCCGGAAGTGGGTTCCTACGGCGAAAAGCATGGCAGGTATAACCTGACAGTACCCCCTTCCCATGGGGCATCCTCTGGGTGCACTTAATTTCGGTTTGGAGGGATAGAGCTTGTGGAATGCAGCAACTAACCTCTTTGCATGTACATTAGATGAATCTTCCCAAGTGTCTTCATCAACTCCATAACCTTTCCATCTAATAAGGTATTGTAGGGAGCCACGGTGGATACGTGAATCTAAAATTTTATGAATTTCATATTCCTCTTCACCGTGGACAATGACAGGTTCAGGAGTTGTCACTACATCTCTATTGAAAGGATCAGGGATGTGTGGTTTAAGCAAGGAGACATGGAATACTGGATGAAGTTTGAAACTTGGAGGAAGTTTTAGTTTAACAACGTTATCATTAATGACTGTAATTACTTGAAAGGGACCAAGAAAAAGAGAGCTCAATTTCTTTGAAGGGCGGTTTGTGGTAATATTCCTCGAAGAAAGCCAGACAAGATCTCCTATTTTGTAAGGAGGGGGAATTCTTCTTTTATTGTCAAAAAACTTTTTCTGGTTATTTGGGCGAGTTGAAGATTCTCCCGTAATTTGAGAAATAGAGAGGACATAAATTAGTTTTTTGATGTAACAGTAGGATTGGATGAAGCAATAGTTTGGATGGGAAATGAAGACGGATGGAACCCATAGTTCGAGAAGAAAGGAGTCATTTTCGTACTGGAGTGAATAGTATTGTTGTAAGAAAATTTAGCCATAGGTAACCATGTGGTCCAGTCAGCTTGGAGGTATGAACAATAACATCGCAGATACTGTTCCAAACATTGATTAACCCTCTCTGTTTGTCCATTAATTTGGGGATGATAGGCGGATGAGAGTTTGCGTTGAATTTGAAGGGAGAGACACATCTCTTTCCAGAATTTGGAGGTAAATTGTGTCTCCCTATCAGAAATAATTTCTTCAGGAAGTCCATGAAGTTTTACAATATTATCTATAAAGACTTTGGACAATTCTGCGGAGGAGGGCAATTTTTTTAAAGAGATAAAATGGGACATTTTTGTGAAGCGGTCCACAATGACAAGGATAGTGGTGAAATGTTGAGAAGGTGGGAGATCCACCAAAAAATCCATAGAAATGGATTGCCAAGGTTTTTCTGGAATAGGTAAGTTAAGTAGTAATCCAAAAGGTTGATTATGTTCAGGTTTGGACCTTTGACAGATAGGGCAGGTCTTGACATATAATTCAATAGTTTTATCCTGGCGAGGCCACCAATAATATCGTGAAGTTAATTCAAGAGTTTTCTTGATCCCAGGATGTCCAGCTAGGGGAGAATCATGAACCATTTTAAGTAATTTATTCCTAAAAATGGGAGGAATATAAATTCTATCTTTAAAATAAAATATACCATCCTTTTTTGTTAACATAGGTGTGTTGGGAAGTTCAAGATCTTTTTTATTTAAATTTTTTATGTCATCATGAAGAGAGGAAAGGATTCCAATTGTTTTGTTAGGAGGATAATCATCAATAATAGTTTTATGAGGAATTCTAGAAAGAGCGTCAGCCTTTTTATTCCTAGTTCCAGGTCTGTATACTAATTGGAAGTTAAATCGGTTGAAAAAAAGGTTCCATCTAACTTGTCTAGCTGTAAGGGTTTTGTTAGTATAGAGATATTCAAGATTTTTATGATCAGTATAAACCACTATAGGGTGTTTTGTATCTTCGAGAAGATGACGCCAATTTTCAAAGGCAGCTTTAACACTTAACAATTCTTTTTCACCAATAGGATAATTTTTTTCAGCGGAGCTCAAGGATCTTGAAAAGAAAGCAACTGGATGGAGCGGATCCTGAGGTGTTTTTTGTTGAGAAAGAACTGCTCCGATAGCTGTATCTGATGCATCTACTTCAAGAACATATAAGAATGTTGGATTAGGCAGTTGAAGAATAGGTGCAGTTGTAAATCTTTTTTTTAATTCGTTGAAGGCTGTTTGTGCATTTTTATTCCAATTAAAAGTACGTTTACTACTGTTAAGGAGATTAAGTGGATGCGATACATCTGAGTAATTTCTAATAAATTTTCTATAGAAATTTGCAAATCCAAGAAATCGTTGCAACTCTTTTGTACTAGTAGGGACGGGCCAGTTAATAATACATTCAATTTTGGAATTATCCATTTTCAAGGAATGAGGTGAAATAATATATCCTAGAAAAGAGAATTCAGTAACCTCAAAAAGGCATTTCTCTGGTTTAGCGTATAATTTATGTGTTCTCAATCTAGATAGAACCCATCTTACATGCTTCCTATGTTCATCCAAATTGTTAGAATATATTAAGATATCATCTAAATAGATAATAACACATACATCCAAAAGATCTCTAAAGATATCATTTATAAAATGTTGAAATGTTGCAGGGGCATTATAGAGCCCAAAAGGCATCGCAAGATATTCGTAGAGACCATATCTTGTTCGGAAAGCGGTCTTCCATTCATCATCCTGTTTTATTCTAATGAGGTTATATGCGCCACGAAGGTCTAGTTTAGTGAATATAGTTGCGGTTCTCAACCTTTCAATTAATTCATTTATTAGAGGAAGAGGATAACGATTTTTAATTGTTATTTTGTTTAAGGCTCTGTAATCTATAATGGGACGGATGGTTTGGTCTTTATTCCTCACAAAGAAAATACTAGAAGCAGCTGGGGAGGTCGAGGGTCTGATGAACCCTTTGCGTAAATTTTCATTGAGATATTCTTTTAAGGTTTCTAACTCTTTTTCAGAGAGTGGATAAATATGGCCATAAGGAATAGGAGCTCCGGGTATGAGATCTATTGGGCAGTCATATACCCGATGAGGTGGAAGTGTTTCGGCTTCTTTTTTACAAAAGACATCTGCGAAGTCTGAGTAGAATGGAGGGATAACTGGTTCTTTCGTGATTTGGAGAATAGGAATATGTTGTAAGCACGTTTTTTTACAAAAATCAGAGGAGAAAGAAATGGTGAAGGGGGACCATTTAATTAACGGATTATGGGTTTTTAACCAATTAATTCCTAGAATGACGGGATAAAGTGGAGATTTAATAACATCAAATGTAAGGAATTCGGAATGAACGCTGTTGGTAATCATTCTTAGAGGAATTGTCTCATCTTTTATGGGTCCTGAGGATATAAATGAACCATCAATAACTCTGATTGGAACAAAATTAGGTTTTCGAACACAAGTAATTTAATTTTTTTTTAACAAATGAAAAATCAAGGAAGGCTCCATTAGCACCGGAATCAATTATGGCCTCAGTCACGATTCTTTTTGTGTCCCACTGTAATATGAGAGATATAGAAAAATAAGTAGATGTTTTTTTTTTTTGTAGGACGTTCAATATTGAAGTAGATGAATGATGCCTACCACCTTTTGAATGTTTCAGTAGAGGACATTCGAGAATTAGATGTTCTTTTGAGGCACAATACATACATAAGTTTAGTTGTCTCCTTCTTATTCTTTCTTCAGAAGTAAGAGGACTTCTTATTATACCTACTTCCATAGGTTCAGTTTGAGGAGGAATTTTTTCAGGTAATTTTGGAGGAGTGAAAGGTTTTCTCCAAGTAGAAATAGTAAGAACCTTTTCAGCCCTTCTTTCTCTTAGACGTCTATCAATACTAATGGAAAGTTGAATCAATGCATTTAAGGTAGGAGGGAGTTCGGTACGGGAGAGTTCATCTTTCACAGCTTCTGATAATCCAAGACGGAATTGATTGCGTAAGGTAATGTCATTCCATTGGGTTTCTGTAGCCCATCTTTTAAATTCTGCAATATAATCTTCAACAGGTCTATTCTTTTGGTGTAGAGTTCTGATGGTTAAATCAGCAGTAGTTTGTTTATAAGGATCTTCATATAATAAAGACATAGCTTCAAAGAACTCATCTAATGAATCGAATATGGGATCATCATTCTCTAAAAAGAAATGGGCCCAAGCCATAGGTTCACCTCTTAAAAAAGAGATCACTGAACAGACTTTGGATCTTTCAGTGAGATAAGATCTAGGTCTTAAAGCTATTAGAAGTTTGCAAGAATTCAAAAACTCTCTGTACTTTGATCTATCTCCATAAAAATTTTCTGGATTACAGACAGCAGGATCGCTAGCCGATTGAAGAGCGACATGAGGAAGATGACCTTGTATGTCTCTGATATAGGTTAATATTCTCTCATTTGTAATCTGCAATTCCTGTAAACCCTGAGCAATTGTATCCACTCTATTTGTCAGGGCAGAAACTTGAGAGTTAATATCTGCTGGTTCCATTGAAAAGGGCTGGATTATTCTGTAATACTTATTTTATTTGGAACTCAACTGCAGAATTTTTTAATTGCAGTAACTATTAGTTTTACCTCCTTTTGTTACTGATGTGGAGGAGAGGTTACTGTAGCTTTAAACCTTCAAGCAGGATGTTAATTGTGAGTAAAGAATAAGCCAATAAAGATTTGCACAAGCCAAACAGTCCCAAATTAGGAATAGTGCAGAAATACATGCAGAGTTAGGTTCAGCTTAATTGTGATAGAATAACTGCAAGCAAAATTATCAATGAGGCAAGACAGAATTGCAGCTAGGAATAATTTGATTGTTGGAAGAAGAATTTAGCCTTAGAAGCAGTACCTTATGTATAACAGAGAGTAACTTGAGAGAATGACAAGTATTGAGCCTTAGAAACAGTCTCCTATTAGTATCAGAGAGTAGCTTGATTGTAGAAACAATTACTTAGCTTAAGAGGCAGTTCTGGAACTGAAGAGCTTAATTACATCCAATGGTTGTGAAGAGGGGTAGAAGTCCGTTTAGCAAGCCGAGGTCAAGGAGTGGAGAAGGAGGGTAGTCGTCCCAGAGCGTTATTCGGTACACGGAGGATCAAGACAGAGCAGCTGGTAAGTTTTTTGCAGACACCTGTGCAATAATCCAGCCCTTTGAATCTGGCGCGGTCTTCCTATGTAGCGTGGAAGGACCGCGTCAGAAAAAGGGGCGGGGCGAAGCTCAGTGAACCCGGAAGTGGGTTCCTACGGCGAAAAGCACGGCAGGTATAACCTGACACATAGCCCTTGATTTCAGCTTGTCTAAATGCAACCAAACTGGAATCCAGAACCCAGAGACGGAAAGTTCAGATTGAAAAATTGTCCACACTCACCCTGCAAATTGGGTTCAAACACAATTACACAATTTGCAGGCATAAAGTGGCCAATTTTAATACAAACGAATGCACTGCAAAAATCTGTCATTAGCACCATTTAGATGGCTAACTCAGGGGACGAAGGGTTAAAGTAACACTTCAAGTACCATAACCACTACAGAACCCAATGAAAGCAGTCCGTTTTAGAAGGATATGCCATCTTACCAGGGCTCAGTCAGGCACTACCCCCCACCTCCAGGATAGCTGAAAGCCCAGTTACGCTCACGCAGGGATTGGCTGAAAGTCACAGCTAGTGGTCTCAGTCAATGAGCTACCTTAAATTGCTGGAATTAGCTAAAGAGCGCTAATGGAATCATCTGATGCAAACCTGCAAAACGTGGCAGTAGGTAGTGGCCAAAATGAAGATAGGCTAAACTTCTTTGGGCCACAGATAGCACCTCACTTAAAAAAGCAATGGTATAAAATTACATATAATAATAAAGATACATATACACAGACAGCCATACAGATACACATAGACAGACACACAGTTACACACACTGACATACAGACACACACAGACATACAGATGCACATACAGAGATACAGATACACACACACTGACAGCGATACATCTACATACACAGACACAAACATTGACAGACATACAATACACACACATACAAATGCTGACAGACATATACACACACAGTTACAGACATACAGATACACACTATGACAGACATACAGATACACACACTGACAGATATACAGACACACATTGACAAACTTACAGATACACACACTGACAGACATACAGACACAACAGATACACACACGGGTAGGGGCAAAATAAAAAAAATGTTAAACTTCTTCGGGCCACAGACATACAGATACACACACTGACAGGCATACAGATGCACACACACACACACACACACACACACACACACACTGACAGACATACAGATACACACACACACACTGACAGACATAAAGTTATACACACACACACTGACAGACATACAGATATTCACATATACACATACATTGACAGACATACAGATACACACTGACAGACACACACAATGACAGACATGAATATATATACACTAACAGATATACAAAAGCATTCAGGTCAACATATACACGTTTATAGCCACCCTCCAGTATCCTACCTTTTGGGTGCTTGAGGGTGGCTCTCCTGGGGTCCAGTCTGCATGCTGAGGCTGTTGGGAATTAGGGGCTAGCTCTGGCAGCCTGCACCCCCTCCTCTCCTGTCTTCTTCTCTGTCCTCCTGTCTCTCTTCCAGTCTGGCCCCCTCCTCACAGCCCCCTCCCCTTTTCGCATCCAGTCTCTCTGGGAGGAAGTGACCGTCTGTCACTTCCTCCCATTACGCTAATGAAGAAGGAGCCTGGTCACGCTGGTAAAGGACCACAATTGACATATGCCTTTTGTGTGACCCTAAGTGGGCAACCCGATAGGCCCCCTTAGTGTGTAGCCGCACAAAATCCTTTGGCAGACTGCAAGCGGCCTGCGGGTCTATGTCATGCAAGTCTAGACTAATGGTTCTCTTGGAGGCTGCAGAGATGGGGAGAGGCACCATCCAGACCTCAGATAAGAAGTCAAACCATTCTAAAATGGTTAGGGGTGTAGCGGAATGGATCCTCTAGTTACACTTCTATTCCCGTTTGTTCGGCTGTCTGTACAACCCTCGTTCGTTTACCAAACCAACTGTGGTATCACTTATTTCCGCTGAGCCATGCAGACCCCCTTCTGCCGCGCTGTTCAATCGCTCCCAGACCGTGTGGCACACTGAGGGAGACTCAGTGGTGTATCCTGATTTTGTGCTGCCCTAAGCAGGACAAAACTCAGGAATCCCCCTCCCCCGCGCCACCCCCACCCAACCCTTCCCCCCCACCCCACCTTCTAAACACACACACATACAGTCAGACACACACACACACACACACAAACACAGTCAGACACAAACACACAGTCAGACACACACACACAATCAGACACAAACACACACACACAGTCAGACACAAGCACAGACACACACAGTCAGACACAAACACAAGACAAACACAGACATAGTCAGACACACACACACACAGTCAGACACAAACACACACAAACACACATTCAGACACACAAACATTCAGACACACACACACAGTCAGACACACACACACAGTTAGACACACACACACACAGTCAGACACAAACACACAGACACACTCAGACACACACACACAATCACTCACATCAATTTTATTTATTTTTTATTTAACCCCCCCCCCAGCCTCCTTACCTTTGGGAATGCTGGGGGGGGGTTCCCTTTGTTCCTGGTGGTCCAGTGGCTGCTGGGCGGGCGGGCGTCTGGCGAGGGAGTCTTCCTCTGAGCGGTCTGCTCAGCTCCCTCGCGTGCTGCAGAGTGAGGCTGGGAGCCGGGTTCATGACATCATACCGCTCAGAGGAAGAGCTCCCTCGCCACCCTCCCAGCGCCCAGCGCCCGGCATGTCTGTTAGCCGCGAGGCTAACTAGGCATTTGCCCTGGGCATTTGGGGGCAGCGTTTTTTGCCGCCCCCTGAAAAATGCAGCCCAAGGCAAATGCCTTGCTTGCCTCACGGCTAATACGCCCCTGGGACTCACCTCCCTCGATTCTGGCCGACTTCCTCCTGCCGTGCGGTCTGACTGAACTACGCGGCCACAGATGTGGCCATGTCATCATTGCGATCCCATCTGTTTTGGATCGCAGTGATGATGTGGACCTATCAGAACATAGGTAAGCCTATTTAAGGCTTGTTTTAGCCCTCATTTATTGCCCTATCGTGGTGTCTGTTAGAACATTGTTTAGTGCTCCTGGTGATTCTCTTGTGATTCCCTCTTTCCTGTGTTTGATCTCGGCAACGTATTTGACTCGTGATTTCTGGTATCCTGCTATCAGCTTCGTATTTGACTTCCGGCTTTGTCTTGACTGAGTATTCCTGTCCTTGATTTATTCTTGATCCTTGACTCTTGTTGTTTAATACATTAGGTCCGGCCATTCTAAGGCTCGGTGATACGTCTTTCGGATCCACCTTTTGTAGTTTCCTCTTTCCTGCATGTTGGGTTACGACTCCTGTGACCCCAACTATGTATTGGTCCCTATATTCCTTTTGTATTTTGGTCACCCTGTGCCCATTATTGGTGCAGAGTATGTTTAATGTATTGCTTGTCTGTGCCTCTCCTCCCTCCCCTTTACCCTGTCCTATTATTTCCCCAGCAGGGCGTTGTCCTAGGGACACTGCCAAACCAGTTTAAACTAGCTGCCCTGTCCCTCCTCAATTCCACATCAGCCCTTCCTATTGTCTGACCACACCCTTCCTTGTACTTTAGTACGCTATGCACCATTGTATGTAAATGAGGCTTTTGGGGGCTTAAAATATGTGTGCTATGTCTAGTAAAGACAGTTGCTGTTTTAACCTTCACCATGTGTCATCAGTAGAGTTGAGCGGACACCTGGATGTTCGGGTTTGCCGGGTTCGGACGAACTTCGGCAAAAAGTTTGAGTTCGGGACTCGAACTTGACCCTGAACCCGAACCCCATTGAAGTCAATTGGGACCCAATCTTTTGGGCACTAAAATGGCTCTAAAAAAGTCCTGGAAAGGGCTAGTGGGCTGCAAAAGGAAGTAAAATGTATTGCCTAAGTACTAATATACTTACCCAGTGGAAGAAGAATGTTACACTGTATACAATTTTTTTAAATAAAAAGTATACAAACATAGCCAGGATTCAGCTGTAAGCATTTGCAACATTTACAACAATCAAGTAACACGCATTCATATAAAATGTAAGTTACTTGGCCAGTCAATGTAATGACAGGAATGAATAAGTAGATAACTCCCTAATTCCCACGGTATCAGGGAGCTATCTACTAAAAGGCTGAAAGACCTAAATTGGTCTTTCAGCCAAATTTACTAATACTAAGTAAAAATTACTTAGTATTAGTAAATTCTGCCCCTACTCGCTATACCGTGAGTAGGGGCATGTCTATTAAACAGTGAGCAGCCTATGGCTGCTCACTGTTAAAAAAAAACAAAAAAAGAGGTTCCCCCCTCCTGAGCCCCCACCCCTGAATGGCGGGTGGGGGCCCTAAAGTAAAATAAGGGGGGGGACCTATTGTCCTCCACCCGGCCCCCACCCATGAGCGGCGGGTGGGGGCCCTAAAGTAAAATAATGGGGGGGTGAAACCTATTGTCCTCCCCCCCAGCCCCTACCCCTGAGCGGTGGGTGGGGGCCCTAAATAAAAATTGGTGGGGGGACCTAAAAAAAAAAAGGGGTGAGAGCCAGGGGGGAGGACATTAGGTCCCCCCCTTATTCTAATTTAGGGCCCCCACCCACCGCTCAGGGGTGAGAGCCAGGGGGAAGGCCATTAGGTCCCCCCCTTATTCTAATTTAGGGCCCCCACCCACCGCTCAGGGGTGGGGGCCAAGGGGGAGGACATTAGGTTCCCCCCCCAATTTTTATTTAGGGCCCCATCCACCGCTCAGGGGTGGGAAGACATTAGGTCCCCCCCCTTATTCTAATTTAGGGCCCCCACTCACCCCTCAGGGTGGGGGCCAGAGGAGGACATTAGGTTCCCCTTCCCCCCAATTTTATTTAGGGCCCCATCCACCGCTCAGGGGTGGGAAGACATTAGGTCCCCCCTTATTCTAATTTAGGACAATTCTAGTCATCTGGTGTTTGGGGAAAGGGACATAGTCTGCTGATGAAAAGGGTGTCCAGGGCTGTAAGCACATTAGCCTGGTCCAGGGTTGAAAAGGCCCTCAGTGATCCCAGTCAAGCCTCAGTGACTGGATACGAAGGTCCCTGATAACTAAGAGGTAGCAGACTTGGTGGAGGTATTCAGTCTTAGTACTGGAGCTCCATCACACCTCACAGAGAAGAGAACAGATAGACAGCAATAAAACAAAGGCAACGCTGACAGCAGACCTAAGAGTGAGACCAGTGCCACAGCGTTACACCCGCAACTATGGAGACTGAATTTAATAGGGAAGTGAAACGTCGGCTAGCTTTCTACGGAGAGAACCCCCTGATGGAGATCATCACAACCACTCTTGCACAAGTAGATGCCTACATGTCGGCACAGGCGGAATGGGAAAATCAACTTCAGTTAGCAGAACAGCGCGCCCTGGAAAGATTGCCAGCTACCACACAGACACCAGAGGTAAAGACAGAGATTCCCCATGATGTATTTAAAAAGTTTGTAGAAACGGAGGAAAATATAGATGAGTTCCTGCAAGACTTTGAGTGGCAGTGCCACAGTATTTATGTGGTTACAAATGTAAGGGGTTTCCCAAGTCACATTACAGGGATTGTCCAGTAGGGGACTACATGGGAGACTGAGTTTACAGACTGATTACCCATCATACACTGCTGTACTAAGGAGATAATTACCCCAGAATGCATTGTTAATGGGATTATCTCTTGGTACAGAAAATTACAGTTTTTACATTAAAATCCATAACTGACATAATATTCCTGCTATGCAGCTAATAAAACCCCTTATTACATAGCTGGGACCTGAGCGCATGATTAAGGGATCTTGCGCTCAGATCCCAGCACAAAGAAACGAACGCCGTTCATTTTCCATGAACCAGACCACTTGGTTTAAAACGGTTGTAGTAACTGAGGGAATGAGATTCCTGAAAGAATAAAACTCCCGAACGGCTTGGAAGTCCAGCGGGGCTTGTGTTGCCGAGTAACCGAATTTAGTTCCAGGCACTCGATGACAAAACCCAGCTGGCTCTCCGAGAACAAAGATGGCCGCCGCCACGTGTTCGGTACACAAATGGCAGCCACCTGCAACATACATTAATTAGCACGGATACAATGTTGCAAAGTACCCAATTGGAGACACACGACCTGCTGGGGGTGGTCTCCCATTCGGTAATTTGCTTGTTCCACAAACAGTGCGGTGATTCACTGTTCGTGGATAACCAAGCTGAATACTAGCGGTATTCGTGTGCTGTAACACACGAATGCCTCATACATTGATCTTTTATTGGGGGGAAACAAACAATACAGGCAATAACATAAAATTTACAGTTACACTCAGTAAGTGGCTAGATTTGCCACATATGCCATTACTCCCGTAGCATAAAGGAGACGATTTCGTGAGATGAAAAGACAGGAGAAAGACTCTCACACAGAATGGGCCTGCCGAATGCAGTGAGCAGCCCTAGCCTGGTTCCATGCCAGCCAAGCCAACACTGGAGAGGAGATGACGCAGCTGATCCTATTAGAACAGTTCTACAATGGACTGAACCCAGAAGTACAAGAGTTGCTAAGAGATAGAAAACCCACTACCCTGACCAAAGCTGTCATCCAAGCTGATGAATACCAGGATGCTCACAGGCAGCAGCGACCCAGTATCAGACCAATGCCCCGACCCCTGAGCATCAAACCAGAGCCGCCAGTACAGCAATCAGGAGGGCACAACCCCAACTCACAAGCACCCCGACACCCAGCACGCAGCAAAATACAGTATTATCGGTGCAAACAGTTTGGACACTACCAGAGGAACTGTGCCCAGAGAAGGAACCATGCTTCAGGGATTCGTAAAGGACCACCTTCCTCAGCACGGGCAGCAGGCCACTACTATCCCATTCACAGGCAACAACCTAGCCTCAGACCAATGCCCCAGATCACCCACCCTGCACCACAACTACCAAACTAACACAGAGCCTGGTCCAGGGTGGAAAAGGTCCTCAGTGATCCCAGACAAGGTTCTGTGACTGGATATGAAGTGCTCCAGGGTCCCTGATAACTAAGAGTTAGCAGACTTGGCGGAGGTACTCGGTCGGAGTACTGGAGCTCCATCACAATTGGGGCATCAAGGTACTCCTGGCACCATAGCCACAACAGTGCACTGTGCCAGTTAAAGTGCTTGGAGTGTTCCATAGAAAGATACATTATACCACAATAATTAAAGCATAAAGGTTTCAGTTATAAAATGCACATTTAACTTGTAAATATGGTGTATTAAATTAAAGGACCACTATAGTGCCAGGAAAACATACTCGTTTTCCTGGCACTATAGTGCCCAGAGGGTGCCCCCACCCTCAGGGTCCCCCTCCCGTCGGGCTCTGGGGAGAGAAACGGGTTAAACACTTACCTTTCTCCAGCGCCAGGCTGGATGCACATGCGTGGCAGGAGCTGCGCGCGCATTCAGCCAGTCTTCATAATGCTTTCCTATGGACGCTTGCGTCTTCTCACTGTGATTTTCACAGTGAGAAGCCCGCAAACGCCTCTAGCGGCTGTCAATGAGACAGCCACTAGAGGCTTTGAGGGCTGGATTAACCTATTTATAAACATAGCAGTTTCTCTGTAACTGCTATGTTTATAAAAAAAATGGGTTAACCCTAGCTGGACCTGGCACCAGACCACTTCATTAAGCTAAAGTGGTCTGGGTGCCTAGAGTGGTCCTTTAATATTATTTTTTGAAATTTGACAATTTTTATTTTCCACACATATAAAACATTTGGATGCGGAGTGGGTACAGAAGAGAAAGAAGGCGGGGGGAGGAGGAGAGGTCCAGCATATAATCAAGCATTATAGCGTGAGTTACTTCATAAACAAAGTTTACAATGTCAACAGCATCTCTCAACAGGTATACACCACTGCAATCGCTAGTAATGGGTTACAGTATTTACGGTGGTTCGGATTGAGGTACAGTATGTTTACTCTGTGAGTCAGAGTGGACCGATCTCTATGTATCCCATGTGTCCCATGCCTCTATGGTTGACTTAGATGAAGGCCATACTTTGTTAAAACAGCGTTCGTAGATGCACTGGTTGTCTATGTCTGTGGTTAAGGTAGACACAGAAGGGCATTGGATGAATTTTCATTCTCTGGCAATTAGTTTGTGGGCTGATAAAAAAATATGAAAGATGAGTTTCTGTTTAAATTTAGGGATGCCGTCTGGGAGTAGATTTGTGGACGGAGGGGCAAGGTGGTGCCTGTCAATTGTTTAAGTAGGGTCTGGACCTTTAGCCAAAATATTTTGATAATTGGACATAGCCACCAAATGTGATGGGCCTTCCATTTTCCCAGCCCACATCTCCAGCAGTTTAGAGAACTATCGGGGAAATTTTATGGCTTCGCGTCGGTACCATGTACTATCTGTAGATCACTTTTAGCTGCTGTTCTAAGAAGGTAGCAGACCAGATTAACTGCTAGGTGACATAAAATAGTGTGTTCCATTGTTGTGCAAAAATCTCAGTTTCTAGGTCTGTGTTCCACTGCTGTGCCAGTGTAGACTCTGAGAAGGGGATGTAGTCCAGAAGCATTTTGTAACACATGGAGATGGGTTTACAGGATCGTTGCAGTTGCCCATTGTGAAGGACTTTTATGTATTTGCCTATATGCTTTCAGCTTAACCCTCTCCCTGCTGTTTTAATGTCTGTATTTGTTCGGTTCAAAATGTTGAGAATAAATGTATTCGTTTACCAAAAGGGGACCACACACCCTGGGTAGCAAGTAGCAATTAGAACACAGAGAAACCGCAACTTAATTGCTACTAGGTGGCCGCCATTCGACATATGAACACGTGGCGAGAACAAAGGATGGCGGCCATCTTAAAACTCACGAATGCGGTCAGCGGGGCTTACGCATGAATTGCATGGAACTGTTTTCGGTACGGGAAACATGCGAACGCCCGGTCGCCATGGAAGTCCTGGATGAATACGTTCCCCTCCACGAATCAAACTGGCGTTCGGTAGATAGCATCTAGCGAATGAGGGGAACATTCACAGGTAACCAGCTGAACCATACGAACGGTGGTTTTCGTGTAGTTATATGCGAACGGAGACCGGCTCTTGCTACTGATTCTATGGAACTGTAACTCGGATACCTCCACATGGCAAGCCGGTCAAACTTCCACAAGATGCGACACGGAAACTACCAAACGGAAATTCGTTAGATTTGGATATGTGACTACCAGTATCCTCAGCTACCCAGGGATGTTAAAAGTATATTTGTATGTCTTGTAAAAAAGTATGTTTCTGAAATTGTTATAAATTGTAATGTTTCTGGCCAGCAGATAATTGAGCTTTGTGTATTGTAGAAACTCAATTATCTAGCCTGGCCCAGAGGAGGAGTTTTGTGTTGTCTTAATTGTGAGTTCTGTGTGCCAGTAAATCAGTCTTGTTCCAGCATTAAGTTTTGGCTCATGTGTGGATTATTCGGCGATTCCAGGGATATTTCTACTTATGGAATATTGAGTGCTTTTCTTTTATGGGAAGAAGGGAATGCTTGACGGGGATATTTTCTACTACCGTCACACCCATTATTACAGATCTGTTCCCAAAGTGTGGTGTCCTGTCTAGTAGCGAATGAATGAGGGTCAGTAGATTGTCTCCGGGATAGGTAAGATTTCAGTTGCATATATGAGAAGTTGTTGAGGAGCCAACTCATAAAGAGGCCATACTAGATTTAGTGTTAACAAATGGAGATTTGGTATCAGATGTTACTGTAGGTGAAAGTTTAGGATCCAGTGATCATCAGTCAGTGTGGTTTAATATAAGAACAGTGACTGAGTCACACCACACAAAAACAAAAGTTTTAGACTTTAGAAAAACAGACTTTTCTAAAATTAGAATATGGATAGAGGAGTCATTATCAGACTGGAGCAATTTAAATGGAGTCCAAGAGAAATGGGATTATTTAAAAGTTGCACTATTGAAGGCAACAGAAAATTGCATTAGGCTTGTCAGTAAAAGCAAAAAATTCAAGAAACCACTGTGGTACTCCGCAGATGTGGCCAAAATAGTTAAAAACAAAAAGTTAGCATTTAGGAATTATAAAAAAACCAGAGTGAGGGAGACAAAATTATCTATAAGATTAGGCAGAAAGAGGCTAAGCAAGTTATAAGAGCTTCCAAATCACACACAGAAGAGAAAATAGCACAGTCAGTAAAAAAAGGGGATAAAACATTTTTTAGATACATAAATGAGAAAAGAAAAGTAAAACAAGGATTAGTTAGATTAAAAACAAAAGAAGGAAGGTATGTAGAAGAGGATAAAGGTCTAGCTGACTGCCTCAATGAATATTTTTGTTCTGTATTTACAGATGAAAATGAAGGAAAGGGACCTCAGTTGAGAAAAAGGATAAATGAGTCATTTATTACACGTGAGTTTACAGAGGAAGAGGTTCTATTTCAACTGTCAAAAGTAAAGACAAATAAGTCAATGGGACCTGATGGAATACACCCAAAGCTATTAAAAGAGCTTAGTGGTGTACTAGCAAAACCATTAACAGATTTATTTAACCAATCATTGTTAACAGGAGTAGTCCCAGAAAATTGGAAGTTAGCGAATGTTGTGCCCATTTACAAGAAAGGTAATAGGGAGGAGTCGGGCAACTATAGGCCAGTAAGCCTTACTTCAGTAGTGGGGAAAGTGATGGAAACCATGTTAAAGGATAGGATTGATGAACATCTAAAACACATGGATTTCAAGATCAGAGACAACATGGGTTTACTTCAGGGAGATCATGCCAAACTAATCTTATTGATTTTTTTGATTGGGTAACTAAAATTATAGATCAGGGTGGTGCAGTAGACATTGCTTACCTAGATTTCAGTAAGGCTTTTGACACTGTTGCACATAGAAGGCTTATCAATAAACTGCAATCTTTAAGTTTGGATTCCAATATTGTTGAATGGGTAAGGCAGTGGCTGAGTGACAGGCAACAGAGGGTTGTAGTTAATGGAATATATTCGAAGCTTGGACTTGTCACCAGTGGGGTACCTCAGGGATCTGTACTTGGACCCATTCTCTTTAATATTTTTATTAGTGATATTGCAGAAGGTCTTGATGGTAAGGTATGTCTTTTTGCTGATGATACTAAGATATGTAACAGGGTTGATGTTCCAGGAGGGATAAGCCAAATGGCAAATGATTTAGGTAAACTAGAAAAATGGTCAGAATTGTGGCAACTGACATTTAATGTGGATAAGTGCAAGATAATGCATCTTGGACGTAAAAACCCAAGGGCAGAGTACAGAATATTTGATAGAGTCCTAACCTCAACATATGAGGAAAGGGATTTAGGGGTGATTATTTCTGATGACTTAAAGGTAGGCAGACAATGTAATAGAGCAGCAGGAAATGCTAGCAGAATGCTTGGTTGTATAGGGAGAGGTATTAGCAGTAGAAAGAGGGAAGTGCTCATGCCATTATACAGAACACTGGTGAGACCTCACTTGGAGTATTGTACACAGTACTGGAGACCGTATCTTCAGAAGGATATTGATACCTTAGAGAGGGTTCAGAGAAGGGCTACTAAACTGGTTCATGGATTGCGGGATAAAACTTACCAGGAAAGGTTAAAGGATCTTAACATGTATAGCTTGGAGGAAAGACGAGACAGGGGGGATATGATAGAAACATTTAAATATATAAAGGGAATCAACACAGTAAAGGAGGAGACTATATTTAAAAGAAGAAAAACTACCACAACAAGAGGACATAGTCTTAAATTAGAGGGACAAAGGTTTAAAAATAATATCAGGAAGTATTACTTTACTGAGAGGGTAGTGGATGCATGGAATAGCCTTCCAGCTGAAGTGGTAGAGGTTAACACAGTAAAGGAGTTTAAGCATGCGTGGGATAGGCATAAGGCTATCCTAACTATAAGATAAGGCCAGGGACTAATGAAAGTATTTAGAAAATTGGGCAGACTAGATGGGCCGAATGGTTCTTATCTGCCGTCACATTCTATGTTTCTATGTCTAAGTGGCATAAGTGAGCAGGACGACGTTCAGTATTGTTGCGACATTACAGTGTAGTATGGATTGTCCTGATAGCCCTATTGCAATTTCAGGATCTTAAGTCAGGGCCTCAGTAGGGTGTTTTACAGGGAACTTCTCTGCTTGTAGGCGTTATAGTTAAAGATGTGAGTGTAGTGTAGTAACATGTAACATGCGCTAACAGTGCAGGAGCATATTGCATAATAAGTGGACACAGTTAGAAAGACGTACTCATTAAACTCAATTAGAACAATTATATTAGTTAACAATATTTTCAGTGGAAGTGCATCAACATATAGGCGCGTAACTTATAGGTTTAGCTAATACTCGGTGGGGAATCAGTGTTGCTGTTGGGGTTATGGTTTCACAGTTATGGCAACACATTGGGTTTGTGGCAAGTATGTCTCCCCCTAGCGATCTGGCTAGTTGTAGTGCTATACCTTAGGTTATAAGAGAAGGGGAAAAGTAAAAATGGGGAAGGGTGCCCTCGGGGGTGTGGAGGGGCTAGTAGGATAGGGCCCTCCGTGAAGATCCCTGGGTAGGTTCTCTTCTGAGCCCCAGGGATCTTGGTCCAAGCACATGTGGCCAGGTTATATAAAATAAAAGGGAATAAAATAATCAAGTAAAGAAGTAAAAAATATTAAATATTATTGCCTGCCTCAGGTGAGAGCTATCTCTGCCTTTGAAAGCTTTTCATGTCATCCCCTGAACCCTACCCAATGCACCAACATCAGGCCTCCTTGGGCGCCACCTACCGCACCAACATCCGACACCTGGCGAAAACCCCCACATTGAGCTCCCCGGTACAGCGGGCACTCAAGGGATGCCCCAGTTCATGAGACCCCCCCTCTTAGAGTCCCCCAACCGGGCGGCCTCTGCACCTCCACTGTCCCGGTAGTGTCCCCGTGTGTCAGACGAGGCACCCCCCTGGGCTCCCTCAATCGCCGGCCATTTCTCCTGAGCATAGTCCATGCGGCCCCGTGGCCACTGGTCCGGCGGGGCCCCCCACAGACCAGCAGACTTGCGTCCATCAAGTTCAGCCTTCCTCACATATGTTGTTGCTGTTGATCCAAAAGAAGGCAAAAAACCTAGTCTGAAGCATTTCCAATTTTGCCACAAACTAGGAAAAAATTCCTTCTTGACTCAAAAATAGCAGTCAGATGTCTCCTTGGATCAAGCAGCTATTACCCCACTAATTAGAAATTATATCCCTGTATGTTATGTTTTTATAAGTATTTATCCAATTGCAGTTTAAACATCTGTAGTGACTGACAAAACCACCTATTCAGGCAGAGAATTCCATATCTTTATTGCTCTTACTGTAAAAAAACCTTTTCTTTGCCTTAGATGAAATCTCCTTTCTTCCAGCCTAAATGTGTGACCTTGTGTCCTATGTATAGCCCTGTTTATGAATAGATTTCCAGATAAAGGTTTGTACTGGCCCCGAATATATTTGTATAAAGTTATCATATCCCTCTCAGGCGCCGTTTTTCCAAACTAAACAGATTTAATTTTTTTAACCTTTCTTCATAACTAAAATGCTCCATTCCTTTTATCAATTTTGTAGCTCGTCTCTGGACTTTTTCTAGTGCCATGATATCTTTCTTTAGAACAGGCGCCCAAAATTGCACAGCATATTCAAAGTGTGGTCTTACCAGCGATTTATAAAGAGGCAAAATTAGATTTTCATCCTGAGAATTTATGCCCCTTTTTTATAAATGACAAAACCTTACTGGCCTTAGCAACTGCAGATTGACATTGCATATTGCTGCCTAATTTGTTGTCTATAACAATTCCCAAATCCTTCTCGTGTGTGGTTATCCCTAATTCACTACCATTTAGTGTGTAAGTTGCTTGTGCATTCTTAACCCCGAAGTGCATAACTTTGCATTTCTCTATGTTAAATTTAATCTGCCATTTTAGTGCCCAGTCCCCAATCTATCCAAATCTCTCTGCAGCAAAGCAATATCCTGCTCACATTTTATTACTTTACAAAGTTTTGTGTCATCTGCAAACACTGATACATGGCTTTCAATGCCTATTTCAAGATCATTTATAAATATGTTAAATAGAAGTGGTCCCAATACAGAACCTTGAGGGACACCACTTACCACTTTTGTCCAGCCTGAAAATTTACCATTAATTACAACTCATTGTACTCTATCCTTAAGCCAGTTGTTCTACCCAAGAACAAGAATATTCATCTAGACAGTAGTGTATCCTGGTTTTGTGCTGCCCTAGGCAGGACAAAACTCAGGCACCCCTCTCCCCCCGTGCCACCCCCACCCAACCCTTCCCCCACCCCACCTTCTAAATACACACACACACAGTCAGACACACACACACACACACACACAGTCACACACACACACAGTCAGACACAAACACACACACACTCAGACACACACAGTCAGACACACACACAGTCAGACACACACACACACACAGTCAGACACAAACACACACACACAGTCAGACACAAACACACACTCAGTCAGTCAAACAAACACACACACAGTCAGACACACACACAGACACACACACAGTCAGACACACACACACAGTCTCACACTAACACTTTTTTTTTTTATTTACCCCCCACCCCCCAGCCTCCTTACTTTTGGGAGTGCTGGGGGGGGGTCTCTCTCTCCCTGGTGGTCCAGTGGCTGCCGGTCAGGCTGGGCGGCGCTGGCTGCTGGGCGGGCGGCTGGCGATGGAGCTCTTCCTCTGAGCTGACTGCTCAGCTCCCTCGCGCGCCGCAGAGTGAGGCTGGGAGCCAGAATATGACATCATCAACCCTGCTCCCAGCCTCACTCTGCGGCGCGCGAGGGAGCTGAGCAGACCGCTCAGAGGAAGAGCTCCCTCGCCAGCCGCCTGCCTGACCATCAGCCAGCGTTTTTTGCCGCCCCCTGAAAAATGCCGCCCAAGGCAAATGCCTTGTTTGCCTCGCGGCTAATACGTCCTTGCATCTAGACCAATTTCCTTTAGTTTGAAGACTAACCTATTGTGAGGAACCGCATCAAATGCCTTGGCAAAATCCAAGTAGATCACATCCACTGCAACACCCTGATGTATACTTCTACTTACTTCTTCGTAGAATGCAATTAGGTTAGTTTGACATGACCTATGTTTCATAAAACCATACTGATTATTGCTAATAACAAAGTTCTTCCCAATGAATTCCTGAATATTATTCCTTAATAGCCCTTCAAATATTTTCCCAGTTACAGAAGTTAAGCTCACAGGTCTATAATTTCCAGGCAAGGATTTTGAACCCTTTTTAAATATAGGAACAACATCTGCCTTCCTCCAATCCTCCGGTACAACACCCGAAACAAAAGAATCTTAAAAAATTAAATACAGAGGTTCACTTATTTCCCCACTTAGCTCCTTAAGTACTCCTGGGTGAATACCGTCAGGCCCCGGAGCTTTATTTACATAAATTTTCTTTAATAGCTGTAGCACCTTGTCTTGAGTTATCCAATTACAAGTTATTTGCAAGTTTTTTTGCAGCAATCATTTGCATATCTCTTGCCATAGGATCCTCATTAATATATACTGAAGAAAAATAGTTATTTAAAATTTCTGCTTTTTCCTGGTCTTCATTAGCTAATAAACGCAACTCTGTTTCCAGTGTACCTACACTTTAATTTTTTGTTTTTTTTAGAATTGATGTACTTGAAAAAAATAATATTATTATGATTTATATAATATTTTGAGTCAAATAACTAAATTAGAGCTACAGCTACAAGAATTTAATAAAGTATTTGAAGAAGACGAATTGATCTTCTGTTTTAATAAACTTAAAAACAATACATCCCCAGGACCTGATGGGTTTGACAATCTCTTCTTTAAATTACTGAAACACAATATCAAAACAGATTTGATTGAAGTTTTTAATCTCTTTGGAACAACCGAAAAGATTCCAACAGAATTACTACAAGCGAGCATAGTCCCAATTCCTAAACAAGGAAAAGATATAGAAAAAATCAAGAACTACCATCCAATTTCCCTTCTAAATACGGATATAAAGCTATATTCGGCCATGATAGCAGAACGTTTAAAAAGGATCATACCAGATGTGATAGACAGGGATCAGGTGGGATTTGTCCCTGGTAGATCATCTACTCATAATATAAGAAGACTGATTGGTGTGCTGGATCACGCAACAAGAACCGGGGCTCCCATGTTGGCCCTGTCTTTAGATGCTGAAAAAGCATTTGACAGGGTCAGCTGGGAGTTCATGAGGCAAACCCTTCATGCATTTGGGTTAGAGGGAAGACTCTTTCAGAATATATCAGCTCTCTATACAACACCTACGGCTAGAGTGGTAGGAAATGGCTTTGGATCTGAATGGTTCTCATTGCTAAACGGAACAAGACAAGGATGTCCCTTGTCTCCGCTACTTTACATCATGGCATTAGAACCATTGGCCTTAGCCATAAGACAAGACCAGGGAATAGTAGGTTTTGATTTCAATAAAGTAAATATAAAAATAAACTTATATGCTGACGACGTCATCTTAACAATACAAAAACCTCTACAATCTATAATACAACTTATGGAAACCATTGGGAGTTTTTCCCAGGTCTCTGGATACAAAATAAACATAGAAAAATCATCGATTTTAGCTGTAAATGTAAATAAAGAAGAAAAAAATGAGATTATGAAGAAATTTAATTTCGCAGGGGTCGAAAACTAATTTAACTACATAGGAATTAATATATGTACTGACCCATTGAAAATAGTAGAGATTAATTTTCTTCCATTGCTGATTAAATAAACTCCTAAAGGGCTGGAAGAATTTAGCATTTTCGTGGTGGGGCCGTATTAATATTATTAAGTCTTACATCTTACCAAAATGGTTATATTTGTTTAGAATGATCCCTCTGAGTGTCCCTGATAGTTGTTGCTATTAACAGGCTTGGCAAACAAAGAAACCTAGAATGGCAAGAAAACTCCTCTCGACCAACCAATCTAAGGGAGGGGTAGGATCTCCACTCATACAACAATATCATAAAGCGAGTATCCTTTTCCATAGTATCATTTCACAATCGACTGGGGCTAAGCTAGAAAAGTGGTACGCGGTGGAAAAGGAACTTGCAGAAGGTAGGGAGCTAGTAAAAATTTTTTGGTTTACTCAAGAAGGAGACAAAAATAAAACCCAACCAAGCTCTGGTAGTGTGGTAATTGAATCCATTAGATGAATGTGGAGTAAGATAAAAAAAAGTGCAGGATTTAAAAACCCCATTATTAATACTCTACCGATCTCAATATTGGAAAATAATATACAAGACCTAAGACTAAATAAATGGAGAAGAGCAGGTATACAAACCATAGAAGATATAACAACAGGACTCTGGGTTAATTTGTTTGAACAAATATGCACAAATTTCAGTCTTCCCGAAACTGAGAAATTTAATTACATGAGGATTAAAAGCTATCTGAATAAAACTTTAAAGAAAGAGAAATGGGAATTTAACAATAAACTAGGAAATTTACTGAAAGGAAAGGACATGAAAAATGTACTAAATAAGAGTAATTCGGTATTGAGACAACTAGAGGGTGACCCGACATTTCCAGCAATAAAAAAATGGGAGAAAGATCTAAAAATACAAAAAATTGATGGTCAAGAGTGGAATACAGCATGGTTGACAGTTGCTAGGCGCATTAAATGTCTAAATTTAGTGGAACTACATTTCAAGATTATTAATAGACTCTACTTGGTTCCTAGTCGTCTAAAAAAAAATAGACCAGAGTAAAACAGATATATGCTGGAGATGTGAAGAAAAAAAAAAAAAAAAAATATGCTTATATCTCCATGCGGATAGTGGAGGCAAATTCGGGCTCTGATAGCAACTAATCATTATAGTCCGATCATGTGATCTCAACTATATCACACTAGAGACCTGAGCCAGAATCGCTCTATCCAAGAGTAATGCGCATATTCGGGTGTAGGTGTTATGTACCCGCGAATAGAATTTATAATCTCGCTCAGTAGGGTGGAGAGCCCTCCAGGCATCATACAGGTCATGTAACGAGATGAGTTTGGTTATCGTTTTACACACTTTCTCTCTGGTTCGGTGGCTGTGGGTGAAAGGTAAATCTGCTACTCTGGTGACTCGGTCCCTCTGGTCACTATTCTCCAACCCTCGATTGTCAGCTGAATATTCAGGAAAGATTTTTATGGAAGCGTATTAACCAGACACACACTCTTTGCTTTCCATAATCTTCAAATGTATTATAAAAAGGATGGCATATTTATACAGTATTGATTATGAACTTTGACATACATTGGTTATAATGTGCTTACAAAAGATAAATGTTGCTAAAAGCGGAAATAGCTGATCTTGCAAAAGACCACGGTTAATGTTAGTTTGCGGATGCGTCTGTTGATTCAAAAGCAGAAGTGATAAATCAAAAATAACCTGTGGTTTGTCTAGTTTTTAGCTCTTGTGTAAATCTTAAGAAAGAGAATATAATATCAGAAATTATAGATGAGAATCATTAACCCCTTCCCTTCATTCCCCTCTTTGAGCAAGACCTTGCTCATACCCCATTTGGGTTGTTTTAGCCAGGGTAGCTGTTCATGGTATATTCAGAATTGCTAGCCAATTCTGCAGGACTTTCATTATTTCTTCGGCCACTATTCCCATGGCATATACCCTGGCTAACATAGATCACATGTAGATATTTTGGGGAGTATAGCTATCATGCATGTAGAATTGTAAGTATTCCGCATACACTGGTGGTGGAGGTAGTGGACGTGATGGGGGTGTGTGTTTGTAGATGCAGAATATCACTCTTACAAGTACATAAAAGAAGAGAGAGATAGAAGCCCCCATAACCAAGATCAGACCTATGGTTTTTACTGAATTAAGGATAGAAGAGAAATTAAACCAATCACCCCAGTAATTATCTACTCCAGAGTTACTCTTTATTTCCTTTGCCAAATCTTCTAATTTCTGTATTGCTAATGTTACTTTTCCATTGGGGCCAGTGTTCTGAGGGATATAGGTGCAACATACTCCTGAGGCAATGTATTTACAAACCCCCCCCTTTCTCCGCTAGAATCATATCTAGGGCCATTCTATTTTGAAAGGTCATCTGGGAGGTAGCTTGTAATTGTTCAGCAAGGCCTTGTAGGGCATCTTTAGTATAATTAATGAACCTTTGCTGATTGCAGTCATTCTCAACTCAGCAGAAAAAAAACAAAACAAAAAACACTTAATACTTTTGCAGACAGATATATAGAAAATGGATGTTTAAGACAGAATGGAACTTGGGCTTATAGCAACTATATTATTGCACAACCAGGACCTTGCGTCCTATATCTTTTAACCATTTTCCTATTCCAAAAGTCCAGTCAAAACCAGTCATATCCTCACGCAGTTCCTCAAAACATGGGAATCCATCCTTGGCACACTCAACATATATCAAAAACACACATAGTACATCCATCCCTGGGTCAGCTAACACTTCCTTTCTCTCCGGCTAACTCTACAAAAATAAAAATAGTTCAATAGTTCAGAAAAATAGAATAAGTCTTTCACAGAGTATAAAGAAATCAGTTTAGACACCAGACATTTTGTTCCATAAAATGGCTAGGGTAGCAATATGGCTGACAACAAGACAATGTCAGCTTCCTCATAGTTCTTCTTTTGTTTGCTGGATTTTCACCACAATGCTCTGTGCAACACCCCAATGGTTGAAAGGGTTATTACAGAACCAGCGGTATTAGACAGCACTGCACCTTCAGGACTTTCCAGGTTCTTACGTGCAAAGTTTATGTCCTCATAAGTAAGTATCTCAGTTTCTTCGGCCTGCATGGATAATGACCAAACAGATGTAATTGCAAAATACTTATTGCATGGTCAGCCAGAGAGATTGGTGTGTAGTCCCAGAAATCAGGCGGCACAAACACTCCAGGACGGTCTCTACAATCATACAAACACAAGGATCAATACAACATCAATTAATTAACTACCTAGGCTAAAACTTAAATTAGAGATTAAGGTTAAACCCTTAACTTGTGTAACATGTACTTCTCTTATATTTGCTTATATTTTATGCAATCTGTGTTCTATGAAGTTTTACATAATTTCCCTTTGGAATGCCTTTGTACGGATGAGAGAAGCACTCACTCTATAGAAATGCTTGTTAGGATGAATATTAAAACACTAACATATACATATGGGGATAATTCCCAATAAAACTCTGTTCCTAAACTGGAACCTTGATTTGATATTCAAAATTAATTACTTTAATACTCCCGAATAATTCAATACTCTCGGATTAACACCTAAAACTATGTAAAATATTAAAAACATGAACCATCTGTGTATTAGGCTGGGATTGTTGGGTGTGGGTATAGGTTAGAAGCTATGGTTGATATTGAGGAATCTATGGGGGTGGGTTTGGGCACTCATTTTTTCAGTGACCCTGCTATCCACAATTGCTGTATCTTCCCAAAAAAATAATTTGGGGTCAAAAAGGGCCAGTCACAGACCAACAAGGAACAAAAGTGAACAAGGAGGAAGCATATTCCATATGCAGGTCGGGATTACTTAACTCACACCCCCTCTTTGTGTACCCCTCTTTGTACCACACAGATTTAATATTAATAAGCTTTTAAAGGTTGAATGGATAGTTAAATTTTGTATATAAAGCAAGGTTGTCTAGGGGTATATACATATAGGCATAGCCTTCATATAGGGCTTGCAATACTGACAGTCTGTGTCATGAGCGTAATGCAGACATGCGGTTAGGTACTTTTCCATTGTTATAATATATTGAAAACACTAAGACTTTGCAAATTTTTAAAACACATATTGCTTCCTGTACCTGGTGCCGTGCAAGGATGTAGTTGGGACATATTTCTTATTGAGTATCAAAAATCTAACCACAAAACTAAATGTTATACGCTTATCAAGAAAACAAGTTTAACCCGTTAGTGCGTACTTTGGATAGCCTCTTTGCATAATTTGGCACCTAGTGAGATTATTATATTATTTATTGTCTACTGGATCTGCAAAATGCTTTCACTTTACCCATACAAATATAATACAGTAGTTTAGGAGATTAAAATTACCTCACTTATAAATTTCAGAAATTGTCTAATCTCCAATAAAAATACCATTTTATTATTACACCATAATCAATGAGGCATTCTAGATGAATCTTACTTTGACACAAACAATGCAATATACTTTAAAAGTAGAGTGAACTCTGAGCTGGACAATACTCCCCTATTAGAACTCCTTTATGAGGGAGAGACATCTTGTCCATTCAATCCTTTTTATCAGTAAAATAATGACTTTCAGGATTAATCAATTTGCAAATGGAAACGTGGATCCACGATTTGAACAGTAGAAGTTTGCGGGGCCCCTTTCACGTGGGATGTAACAAGCGCTTTTCTTGCTCCAGGAGCGATAGCATACAATTGTTTCATTATAGCCGGCTGGACAGCATTTCACCTTTTGTAAAAACACTAAATGCTTGCGTTAATGATATGCAAATCACTCTGCTAGTTAAACTCCTACACAACGGATAATAAAATACATGAAACACATAACACACCAATTAATTTCAAACCATATAACTCATACTCAGCATTCAATGTAATATTACATGTCATCTCACAAAACAGACGTAGTAGAAACACATAATGGATACCCAGCAGATATGCCAATACAGAAAACACATTCATGGGCACGCAACTACACACTCTGTGTCCCTCCTAGGAAACACGGGTAGAAACAATATGAAAGCAGTCTTAAACTAACACCTCCAAATCTCCATTCCCATATAGCTATATCAGAACACAACACAGAGCCTGATAGAACTACTCCAACTACTCGTGGCCAAAACACTTGTATTCAACAGCTAATAAAACCATTATTTGCTGGGTTATTTGACTGGCATTTTTATCAGTATCATTAGACTGAGACAAACTGATTCAAATATAATGTAAAACAACACAGCAACATATAAATTAAACCACTTTCCAGTTAAGCTGCACACTTCACACATTATCACAATCACCATTTACACAGAATAAACAGTTAACAGCTGTACTCAGAACATATTATTGTAAGGTATACCAATTTTAGTTTGTATTAGATTTATTTTAGGGATTCTTATGTATACTTTTTTTAATGTATTTATTTATTTTTAATTCTTATTAACTTCATTACTTTAATCTACTATAGTATTGTATATAGAGAAAGGATCCATTTATATAGCGCGCTCATAACTCAAATATTTTTATGAAACTTCCATTAACTAATCTGAGATGATGCTGCATCAACTTAAATCTTATAGAAATTTTGCAAACATTTGGACCAGATTACACAGACATGGTTTCACCAGAATCTTTCAGAACTCTCAGAGACTTAAAAAAAAAATTATTCTATACCATGTTTAAAAGGCATGGCAAACCTTAGACCGGTCAGTCTCCAAGAGCCCTTAGTAAAACAGGTAGAAACCTTTGTCCATAATCTCTGATCCAGGTTATATACCACAATTTAAAAGAACAGAACACATATAATGTGAGACATAGAAGACACAAAACATATGCAGTAGCTGAATCATTTAAAGCATCTGTAGCAATAAAAAGGTTAGCTTACGGCACAAAATAAAGCATGTGTTGGACCGCTGAAAATTTAAATGTTGCTCTCTTATTTACAAACAAAAATCATATTTACAGTATGGATCCTTTGCAACAAACACACAGGGCAGGGAATATGTGCTGATTGGTATTCTATACAATTAATCCCATACGGGGAATTAACTTTCAAATACTAATGAAGTGACTTTTTGTCTCAATTATAAAAATACTGAGCTCATCATGCAAACAATGTAACACATTTACACTATCCCACTCTCATAGAAAGTGTAGTGGGCTTATGGTACTAAAGTAACAATCATACCAGGCACACAGATCCCATGTGAAATAACTTACAATAAAATAGAATAATAAACTATACTTCTATGCGACAGAAAGAATAAAGCAAAAGATTTAAGTAGGTCTATCAGGCACAACCTGCGAGCCAGTTCTTTTCTAATATACAGTACTGGTATCTTATATATATGTATATATATTGGTCACTCAGGACCTGAACTCACATTTCCCATACTGCTGACTCAGGGTGGACACACTACTAACTTACCAAAGTGTGTCCCCAATATAGACGATCACCCAATTGATGGAGAATCATTGTTTGCAATAAAGACATGGACACTACAAATGTGCTTTAACAAGATTCTCAGTGAGTATATTTTCAGGGTTAGCATATAAAGCAAAAAGAGTTAACCATTTCATATCCTTACAGTCAGCACTAATGATTATAAACCTTGTTTAAGCATAAAATACATATGAACAAGAAAAGTTAACTACTTCATATTCTTGCATGGTAATTTCCCATTCCTAGGACAAATCTTTCAAACACTTATTCACACTCACAACCAGACTTAACTAATGACAATTAGAGGGTGGACAAGGTGAACCTGAAACTCTGTGCACACTATCGTAGTATATTCACTTATATACTAAATTCTCTGTCTATATCACTTTATAGACTTCCTTTTATCTGTCTAATTCTCTTATTAGACCTTCTCTAGTTCACTTACTAGAAATACATATATCTCTCTGTCTAGTTCCCTTACTAGACTAATTTAACGGAACCTTATGTAAAACTGAGTCACATAAAACACATATAGTAAATAACCTTTCCTAAAATGATGTAGACTTACAAAACCATGGGGATCATAGATTCAGGGCGTCAAGATAGACACAAGGAATTACTACTCACCCAAAATGGTTTGGCTACAATCCCACTTCTGACACCAAGCTGAAAGGTAAATCTGCTAATCTGGTGACTCGGTCCCTCTGGTCACTATTCTCCAACCCTCGATTGTCAGCTGAATATTCAGGGAAGATTTTTATGGAAGCGTATTAACCAGACACACACTCTTTGCTTTCCATAATCTTCAAATGTATTATAAAAAGGATGGCATATTTATACAGTATTGATTATGAACTTTGACATACATTGGTTATAATGTGCTTACAAAAGATAAATGTTGCTAAAAGCGGAAATAGCTGATCTTGCAAAAGACCACGGTCAATGTTAGTTTGCGGATGCGTCTGTTGATTCAAATGCAGAAGTGATAAATCAAAAATAACCTGTGGTTTGTCTAGTTTTTAGCTCTTGTGTAAATCTTAAGAAAGAGAATATAATATCAGAAATTATAGATGAGAATCATTAACCCCTTCCCTTCAGTGGGTGGTTTTAGTCGTAGTTGTGTCCAGAGGGGTTTGGGTAAAATGAAAATCTCTGCAAAGTAGAAGGCCTCCCTGTTTATATATGTCAATTTTGGTGAGTAGTGATTGAAGGTAATTCCTAGAGTTGTCGTTAGGGAAGTAGGCCGTAGCTAGTGTGTACTGGGTATTATTAAATAAGCCAAGTAGAATAATAAACCTTGCTTGTGGGTTAATATATTGCCTCTGGGGTGTAAAGGCTACGTCTTTATGCATGAAAATGGAGACTCCTTTGGTTTTACTGTCGGACAGAGCATGATATTGAGTGGGAAATTGCTTAGTAAACAATGCAGGCGTATGTCCCTTTTTAAAGTGGGTTTCCTAAATACAGGCAATATCAATTTTATTTTTCGTAAGATCTCCAAGTAAAAGTCTCCTTTTCCCGGGGGTATTCAACCATTTGACATTATATGTAACAAGTTTCATACTTATAACAATTTGTTAAATAATACTCTCTGGGATTGAATCTCCAACACTTAACCCATAGTATGTGCCCCAATACCAGTCCCGGTAGGTAACGGAGTTGAACCTGGAGGCAGCTACTTTATTACGCTTAGGGAGCGAGATAGAAGTGGTTAGGGTCATTCCCTGAAGCTGGTAAAGCCCAGGGGCGACAGATATTCTGCTGGAGGGGAGGATGTGCAGTGGAGGGCTGAAGGGTGAGGGTAGAGAACATTAGGGTGAGGAAAACTTGGGGGTAACAAACTCAATTGGGCTTATCCAGTGAGAGCCCAGTCGCACCAGGTGGGACCTAGTCGCATGTTGTGGGGGGCATGCTCACAACACCAAGTCAGCAAGCAACGCTCACAACACCAAGTCAGCAAGCAATGATCTGACGGCGACCTGTTACAATTCCTGCGTACAGCGTACTCTGACGTAATGCGCACTCCAATGTACCTGCTGCTATTTGAATCAGGAGAAGAACGCTGCTATGAGGCTTTAACCCACAAACTCTATTCACTAATGGCGTGGGGGGCCCATTCCCAGCCCGCGATGACACGTCCCATGAATGGCGTCATTGGCCGGACCCCCACGCTGGTTCTTACTGCCCCCTGTGTGGGGCACCAGGACTGGCTGACAGGTCAGGTGAGAATCATTAACAGGCATTAATAGCTGGGCCTCCATTACAGGCTAGACTGGCTGAGCCTGCTGGGAGTAGTGGTGAGGTACTATCCCTGCCTTGTGATTGAACACACAGAGAATGATCTTTATACATAATATATATCAATAATAATATATACTAATAATAATAATAATAATAATAAATAATAATAATAATCCTCACAGGGCAATCTGCCCTTCACAAACATGGCCGCCACGGCCTCTCGCACAGACCGGAAGCGGAAGCTCCTGTCACTGAGGGAAGATGGCGGCCTCCAGCGCTCTGCTGTCCCCCGTGTTCCAGCTGGTCCGGGCCGGGTACCGGGTGCTCACCCGGGGGGTCTGGGGCCCAACTCTGCTCCACAGCCGCAGCCTGAGGGAGTGTGAGTACAGGGAGCGGCGGCCCGGCGGGGGAGGGAGAGACCGGGAAACCGAGTGACCGACCGAGTAACCAAATAACCTACCGAATAACTAACTAACTAACCTACTGACCGACTAACTAACCAACCAACCAACTAACTAAACTAACCCACCGACCGAATAACTAACTAACCTACTAACTAACCTACTGACCGACCGAGTAACCAAATAACTAACCTACTGACCGACTAACCGACCAACTAACTAACTAACTAACCTACTGACCGACTAACCGACCAACTAACTAACTAACTAACCTACTGACCGACTGACTGAGTGACCGACCAACTAACTAATCAATCAACTAACTAAACTAACCTACCGACCGACCGACCGACTAACTACTCAATCAACTAACTAACTGTGTGTGACCTCACTATACCGCCCTCACCATAACAACATTATCATCATTAATATTATCCGACCACCTTCCCCTCCATTATACCAAACTCGCTATCCCACCACCTTCCTCTCCATTACACCAAACTCGCTATCCCACCACCTTCCTCTCCATTACACCAAACTCGCTATCCCACCACCTTCCTCTCCATTACACCAAACTCGCTATCCCACCACCTTCCTCTCCATTACACCAAACTCGCTATCCCACCACCTTCCTCTCCATTATACCAAACTCGCTATCCCACCACCTTCCTCTCCATTATACCAAACTCGCTATCCCACCACCTTCCTCTCCATTATACCAAACTCGCTATCCCACCACCTTCCTCTACATTGCTCCTCGGCTTCGCTATCCCACCACCTTCCCCTCCATTACATAGAGCTTCGCTATCCACCACCTTCCTCTCCATTATACCAGGCTTCAGCTATCCACCTTCTCTCCATTACATAGCTTCAGCTATCACCCCATTCCTCTCCATTATATAGGCTTCGCTATCCCACCACCTTCCTCTCCATTACACCAAACTCGCTATCCCACCACCTTCCTCTCCATTATACCAAACTCGCTATCCCACCACCTTCCTCTCCATTATACCAAACTCGCTATCCCACCACCTTCCTCTCCATTATACCAAACTCGCTATCCCACCACCTTCCCCTCCATTACACCAAACTCGCTATCCCACCACCTTCCCCTCCATTATACCAAACTCGCTATCCCACCACCTTCCTCTCCATTACACCAAACTCGCTATCCCACCACCTTCCTCTCCATTACACCAAACTCGCTGTCCCACCACCTTCCTCTCCAATACACCAAACTCGCTATCCCACCACCTTCCTCTCCATTACACCAAACTCGCTGTCCCACCACCTTCCTCTCCATTATATCAAACTCACTATACCACCACCTTCCTCTCTGTAACGGACTGTTTTGCTCACCAGAGGTTAAAAACCGTTTAGGCGATATTCCCCTTTCCAGATACACCGACAGCTACTGTAAGCACCGATCTCCCGAACTGGAAACACATGAACACTGGAAATATCTGAACAGGAAAACCATACGAAAGGGTTACACTCCTGGCAGTCAGCATACAATCCAATTCCCCCAATAATGAGACGACACTTCACTTTGAGGGTTAAGCAGAATCTGACTGTACTGGCACATACAGCCTCTTTTATTCCCAATCCACAAACTTAGTACTGCACACAGGGTTTTACAGAACAACCAATCAATTTGTACAGTACACACAGACACTCCCACACAAAATCCTCCCCTCTGCCTGTGATATGATTACTGAACACAATGGTTAATCTAATTATCACAGACAGAGAAATACAGTTTTATAAAACACATCACAGAGACCCCAAAACATGCAATAACCCCATAAAAGTATATCATTAGAACCGGGGGATCTGGGTGAACCACATATCCAAAATTCACCCAGATCCGTTCAGTACTTTGGAAGATACAGTTTAATGCAGATTCTGCAGAACATATACAGGCTAAATGAAAAACAATCACTGTATAATGTGTCCCCTGCTGTATAGTCCAAAACCACTGCACAATGTCTCTGTGCACCAAATACCGGCGAGATGGCACCGTGTTGAAAAGTCCAAACAGTGTCTGTGAGTTAAAATGGCCGCCCTCCATTGTTCTCACCATGTGCTTCTGATACAGGAAATGGTGGCCACCCAGTAACTCCACAGTATGTCTCCAGATGGTTCTTAAAGGGCCAGCAGCAGCACAACACAAATCCCTTATGCCCAAATCACGTCTTTAAAGGGCAATACATCCCAGGGACCATAGTCACATGGCAGGAGGCGGGCAGCCAGGCTTTGTCCAGTGGCTCCAATGTCCAGTGGCGAGGCGGCTTTCGCCACACTCTCCATTATACCAAACTCGCTATACCACCACCTTCCTCTCCATTATACCAAACTCGCTATACCACCACCTTCCTCTCCATTATACCAAACTCGCTCTACCACCACCTTCCTCTCCATTATACCAAACTCACTATACCACCACCTTTAATCACATACAGGAGGCTCTTGCAGGGTCTAGCAAGCTATTAACATAGCAGGGGATAGGGAAAATTTAAACTTAACAGAACTTGCAATAAAGAAAGGATAAACTTTAGATGACTCTTTACAGGAAGTGTTTAGGAAGGCTGTGCAAGTCACATGCAGGGAGATGTGACTAGGGTTCATAAACAAAGGGATTTAACTCATAAATGGAAGAGAATTGAGCAGTGAGGATGCAGGGGTATTTTCTATGCACTAAAACTGCTTCATTAAGCTAAAGTTGTGTTGGTGACTATAGTGTCCCTTTAAATACTCAGCAAGCTTTTTAAAGGGACACTACGTCACCAAAAAAGTTAGCTTAATAAAGCAGTTTTGGCGTACAGATCATAGCCCTGCAGTCTCACTGCTCAATTCTCTGACATATAGGAGTTAAATCACTTTGTTCATACAGCATTAATCACACCTCCTTGCATGTGACTTGCACAGCCTTCCTAAATATTTCCTATAAATCATCTGTTTACACTTCCTTTATTACACATTATGTTTAATTTAGAATATTGTATCCCCTTCTCCCTTTATAGCCTTTTTGACCTTCTGGAGTTTCCTGTGTGTGATTAACGTTCAATTTACAGAGCAGGAGATAAATACTTAAGCTCTCTCTTCCAGCTGCCTGTATTGCTCCTGACACCCATTTTCAGATCCCAATGGACACTGTCGTACCTGTCGCACATGATTATGAGACTGGTAGATCCTCTGTAGAACTTATATCGTGATCCGAGAGAAGAAATCTTCCCCTCACAGTCATTTCTAACAATAGCTGTGGGAATAGACTAAAATTATTGGAGGAAGCACCACATCATGTCATATGTCTTATGATATATTTAGATTTTAGTGAAATCCCAGTGTTGTCAGTATAAGGGTTTCATAGAGATTATATATGTAGTGACAGAGCTAGTTTAAAGTTTCCTTTCTCTGTCTTTAGATAGGATCATGGATCTCACACAGCGCCCTCCTATGGTGGTGCCGCCTGTCTGATTTGCCTTTGGGAATTTCTAAATCGGAACTTAGTTGCTCTTTTTTGAATATATTCTTGTATTATTGCTTTCTAATCTAAAATTTAATTACACAAATATGTATAGATGTTTTCATATTTTGATTTATTTTCTTTTTACATTATGTAAATTTATGTGCAATTGTCCTGTTTTTCCCGCAGTGGTGGAGGAGAAATCTGGGAAGGTGACTGTGGTGAGTACTGTTAGTGAAATCTCTGGTATATTGTGTGCAGTATCAGGGTTAAATCCAGTGTTTCTTATTAATATGCAGCTCTTTTTTTGATATGTGTTTATTTTTTATTTGTGGTCCTTGTAGAACTGCACACTCCATAAAATACCCGAAGAAGACTTGGAGTGCCTGTTTCCTTAAAGAGACTATAGTCACCAGAACACCTACAGCTTAAAGAGTCACCTGAACAACTTTAGCTTAATGAAGCAGTTTTGGTGTATAGAACATGCCCCTGCAGCCTCACTGCTCAATCCTCTGCCATTTAGGAGTTAAATCCCTTTCTTTATGAACCCTAGTCACACCTCCCTGCATGTGACTTGAACAGCCTTCCATAAACACTTCCTGTAAAGAGAGCCCTATTTAGGCTTTCTTTATTGCAAGTTCTGTTTAATTAAGATTTTCTTATCCCCTGCTATGTTAATAGCTTGCTAGACCCTGCAAGAGCCTCCTGTATGTGATTAAAGTTCAATTTAGAGATTGAGATACAATTAAGGTAAATTACATCTGTTTGAAAGTGAAACCAGTTTTTTTTTTTCCATGCAGGCTCTGTCAATCATAGCCAGGGGAGGTGTGGCTAGGGCTGCATAAACAAACAAAGTGATTTAACTCCTAAATGACAGTGAATTGAGCAGTGACATTGCAGGGGAATGATCTATACACTAAAACTGCTTTATTTAGCTAAAGTAATTTAGGTGACTATAGTGTTCCTTTAATGTATGGTATACAGCTTAATGTAGTTGTTCTGGTGAGTATAATAACTCCCTTCAGGCATTTTCATGTAAACACTGCCTTTTCAGAGAAAAGGCAGTGTTTACATTGCACCTAGGGACACTTCCAGTGACCACTCCTTAGATGGCCACTGCAGGGGCTTCCTGGCTCAGTGCTGTACAGTAGGCAGCACTGCCGTTCAGCATATACACACTGCATGGAGACGCTGAATTTTCCTCATAGAGATGCATTGATTCAATGCATTTCTATGAGGAGGTCCTGATTGGCCAAAATGACATTTGGCCCCAGCCCCGTGCAGATTTTAGCCAATCCAATGCTTTCCCTATGTAAAAGCATTGGATTGGCTAAAAATTGGTTATTATGATGTCACAAAGGGGGCAGAACCAGCCCTGGCGGGCCCGCGCGGCACTGGAATAAGGTGAGTTTTAAACTTCTATAGGGGACTAAGGGGGGGCAAGCAACCTAAATGGTGGGTTTAGCACTATAGGGTCAGGAATACATGTTTGTGTTCCTGACCCGATAGTGAGCCTCTAATTTCACTAACCATTAACTCATGGTAAATGTCATAAAGTGTTCTTCAAACCGGTACCTAAAGTGCACCCCAATGAAATTAAAGTAAACCTTAGTAAAGTGTCCCCAAAGAATCGTGTGTAAAAGTCTTTTTGCATATTCTCATAGTGGATACAACTTGCAATAAGTGCAGATCTAGTATCTGCAGCTCCTACAAGCATTCCCCTTTTACCCATTAAAGACTTGTCTGTCCTGGAGTTGGAGCACTGCTGAGCTAATCCCATATACAGTGCATTCTAGTACAGCAAAGCTTTCTGCGAGTTGTCATTTATATTCCAGCTTTTTTACTGCTGAATGCCAACAGATTACAACTCGCAGAAACCTTAGTCATGGGTCATGTACAGCATCATTCTCTGAGCAAAAAATACTGCAGATTACAAGACAGTGCTCAAAGTGTAGGCTTATGGGGGGGAAAAAACAGCTAGACACTAAGAAATGTAAAAACATCCACTTTCTCTGTCCCACACAGCTATCAGTACTGAGAGAAAGCACTTGATTAGAGTGATAGAAACATAGAATGTGACGGCAGATAAGAACCATTCGGCCCATCTAGTCTGCCCAAATTTATAAATACTTTTATTAGTCCCTGGCCTTATCCTTTAGTTAGGATAGCCTTTTTGCCTATCCCACGCATGCTTAAACTCCTTTACCGTGTTAATCTCTACCACTTCAGCTGGAAGGCTATGCCATGCATCCACTACCCTCTCAGTAAAGTAATACTTCCGGATATTATTGTTAAACTTTAGCCCCTCTAATTTAAGACTATGTCCTCTTGTTGTGGTAGTTTTTCTTCTTTTAAATAGTCTCCTCCTTTATTGTGTTGATTCCCTTTATATATTTAAATGTTTCTATCATATCCCCTGTAGCGGATGGCACTGGGCTGTCCTGAGAATTACATGTGTTTGAATGCATTCGTGTAAAATGGCAAAGTTATATGTGTTAAATGTATTGTATTCGTCTGAATGTTAGGTAGTTTCATTCCCTTAGTTTGTTCGAATGAAACTACCGAACAGTCAGACCTCCCCTGTGTGAAGTGTGCCTTCAATTACCCATTGCAACATTGTTGCGAATGGGTAATTGACAAGCTGAGTAGCCGTCCTTTGTTCTCGGGGGTGGCCGCCATTCGGGATACGAACACATGGCGGCGGCCATTTTTAAAACTCCCGAACAGCAGTGTTTTGCCGTTGAGTGTCTGGAACTCAAATCGGGCACTCGACTAGGCGAACACAAGACCTCCACAAGCCCGGTCCGTTCGGTTCCAAACTACCGAACGGCCCCTGGTTCGGTAGATAGAAACAACCGAACAAGGGGATTCAGGCGAACCCTCCCTAGAGGCTTTCGTGCAGTTTATTCCCTTACTCCAGGACCTACCGCAGGGCCCCATCGCATGTGTGAAGGCTAAATGCCTGTATTAGTTCGGTTCAATATATAGGGAATAAATGTATTTGTTTACCGAAAGAGGACCATACACCCTGGGTAGCAATTAGCATTAGAACGCGGAGAAAACCGCGACTTAATTGCTACTAGGTGGCCGCCATTCGACATACGAACACGTGGCGAGAACAAAGGATGGCGGCCATCTTAAAACTCACGAATGCAGTTAGCGGGGCTTACGCATAAATTTCATGGAACTAATTTCGGTACGGCAAACATGCGAACGCCCGGTCACCACGGAAGTCCTGGATGAATACGTTCCCCTACACGAATCCAACTGGCGTTCGGTAGATAGAATCTACCGAATAAGGGGAACATTCACAGGTAACCAGCTGCACCATACGAACTGTGGTTTTCGTGCAGTTAGATGTGAACGGAGACCAGCTCTTGCTACTGATTCTCTGGAACTCAAAATCGGATACCTCCACATGGCGAGCCGGTCAAACTTCCACATGATGCGACACGGAAACTACCAAACGGAAATTCGTGAGATTTGGATATATGACTACCAGTATCCTCAGCTACCCAGGGATGTTGAAATTATGTTTGTATGTGGCATAAAAAGTACTTTTCTAAAATTGTTAAAAACTGTAACATTTTTGGCCAGCAGATAATTGAGCTTTGTGTATTGTAGAAACTCAATTATCTAGCCTGGCCCAGAGGAGGAGTTTTGTGTTGCATAAATTGTGAGTTCTGTGTGCCAGTAAATCAGTCTTGTTCCAGCATTAAGCTTTGGTTCATGTGTGGATTATTCGGCGATTGCAGGGATATTTCTACTCGTGGAATATTGGGTGTTTTTCTTTTATGGGAAGAAGGGAATGCTTGACGGTGATACCCTATACTACCGTCACAGCATGTGTAAAATGTACTTTGTAATGGTGATAATGTTGAATCTTAATTTCTTCTCATCTTCGGTTGATTGATATATATACTTCTTTTGTATATATATTCTTGGGCCAAATGCTCGCCACAATAATATATATGTCTATATTATTGAAAAGTAGTAATACGCAATCTGACTTACGGTTTCTTCCGGTTTATTCTTAGTTACAGATACATAATAAAACATAATAAATGATGTTACAGGATTATGGACATTCAACAGCAGATGGTAATTGCTGGACTTCTTATCGGAGAGTTACATCGTTGTACAGAGCCAAGAGAAGACTGAGAGTGACCTCGTGTCCCTCTGTTACTATAAAGATGTGCTAATACTAACGTCAGCATATAACTCTAGCCATATAAGGACAAGACCCCCGAATCCACATTCCAGAGCTCTCGGACACAGAAAGCCTTGTGACTTATTGATACCATCTGTTACTTATGTCAATCCACACATCCATATATATAATCAATAGAAACATAGAATATGCAATATTCTACAGCATGGAACCCCATTCGGCTGTTTTCTCCAGTGCGGTCGGTCATTTTATTCCCTCCATAAATTTCCCGAACCCCTGGTCTGATCTGGGTGATTTTTGGATATGTTGTTCACCCAGATCAGGGCTACCAGGGGATGTATAATTTAAAGTGGTACCCCTAAGTTTAGGGGTACATCCAGAAACGGGGGAAATTGGTGTGCTGGATAAGGGGATTATTATGTAGGCTGAGGGGAGGAGATGTGTGGGAGGTTACCAGAGCAGGATTGGCTACTGTACAAATTAATGGAAATCCCTCCCTTGCGTGGGAGCAGGCTTTATAAGGCCACTGCGTGAATAAAACTTTAGTTCTGCTCCTGATACTGTGTGTTGTCCGGTTATTGGGATTGCTGTTGGGATACTGCTGTTATTTTGCCTGCTGGATACTTTACCCTATGGATTTATAATTGCTTGTTCCTGAACCTCCCTGGGATCTAAAGTGGAGATAGGCTGTGTAATACCAGCTCTCCGCTACATCCCGCCTGTCTCGTCTTTCCTCCAAGCTATACATGTTAAGATCCTTTAACCTTTCCTGGTAAGTTTTAACCCGCAATCCATGAACCAGTTTAGTAGCCCTTCTCTGAACTCTCTCTAAGGTATCAATATCCTTCTGGAGATACGGTCTCCAGTACTGCGTACAATACTCCAAGTGAGGTCTCACCAGTGTTCTGTACAATGGCATGAGCACTTCCCTCTTTCTACTGCTAATACCTCTCCCTATACAACCAAGCATTCTGCTAGCCTTTCCTGCTGCTCTATTGCATTGTCTGCCTACCTTTAAGTCATCAGAAATAATCACCCCTAAATCTCTTTCCTCAGATGTTGAGGTCTTGGGTTTTTACGTCCAAGATGCATTATCTTGCACTAATCCACATTAAATGTCAATTGCCACAACTCTGACCATTTTTCTAGTTTACCTAAATCATTTGGCTTATCTCTCCTGGAACGTCAATCCTGTTACATATCTTAGTATCATCAGCAAAAAGACATACCTTACCATTTCGACCGTCTCCAATATCACTTGTAAAAACATTAAAGAGAATGGGTCCAAGTACAGATCCCTGAGGTACCCGACTGGTAACTAGACCTTGCTTCAAATTTACTCCATTGACTACAGCACTCTGTTGCCTGTCACTCAGCCACTGCCTTACCCATTCAACAATATTGGAATCCAAACTTAAAGATTGCAATTTATTGATAAGCCTTCTATCTGCAACGTGTTAAAGGCCTTACTGAAATCTAGGTAAGCAATGTCTACTGCACCACCCTGATCTATTATTTTAGTTACCCAATCAAAAAAATCAATACGATTAGTTTGGCATGATCTCCCTGAAGTAAACCCATGTTGTCTCTGATCTTGAAATCCATGTGTTTTTAGATGTTCATCAATCCTATCCTTTAACATGGTTTCCATCACTTTCCCCACTACTGAAGTAAGGCTTACTGGCCTATAGTTGCCCGTCTCCTCCCTACTACCTTTCTTGTAAATGGGCACAACATTCGCTAACTTCCAATCTTCTGGGACTACTCCTGTTAACAATGATTGGTTAAATAAATCTGTTAATGGTTTTGCTAGTACACCACTAAGCTCTTAACTTTGGGTGTATTCCATCAGGTCCCATTGACTCATTTGTCTTTACTTTTGACAGTTGAAATAGAACCTCCTCTTCTGTAAACTCGCATGTAATAAAAGACACATTTGTCCTTTTTCCTAACTGAGGTCCCTTTCCTTAATTTTCATCTGTAAATCCTGAACAAAAATATTAATTGAGGCAGTCAGCTAGACCTTTATCTTCTTTTACATACCTTCCTTCTTTTGGTTTTTATTCTAACTATTCTTGTTTTACTTTCCTTTTCTCATTTATGTATCTAAAAAAAGAGTTTTTTTTGTTTTTGTTTTTTTTAACTGACTGTATAATAACTAAATGCTAACTTTTTGTTTTTTACTATTTTGGCCACATCTGCAGAGTACAATCCTAATGCAATTTTCTCTTGCCTTCAGCAGTGCAACTTTTAAATAATCCCATTTCTCTTGGACTCCATTTAAATTGCTCCAGTCTGATAATGACTCCTTTACACACATTCCTATTTTAGAAAAAAATAATTTCTAAAGTCTAAAACTTTTTTGTTTTTGTGTGGTGTGACTCAGTCACTGTTCTTATATTAAACCACACTGACTGATGATCACTGGATCCTAAACTTTCACCTACATCAATATATGATACCAAATCTCTATTTCTTAACACTAAATCTAGTATGGCCTCTTTACGAGTTGGCTCCTCAAAGACTTGTTTTAGAGACAATCCCAGTAGGGAGTTTAGAATATGTGTGCTCCTGGCACAAGCAGCTATTTTGGTTTTCCAGTTCACATCAGGAAGATTAAAGTCACCCATGATGATAACTTCCCCCTTCATTGTCATTTTAGCTATTTCCTCAACTAGTAGATTATCTAACTCTTCAATTTGTCCTGGGGGCCTATAAATCACACCTACATGAGTTACTGTGTGATTGCCAAATTCTAACGTAGCCCAAACAGACTCTATGTTTGCCTCACTAACTTTTATTAGGCTAGATTTTATGCTATCCTTCACATACAAGGCCACCCCTCCCCCTTTCTTGCCTTCCCTATCTTTCCTATATAAAGAGTACCCTGGTATTGCTATGTCCCAGTCATTTTCTCATTGTACCATGTCTCAGTAACAGCGACTAAATCTACACTATCAGTTGCCATTATTGCCACAAGTTCATGGATCTTATTCCCTAAACTGCGAGCATTTGTAGACATGACTCTAAGCTTATCATTTTTTAACACACTTGCTACAGGCACCTTCTGTCCTTGTTTTGGGGACAATTGGATTGATGTTTTATCACCCTTTTGCCCCCCCCTTCTAGTTTAAATACATCCTAACAAAACCTCTGAACTGCTCACTGAGAACATTTGTTCCCTTTTGAGAAAGATGCAAACCATCTTTTTTGTACAGCTTATCTCCATTCCAAACAGAGCTACCATGAGAAATAAAGCCAAATCCTTGCTCCAGACACCATTCACCAAGCCACAAGTTAAAGTCCCTAATGCAGGGGTGCAGAATTGTGAGCAAGGATTGTATTTTTGAGGATTAATTTTATTATTGAACAACAACCATGTTCTCAATGAACCCAAAAACTCATTAATATCAAAGCTGAATATTTTTTGCAGGTAGTTTTTTAGTTTGTTTTTAGTTACTTAGCTATGTTAGGGGAGTTATCTGTGTGTGCAGGTGACTATTACTGTGCATAATTATTAGGCAACAACAAAAAACAAATATATACCCATTTCAATTTATTTGTATTACCAGTGAAACCAATATAACATCTCAGCATTCACAAATATACATTTCTGACATTCAAAAACAAAACAAAAACAAATCAGTGACAGCCATAGCCACCTTTCTTTTGCAAGGACACTCAAAGAAGCCTGCCATCCATGGATTCTGTCAGTGTTTTGATCTGTTCACCATCAACATTAAGTGCGGCAGCAACCACCTCCCGAACACTGTTCAGAGGAATTTGCATTTTCCCCTCCTTGTAAATCTCACATTTGATGATGGATCACAGGTTCTCAATGGGGTTCAGATCAGGTGAACAAGGAGGCCATGTCATTAGATTTTCTTCTTTTATACCCTTTCTTGCCAGCCACGCTGTGGAGTACTTGGGCGTGTGTGATGGAGCATTGTCCTGCATGAAAATCATGTTTTTCTTGAAGGATGCAGACTTCTTCCTGTACCACTGCTTGAAGAAGGTGTCTTCCAGGAACTGGCAGTAGGACTGGGAGTTGAGCTTGACTCCATCCTCAACCTGAAAAGGCCCCACAAGCTCATCTTTGATGATACCAGCCCAAACCAGTACTCCACCTCCCCCTTGCTGGCGTCTGAGTCGGACTGGAGCTCTCTGCCACCCCCCACCAATCCAGCCATGGGCCCATCCATCTGGCCATCAAGACTCACTCTCATTTCATCAGTCCATAAAACCTTAGAAAATCAGTCTTGAGGGCCTTTCTTGGCCCAGTCTTGGCGTTCAGCTTGTGTGTCTTGTTCAGTGGTGGTCGTCTTTCAGCCTTTCTTACCTTGGCCATGTCTCTGAGTATTGCACACCTTGTGCTTTTGGGCACTCCAGTGATGTTGCAGCTCTGAAATATGGCCAAACTGGTGGCAAGTGGCATCGTGGCAGCTGCACGCTTGACTTTTCTCAGTTCATGGGCAGTTATTTTGGGCCTTGGTTTTTCCACACGCTTCTTGCGACCCTGTTGACTATTTTGAATGAAACGCTTGATTGTTCGATGATCACGCTTCAGAAGCTTTGCAATTTTAAGAGTGCTGCATCCCTCTGCAAGATATCTCACTATTTTTTACTTTTCTGAGCCTGTCAAGTCCTTCTTTTGACCCATTTTGCCAAAGGAAAGGAAGTTGCCTAATAATTATACACACCTGATATAGGGTGTTGATGTCATTAGACCACACCCCTTCTCATTACAGAGATGCACATCACCTAATATGCTTAATTGGTAGTAGGCTTTCGAGCCTATACAGTTTGGAGTAAGACAACATGCATAAAGAGGATGATGTGGTCAAAATACTAATTTGCCTAATAATTCTGCACTCCCTGTACACATCCGCCTGTCGTTCTGAGTGTTATGCACTGGCAGAACTTTAGAGAATGACAGCGTGGAAGCAACCTGCCGTATATCATTGGCAAAAACACTAATAACTTCCTTTACCTCTGAAACCTCTTTGCAAGCCAAGTCATTTGTCCCTAGATGGACAAGTACATCAGTACTGAGAGGAGGCACTGGATTAGAGTGATGGGATTCCCTGTCCTACACAGCTATCAGTACTGAGAGAAGATGCTGGATTAGGGTTATGGGATTCTCTGTCCCACACAGCTATCGGTACTGAGAGAAGGCACTGGATTAGAGTGATGGGATTCTCTGTCTGTACCACTGGATTAGAGTGATGGGATTCCCTGTCCTACACAGCTATCAGTACTGAGAGAAGATGCTAGATTAGGGTTATGGGATTCTCTGATCCACACAGCTATCGGTACTGAGAGAAGGCACTGGATTATAGGGATGGGATTCTCTGTCCCACACAGCTATCGGTACTGATAAAAGACACTGGATTAGGGTGATGGAATTCTCTGTCCCACACAGCTATCAGTACTGAGAGAAGATGCTGGATTATAGTGATGGGAATCTCTGTCCCACACAGCTATCAGTACTGAGAGAAGGCACTGGATTAGAGTGGTGGGATTCTCTGTCCCACGCAGCTATCAGTACTGAGAGAAGGCACTGGATTAGATTGATGGGATTGTCTCAGTATTGTGTTGGATGTTGAGCGCTTTATAAACCGGTTTCCATTGAAGAACATGAAGAGCCTGCTTCTCCTGTCTGCCGCAGACACTTTGGAAGTTGGACACGCTCTCTTAATGTAGCCTGGCCGGGAACTCTGTGGCAGCTGGTCACTTCCATATTGAATAACAATCATGGCATTAAAGCAGTCAGTATAAGGCTAGCTGCTGCCAGATGTTCAGGGTGACCAGTTACTGCATGGTGACTCAGAAGCCAGCTGTTCTTCCTGCTTTCATTACAATAAAGTCACGACGGCTAAATATTTATTCATGAGATTGTTGAGGTGTTGCGAGCCAGCACAGCTGTATGTGCATTTTTTAATACGAACTTAAATTATCAATGTTTTGTGGTCATTTGGTAACTCAGTACATACTCTTCTGGGTGGCCTGCGTGTAGTATGGATGGCGATGTGTGCCTGCGTGTATGTATAATGGTGTTTTTTTTGCATGTAGTATGGATTGCGGTGTGTGCGCCTGCGTGCCTGCGTGTAGTATGGATAGCGGTGTGGGCACAGGTGTAGTATGTGTAGCAGGGTGGTATACATGTACACAGCCAGGAGCAGAAAGGTCTACATTTGCTCTTCATTTAAAAAGACACTCTACGGCCCCTCACCCAAAAATAATGATTTAGTAGATATACTCCAAATAAAAACTTGCATACATTTAACTATGCATTCTTTTATTTGGGTATATCTAAAACTAGCTTGCAAAAGCTGCAGATCTCTGGTCTGCAGCCTTTTCAAGCCCTCCTCTTCTAATCCCACCCAGACTTTCTGTGGCTGTCCAATCAGACTCCCCAATGCAGTTCAATTAGAAGTCTTTGCAAAGGAGGTGCCCTAGGTAATTGCTGTCTCTTGAGGACAGATGCATTGAACTAACGAAAACGGGTATTAACAGGACCGCTTGTTTGATTGACAGCCAGAGTGTAACAACGGTTAACAACGTTCATTTATAAAAGTGAAAATTTCTGTTGAATTCTGCCTTTTTGCAAAATTATAAAGAGGGCACACTCTTCACACACAAAGCATTTCCGCAAGTGACGGCTGAAATGTGAAATGAAATTATTAGGTTTATAATAAAATAAGATATCGGAAGAAGGAATAAAAACTGGTGCAAAGACACATTTTGGTGCACTATAGAGAATGTACGAAAAATAGCACGTGCACACAAAGCCTAGAATATAAGGAAGCAAATATACCAGTTTTTATACCGAAACCCCATGTACCTGTTTCTCCTCATTTCATTGTGTGTCCTGACAGCACACCGGGTTGAAGGGTTAATAAGTCAATATGAAACAATCAGTATGTTTTAGTTTTTTTCCACATATTGCCTTCCTCCCATTGCCAGCAGCTAGTCAATGGACCCGTGAGGCCTGCGTGCGTCACTGGTCAGGTTAACAAGGGTGATGGCGAGATAGTGATCTTATTGTACCAGATCCAGGCCCTGTCATAGTAAGAACAAACAGTGTCAGACTAAGGGGTGCAGGTTATTGTAATTGTATGATGTCTTCTCGGCTTGGCCGTGCTTTTATTGAATATTTTCTAAAAAACATCTAAACTCGTGGAACCAACATCCCCGGGATACCGCCGGACACTCGGTCACCATGATCTGAAAACATTTCTTGCAATCGCTTTGTTGGATCTCATTGTTTTTATTGGATAGCCAGGATTGTGTTGATTCCTGGTGGGGGAGAGGTCGTCTGTCTTGCTTTGTGTTTCAGGCTGTCCCGGGCTCCATATACCCATCTGTGCTGTGCATTGAAAGACCTCACCGATTCATGGAAAATTATTTACCTCTTATACAACTGCAGACAATTCTAAAGACAGAATGCAACAGCTGATAAGTTCAGATGTAATCGTTACCAAACCTTGTGATTTATGCTAATAAACATTTTATCTTTTATTTTGTCTCTTAACATGCCAGAAATGATTTCAATTCCTTTGTAGCTTCTTCTGTGCCAGACTTTGAATTCCTTGGGCTTAGCCGTACTGTAAATGACATATTTCCTCTGTTGTGTTTACATATTTAGCTATTGGGTGCATCAGTGATGTGTGACTAAAGTTGCAGTCAGGGCTGGGGATCAGTACATTGATGTCATTTTAAAGGGAAACAAAAATAAGGGCTTAAATAATCCGCAGTTTTTAATTCATTACACCGAGAAAAAAAACTTGCCTTTCAAGATCCTGAAATAGCACAGTTTAGATAAGCTGAATTCAGCTTCAGACAGATGGCTCCATCACCAATCTGGAGCCTCTCATTCTTTGAAGTCCTAGTTCTGTGAACAGGGATGGGTGCAGCATACAGGAAAGTGGAGTTTTGGCTGCCTGATTGACAGCTACTAGGGGCTGGGTTATAACGTGATTTGTACAGATTACAGTAGTTCTAAACCACACTCCGACATGAGTTTATGATGTGTAGTCAACACCAAAAATATCTTGTCTTACCTCCGAATACGTTGAATACGTCATGGCACAACAAATCTGTGATTTGTGAGCCTGTTCAAGCACCCAAGGTGACTGACTGCAGTGCGGCTGAATGATTACGGCGGTGAGGAAGCTGTCATCTCCCCGGGAGCAGGGAGATGATCACATCCCCTCTGGACCTCATGGAAAGCTGATCCACTACCAGCTCTCCCAAAATGTGGACACATTAAAATAAAAAAGTAATAAATAATTTGTGTGTGTGTGTGTGTGTCAAATCAGTGAGTATGTGAGTGTGTCTGTGTTTGTCAGTGTGTGTTTGTCAGTCAGTGTTGTCTGTGTCTGTCAGTGAGCGTGTGTCTTAAATCAGTGTGTGTGTCTGTCAGTGAGTGTGTATGAGACCTGCCCCCCTCCAATCACATGGGAAAGGTGCTTTTTTCCCACACCATGCTCGTGACGCCACAGCAGGCCCCACCTCCATGGCTGATATCATCAGTCTTGATGATCTCCGCCAATCCAATGCTTCCCCATAGGAAAGCAATGGGAGACTATTGCACATGCACAGCAAAACAAGAGCATTTACATAGGTGCTGCACACTGTGCAACACTGAACCAGGAAGCACCTCTGGAGGCCACCTGAGTGACTGTCACTAGTGTCAGTGTTTACATTGCAAGTGTGCAAGGACAGACTGTAGACTTCAGAACAATTACATTAATCTGTAGTGGTTCTGGTGACTATAGTGTCCCTTTAAGAGTTGTATTTTTGATGTTGGAAAAAAGTCTCCTAACCTTAACTGGCTCCTAGATTTCAAGTACATTTGTCAAGCCCTGGAATACATCATATATCACAAAGACACATGATGTATTCAATATCAAATATTGACATATACTCCCCTCTGTTTAAAGTCCACCATCTACAGAGCTTTGTGGTTGTTACTCTACATCTAACGTCCACCTCCAGTCCTTTCGTGGTGCCTGTAGTCTGTGTGTGTTTCGCTTGGAAACACTACACATACCAAGTTTAACCCCTCAGCCCCACATTCGACAGCGTCAATCGAGTCTCATCAGCCTGCCCGGAATTGATTCGCATTGAATGTATTCATTTGGTGAGAGCACGCTAAGCCAGTGAATGGGTTAGGCCGCTGCTCTGCCGGGAGCTCCTCACTGGACTACCAGGGAGCACTGAAAATCTGTGGGGACCTAGGTAAGGGGCAAATGATTGTGTACTGGAGTGGATATGATGCTTAGAGTAGCCATTTAATGAAGTGGTTATGGTGTATAGTTCACCGGTGGATACAGTCAGCAGTTTCATAACTGTGACTAGAACAGTGATTGGCTGAGACTGTCCACCTGATGCTGTTAGCCTATCATTGCCCACGAACCCTGGTTTGTTGTGAAGCTCCGCCTCTGCCATATCCTCGTTGGAGGCCAGGCACAGAGAATCTTAAATAGAGATAAAAATGTTCAAATGTCATGTGGGACCTAGTGCCCATAGACTTCGGGCACCATAACCACTTTAGTCAGTCAAAGTGGTTATGGTGCTTACTGCATTCCTTAAGCATTTACCAATATGATTTTCACAGTGTTATTTTACTGGTAATTGGCATCATCGATAGTTTACATATCATTAGTGATTATCATTGTTAGTATGCCTGACAAGATAATCAAGGAGCAGAGGCAGTTTTGTAAATACGCCTAGTGAATGAACTTCACTACTTTATGGACATTCTGTGTCGACGCGTTTGATGACCAATCCTTTGTTAAAGTTGCTCTCCCAAGCCATTTTGAATGACAGGGCTCCTCCTGTTGAAGCAAGCATGGATCAAAGAACTTCAGATAATGACCATTCCTGTGTTTTGGATTCCATATTCAGACCTTCGGGGTAAAGCGCTAAATCTAAACATATTTTACTTGGATAACAAGGCTACAGCTCATGGACAGCCTGGGGATTCCCTGGTACTGATTAATGAAGTTGTAGATGTATGGCCAGCCCCACTGCAGGAGATTGAATGAATGTTCGTCCTCTCTTTGTTGTGAACTTGTAATAAATGATAGACTGATAGGATTGACAAGCTTAGGGTTTTAGTGTGTTATGTCAGAAAGCTTGGACGAGTTCTGCAGAGCCAATAACTATATTTGTATTTAAAGTAAATGTTCATCTTGGAGATTGTTAAGGAATTCCTTTCCGTGTATATCCTGGAGTATTTCCAGAACCCTGCTGGTATTGCTATATGGTAATATCTGCTGCTCTCTCACTGACATTCGTTTAACCCTTCGTGTGCAAGAATTAGGCAGTAAAGTGGCAAAAAGCATAAAGTTGGTGTATCCTCCTTGATAAAACATCCCATATTAGTTATTACATTCACAGGGTAAAGATTGTCGTTCTGTAACATACATCTTTCACGCCTTTGGTAGGAAGTGGGTCACTGTTTGCCTGTTCTCTCTGTGGCCTTGCTGCCTGAGGTTTGGAAAATGCTTTGTGGCCTGATTAGTGTACGTAGAACCTTCTCTATGAAACCTTGTGGCTGTATTTTAACAGACCTGCAGTACTTGCCTGCATTGTGCTCCTTCCTACACAGAATGCCACTGCTAGCTCTGTGTGAAACGCACTGCTTGTTGATACAGTAGCTGACACTCTGTCCGTTACCAAAGCCCAATGATTCCCTTCTCTGTTCACACCTTCAGGCTGGACTGGGAAAAAGGTAGAGTCCCATCTTTTGCAGAACTACAACTAATCTGATGCCTTGCAAGTCTTTAGAATGGTAAAGCATTATGGGTACTTTATTACTACAAAATCTGGGGATCTACAGTTTGCCCACTCCTGCCTTAAAGGACCACTATAGTACCAGGAAAACATACTAGTTTTTCTGGCACTTCAGGGTCTCTAGGTTCCCCCCCCCCCACACACACACACACCCTCAGGGCTCCCCTCCTGCCGGGCTCTAGGGGCTAGAAGCGGTTAAATCTTACCGGGCTCCCTCGGTGGTGGGGACTCTTCTCCTTTCCCCGTCATCGGCGCGCGCGTTCAGCCAGTGCATAGGAAAGCATTCTCAATGCTTTCCTATGGACGCTGGCGTCTTCTCATTGTGAACATCACAGTGAGAAGCGCGGAAGCGCCTCTAGTGGCTGTCAATGAAACCGCCACTAGAAGCTGGATTAACCCATAGGTGAACATAGCAGTTTCTCTGAAACTGCTATGTTTACAGCAGAAAGGGTTAATTCTAGATGGACCTGGCACCCAGACCACATCATTAAGCTGAAGTGGTGTGGGTGCCTATAGTGGTCCTTTAAGACAAGACTTCGCCCAGGGACTCCAGCCCTCATGACAACTTCATTGCTGTAAGCTTGCATTCAGGATAGTAAGTCCCTTTACTTAAGTGCTATGCAATAAAGATCCAAATCTAGGCATCATGGGAAATAAACACAAAATAGCTGCCGCTGACTTTGAGGTTTTGTGTTTCATGTTTTTAATTGTTTGTGAATTTAATTCAAGGCTTCTGTTTTGGTGTGCTTTTAGAGATTAGTCTTCTGATTGATCCATTGCTCTGTTTAATTGGAATTGCTCACCTTTGCCTCTTGTTTCCCAGCTCGAAGGTCGTATCATTGAGGATAAGGAGGGACAGACACCTCCAAACCCTACAGGAGGCTGTCCCATCTGCCGCTGGAATCTCAAACACAAGTATGGTTACACGGTAAGAATATCTCTTCTTATTCTATCAGTAAATATGGTGACGTGACCCAAACACATTGTATGTCTACTGAGCTCGTCAGCTTGGGATATAGGTGATGGTAATTGATTTTTAAAACAGAACCTGCTGCCTGTTTGTGCTATCTCTACCCTAATCCATACAAAGGATCTGATCTCTCGTACATCAGACCAGCCAGAAGTATATTTATTGGCCAGTCTCTGGCTTTAAATGTATATTCTTGCCGACTTTCCTCCATGCAGAGAACCTGTATAGCCGTATCATACTATTATATACAGCAGGCACCCTATCCATAGTCTCCATTCAGCCATACCCCTCGCCGAGCTACGTTTTCTTCTCCTCACCCTATCTCGCAGATGCACTGATCCCATCCTGAAACAATAATTGTTCAATGCCTTCCTTTTAATAGACAAAAATAAATTACTAAAGCTGGAAATTGTATAGAAAGGACAAATTGCCAAAGTGACCAAATTTGAAGAACTCTTTAACTCCGGTTAAGGTTACCGTTCCTTGGTTTTAATTTAACATTTGTAATCTGTCAATTCTCCTTAATTACTGTTCTCCTGGTTTGGTGAATAAAACCCTAATATGTTTGCACCCTCCATTAAAGACAGATTATGCACCTTGTGCCACGTGAAGCCTAACATGGGGCATTTACAGATATAAACTTTCTCTGCTCGTGTGCTGGTGGCTTTCTCCTGTTTTTGTGGTAATCTTCGTGAAATCCGAAGACGCGCTATATATTGTATGTTGGATTAATGTAAATATTGTTCCCGCAGCTTTGGCAGGGGATCTGATGAATTCTCTGTGCTCCCCATGCAGCAGAAAGGAATTGCTTTCACTGTCTGTTATTACTAGCTGTAACTCAGTCATCGTACGCTTCTTGCCAGAGATTGACGGATATGAGATCTGCGCCAGCAATGGTTCAGGAACATCTGTTTTCTTGACTCGTAGTTAGAGATTGAGCATTTCTGCTGTTATCTGACCAAGTGCGGCTCAGCATAACTTGCTCTGTGGGAACCTGCAGCAGCGGTTGAGCGGTAGTTGCTCTGATAACAGTAGAATCTGATCCAACATGGCCGCTCAACCAGAAAAAAAAATTACATTTCGAGAAGTGAAAACCTGTGATGTTAAAACATGGCCTACGTTTCTGAAACCTGTCTTTCTGTGTAGTTTTTAGGATCGGTTTCTGGATTTTAGCTTCGTTAAGAGGAGAGTTAGGTTATTGAAGAATCTAATATAGCAGCTTTCCTTTGGTTAATATCTGCAATAATATTTGTGGATTATTAATGGGTCTGTGGTCTAGCTATGTCCTGTCCCTTAATCTAGGAAATCCTCTTTACATCCACCAATGCTACATTAATAAACTAAGAAAATATTTTAAAAGCAAAGTTCACAGTTAATTTATTTAAATAAGGCACTTATTTCCTCTCTCTGTACCTGACCACGTCAGCTGGTATTATGTTTAAATCTGTTTATTCTGTTTAATAAGTGGTTCAGAGGATTGATAAGGTAAACGGGGTTTGGTATTTGTAAGTAGTAAGGTAAAATGTTAATGACTCTCCAGCTCCGTCTTGTCTTTACTTCTATACACGTGAATGTCCTTTCCATCTGCAAATAAGCAAAGTGCGAGATACATTGATTATATTCTGGAGCCCAATGATCTATTCAGTAATAATGTGACTGTTTAATCTAAGTGAGTTTTATTAGTACAGGATTTTGGGGGCAATTCTGGTTGGTGTGTGGGCCAATTGAAATAGCCTTAAAGTTGCATGGAGCAAATTTTCAATTGTTGCATTTTCCAACACTTGCAGGGCTTGTCACTTACGCTCTTGTCCGGGATTGGTAGGGTGAATGCAATACTCCCACACTGTACATCTTACACACAGTCCCGTTAGACTTTCTATTTCGTTAAGAACTATTGAGAATTTTCCCTTTAATCCACTGGAGAACTGAGTTGTAATACTAATAGATTGTGCTGTACCTGTAGCTCTATCATTATATATATGTATATATCACACTCCTGGCAGGATGTCCTTCTGCTCAGCCAGTTTATCCGCTCAGACGGAGGGATGTTACCGCGCAGGCTGACTGGTCTTTGTACAGAAGAGCACAGGAAGGTGGAAGAATGTGTGAAGATGGCTCACAGGGCAGGTAAGAGATCCTCATTGTTAATATTTTTATCTCACACTTCCTTGCTTAAACAAATCCCAATTACATACATGGGTACCCCAGAATTATTTTTTTTATTTATTTTTTACAAACGTTAAAGCGAAATTACTCCTCTGCTACCCCAAGAAATCAATCTAAACTTTGAGTAAAATATTGTGGCTAAAGTCGAAAAAGGTGCTACATGTTTGTTTCTAAAGCACCAACATAATTCGTTTTACTGAGCATTTAACTATGCGGGTTTACAAGTGTGTCACCACAGCCGAATACATTGATTACTGCTGTATATAATAGGAAGCTGAGCCAAGAATCCAGTGATTACTACTGTGTACACTAGAAAGTTGAGTCAAGAAGTCAGTGATTATTACTGTGTATATTAGGAAGCTGAGTCAAAAAAAACAATGATTACTGCTGCTGTGTATACTAGGAAGCTGAGCCAAGAATCCAGTGATTAGTACTGTGTATACTAGGAAGTTGAGTCAATAATTCAGTGAATATTACTGTGTATACTAGGAAGCTGAGTCAAGAATCAAGTGATTACTACTGTGTAAATTAGGAAGCTGAGTCAAGAATCAATTGATTACTACTGTGTATACTAGGAAGCTGAGTCAAGAATCAAGTAATTATTACCGTGTATACTAAGAAGCTGAATCAAGAGATTACTACTGTGTATATTAGGAAGCTGAGCCAAGTGAGGAGTTTGCAGGTGTGTCTGTACACTGTCTATTTAGTTCCCTGTTCCCGCAGGGGGATCCCATGTCTTCAGATACTCACTTATGTTGATATTAACTGTAGTGAATTAAATCACACCTAGTAACTTATATATCAGTCATAACTAAAAGGATCATAATGGTTCCATAGTGGAATCATAAGACAGTATTCATTCATTAATCTTCTTATAGTCCTTCAGATAGCTTGGACTTTCCATGTTGCATTTCTCCAGTAAGAGCCTGGATGACAACACAACAAGCACACAAACATTTCATTGTCTGAATCCTCATTCCCTCTAGTCCTTGTGTGTTTGGGAGTCTTATGTCTCTATAAACTGTGTACACACAGGTACCACACTGTACTCCAGTTTTCATGAAGAATTTTAACGAACACAAACTAGTCATTTCGACAAAGGCCAAATTAGCACTAAGCTGTATTATTCATAGCTAACCTTTCTATGTCTGTCTTCAGTGTTTAATGTTTGTCACCAGTGACTGAGGGAGAGATTTCTACCACAAACTGAAGGTGACACTATATCCAACACCAAGCTTGTTCCATGTGCTATGGTTTTTGTCTTTTGGAGCCAAACTAATCTCAGTGTGACATTCATATAGTACAGGAAACACAAGATACAGGATGCCAAAAAATGTAAATACAATAAAATGATCTAAAAATGGAGCACATAATCGGTTCCTTTTACTGTTTTTACGTACAGACACTTTTACCTGTGGAAACACTTTTTTTCATCTTGCTTGCCACGTTGTCTCAGTATTTAATATCATGTGAAATCTTTACACAGTTCTCGGACATTGTTATGTAGATAAGTGAACCCATTTAACGGGCGCTCCTGTCCTGTCCTGTAATATCTGTGCTGCCAGTATCTGTTTGGATTTTTTTTATTGAAGAGTTTTGAGTATAACAAAGATTTATGTATAACACAAGTTTATATTAGGAATATCCATCATGTACAATGGGTAATGATACATCTGTGGTATACCATTTGAAACTAATTTTTCACATATATAATTCCACAACAATATTCCTTTAAAGAAATGTGAAGGAGAGGAGGGGGGTGGGAGAGGGTGGAGGAAGAGGAAGAGGGGGAGGGGGGGAAGAGGAGAGAAAGGGGGCGAGGACAGGGGAATAACAAAATGAAACAAATTAAGATTGTTCATCTATCCAACAGGTAATCTTACATGAGTCGGAGCTTACTCTAAACATTTCACCCTCATATCTAACCTTCATAATTGTAGAGGTGGGGGTTAAGCGCGCATTATGGCTAAAACCCGTTTCTTGACTATAAGAAAGTCTCGCTTAACCCACTAGGCCAGTTCTGCCTTCCTTGATTTCTATTAGCATTGTTGTTGTTCTGTGCATTTAATTATTCTATTTGTCGTTCACGTATGTTATCCATAGTTGCCAGATTTCTGTAAACCTATCGGTCATCCCCAAAGATCACCATCTTAGTTCTTCCATTACTCTAAAGTGTTCTAACTTCGAGACCCATTCCCTGTGTCCTATGTGTTTTGTGTTTTTCCAATTAGTCGCTATTACTGATTTAGCCGCTGCCAACATAAACAACAGGAGTATTTAAATTTCTGTATAGGAATGTCTATATTGAGTAGTACCATAGTATCTATTTCACAGGGAATTGCCTTCCCAGATAATTCCTTTATTTTTGAGTTAACCATTTCCCAAAATGATCTTAAGTGGCTACAATGCCACCACATGTGGCCTATGTCCCCATTTTCCTCACCGCATCGCCAACACCGTGAGGACTCGTCTTGATGGAACCTGTGTATGTCGTGCGGTGTTCTATACCATGTGGATAGGGTTTTATAATTACCGTATTTATTCGAGTATAACGCGCAACATTTTCTACCAAAAAAAGAAATCAAAGTTTGGGTGCGCGTTATAAACGAGGGCTGGGGTGAGGTGGCAGTGGCGGCCGGTCCATTGAGGGCGCAGGTGAATTGTGAGTTCACACTGCGCCATTTCCGGGCTGCAGCCGCACACTGTACACGAGGGCGAAGAAAAAAAACGTCCCCTCGTCGCGTACGGTGGGCGGCCCGAACTGGGGGTGAGAATTCTTATTATCCGCTGTATGGTCGCCGCTTCATTTCCTCGTCTCCCACACGTTACGGTAAGCATTGCTTTTGTACAATTCAGTGTTTTGCGTACCGTAATTCAGTGTTCTTCATATTTTAATTGATATACTGGTTTACATTAGATGGCAACTGGTATCAAGAGAAAACGTTCTGCATATGACGCTTCATTCAAGCTCAAAGTTGTTGATCATGCTGAAATTCACGGAAATCGAGCAGCTAGCCGAGAATTCACTGTACCAGAGACGAATGTTAGAGAATGGAGAAAACAGAAAGTCGTCCTGAAAGATATGAATAAAACAAAAAAAGCACAACGAGGGAGACAAGCCATGTACCCAGATATGGAGAAGGAACTTTATGAATGGATCATTGACCAAAGAAGTAGTGGGTACATTGTCACATCACTCCACATTAGACTTAAAGCCCAAAAGTTTTGCAAAGATTCAAACTTCAAAGCCTCTAATGGATGGACACAAAAGTTTATGAAAAGGCATGGACTTGCAATACGCCAGAGAACAAAGATAGCACAGAAGCTACCTAATGATTTAGAAGAGAAGATTGCTTCATTCCATACCTTTATAATCAACCAACGCAAGCAGATTAATTTTGAACTTTCACAGATAGGCAATATGGATGAGACCCCCATGTGTTTTGACCTACCAGGCAACAGGACAATTGACAGCAAAGGGAAGCACACAGTCCAGATTAGAACCACAGGCCATGAGAAAACTCATTTTACCGTTGTGTTATCCTGTATGGCAGACGGTTTTAAACTTAAACCAATGGTGATTTTTAAAAGAAAGACTATTCCAAAAGGAGTTAAATTTCCACCAGGTGTCGTGATCCATTGTCATCCTAAAGGATGGATGGATGAAAAGGGAATCATTTTATGGTTAAATAAAGTTTGGAATACTAGACCAGGCGCAATCCTGAAGAAATCCATGCTTGTATGGGACCAGTTCCGCTCACACCTGACAGACACTGTGAAGGACAAACTGAAAAGTCTAAAAACATTTCAAGCTGTGATTCCAGGTGGACTAACCTCTATTCTTCAGCCACTAGATGTCGTTTTAAACAAACCCTTCAAAGACAGAGTCAGGGAAAAGTGGATTACCTGGATGAAATCCGACGACAAAGAATTGACTGCAAAAGGAAACCTCAAGAAACCTGGTCTATCTCTCGTGACATCCTGGGTTAAAACATCATGGGAAGACATACCAAAAGAAATGATCATCAAGAGTTTTTTGAAGACAGGCATCAGCAATAAAATGGACGGCACAGAAGACGACCTGCTGTGGAATTCAGACTCAGAAGAAAGCGAAGAAACTGGAGAAACAGATGTTCCTGCCAACTGGGACACTGATGAAAAATTAACTCGAGAAGAATGGGAACAAGTCTTTAGTGTATCTGATGATGAATCTGTCTTTGAAGCATTTTAAATAAATATTGTTACCGGTAATTTTATTTCGGTATTGTGTTTATACCAGTTTACGTTGTCAATAAATGATTTTTGTCATGGCCGCACGTATTAAACAACGTTTTTTTGTTAATTACAATGCTTGGTGTGAAACAAAATTTTATACCGATTTTTAATCGAAAATTAGGGGTGCGCGTTATACACGTGTGCGCGTTATACTCGAATAAATACGGTAATCTCGTGTAAGGAGACACTGGGATGGGAGTAAAAAGTTTTGTTAAAAATCCGTTCCCTATCGCTTAACGTTCAGTTAAGGTGTTTTCCCCATTTGCGTATAAACCACGGCAGGCCATGGTGTATGTGTATCTGTATTATTTCCAGGCATTTGGATATTGCCTTCGCCACTAGTGTTGTACTCATGCACATTTGTTCAAATTTGGTAATTTCTGTGAGAGACCCTTCGGGGACGTGAAGAGATTTTAGAAAGTGGGTCATTTGAAAGAACAGGAATTATTGGGTTAAGGTGTGTGTAGTTGTCTGTGTTATGTCTGCCAGTGTTAATGGTCCTTGGGTATTCCATACACTATCTAAAGGTATGTATGGTGAGTTTTCCATCCGGGTGGTTATTGGGAGTGGGATACCTTTGATTCCTATCGGAAACCTCAAGTTATGAGAGATGGGGTATCTTGGTGATAAGCTTGGAGATATGTTGGGGAGACACATTTATTGTGGCATCAATAGTGTGGTGGGTAGGTGTAGGGTAATCCATGGAACCCGTGTATGTCCACGGCAGGGCTTCCAGGGAGGTATGTGATATTGCTTGTTCTATAGTGATCCACTGTTTGGTTAGAGGTTGACATGAACACTCTTATTATTCTTGCCATGTGCATAGCGTAGTAATAGTGGAGAACGTCTGGTAGTCCTACTTCCCCTCTTTGTTTTGGTCGTGTAAGTATATGGTAGGCAATACCGGGTCTTTTTCCAGCCCAGATGTATCTAGTAAAGAGCGCTTTGATAGTGTTGAAATTTTTTTGTGGAATCCTTATAGGGATTGTGTTCACTAGGTAAAGTATGCGAGGAAGAATATTCATGGATATGACGTTTACCCTTCCCAACCATCTGAAGTGTGGTTTGTCCCATTTATGGAGATCATTTTGAATCGTGTTCGATATCTGAGGAAAATTTGCTTGATATGTGTCTTTTATATTGTTTGTAATATTTATTCTCAGATATTTAATGGATGTTGTGTTCCAATGGAATGTATAGTCCCTGCTAAGTTTCTCGTCCATTTCCCTGTTCACGTTTATGTTAAGAGCTTTACATTTTGTAGTGTTGATTTTAAAGTTGGAGTATGAGTCTTCGTGATTGGAGAGGGTAATGGTAAAAATGAGATCATCAGCAAATGCTGATACTTTGTACGACTGTGAACCTATCCTAATGCCTTTTATATTCTCGTGAGTCCTAACCGCCTGGAGTAGAGGTTCCAGGGCCAATATGAACAATAAGGGTGACAAGGGGCACCCCTGTCTAGTTCCGTTTGTTATGGTCAGTGGGTCTGAAAGTATACCATTCACTTTTATCCGGGCTGTGGGCTTGGAGTAAATGGCATTAATTAATGCCTGCCAGTTAGGTCCAAAACCCAGGGTGTCGAGGGTCATCTTTAGAAAGGGCCAGTCCACCCTGTCAAACGCTTTCTCCGCATCAATTGCCAACAGGATGGACGGCACCTCTCTCCCCCCCACCCATTGGACCAAATCCAAGACTTTAGTAGTATTGTCCCTAGCTTCCCTTTTAGGCACATACCCGGCGTGATCTTAGTGGATCAATTCGTTCAAAAATGGTCTCAATCTCATTGCCATAATTTTAGTTAAAATCTTAATATCAACGTTTATCAGGGATATGGGTCTATAGCTGCCACAAATCTAGGGATTTTTCCCAGCTTTAGGTAATACAGTTATGGTTGCTTCCAGGCTAGATTGGGGGTAGTGGTGTGTTTTGGGGCAAGGAATTCAGGGTTTCCAGGAGGTGTGGTGTGAGTTTTTCTATGAAAGTTTGATAGTACGTTGCTGAAAACCCATCTGGGCCTGGAGCCTTGTTATGTGGGGTGTTGCGTATAGCCTGTTGCAGTTCCTCTATCGTGAATGGTGCATCTAATGATTGGGCCTCTAAATCTGAACGTTTTCTCTGGGTATGTTTCCCTAGGTATCGTCTCATAGTCTCTGTGTTAGGTGGGGTGTGGTGTAGGTTATATAGAGATTTATAGAATTTACGAAACTCTTCTGCAGTATCTTCAGCTGTGTGTGCAGAAGTGCCGTCTGCCCTTCTTATTTTGGGTATATAGGTGCGTTGTTGTTGCTCTTTAAGTGCAGAGGCTAAGAGTCTTCCACATCTATCACCATGTGTGAAATATCTCTGTTTGGACCATAGCATAGCTTTTTTAGTTGTCGTTTAACAATATTTTCAATTCTGATCTTAGGGACGTTAGCTTAATAAATTCTGATTCTGAGAGAGATTTTTTGTGGGATTCTTCTAATGTTTTAATGTCTTGAATTAATAGTTTCCTAGTTTTGGATTTCTCCCGTTTTCAGGTGGGACCCCCATTTGATTAATTCCCCTCTGATTACGCATTTATGGGCCTCCCATTGTATAGTGGATGCAGTGTCTGGAGTCTTATTGGATTCAAAGTATTGGTGGATGGATGTTTCCATGGCTTTCCGTATCGTTGTATTCAGTAATAGGTGGGGGTTGAGTTTCCATTGGTATTTTGTTGTGGGTATGACAAAATACCAATGAGGTCTTTATGTGTTGTTAGAAAAAGGTCAATGCGTGTGTATGTATGATTCGGGTTAGAGTAGAATGAGTAGTCTTTCGTCTTAGGATTTAGTACCCTCCAACAGTCTGAGTTGGTGGTCCCAAAGTATCTTTCTCATCTGAGATCTTGCTGATGTTATATGGGCTGGACATTGTGAAGTACTGTCCCATTGGGCGTCCAATTACATATTAAAGTCCCCTCCTATAATAATTATAATCTCTGCGGACTTTCTGACCTTCGTCATTATACGTCTTAGGGTGGCACATTGGTGAGTGTTTGGTAGATATAAGTTAACTAGCATGATCGGAGTGTTTCCTATGAGTCCTATAAGAATGATATATCGTCCCGAGTCTTCAGATATCTGTTGCGTCAATGTGAAAGGGACTTGGGCTCCTATCAGAATTGCCACTCCTCTAGATTTCTTAAGACCGAAGTTATTATAGAAACTCAATGGGAATTGCTTATGCCGTAATTTTGTAACGCTTCCTTGCCTCTAAAATGGGTCTCTAAAAATACAATGTCCGCCTTCATTTTATGAAAATCCCTCATTGCCATGTGTCTTTTTTCTGGCGAATTAAGACCTTTAACATTACATGAGATTATCTGTAGTTGTTTGTCCGTATTATGTCTTTTCAGTCAGGGAAATCAGGTGAATTGAAGTCAGTGACTTTTCGCAAGGAATAGCTCACTTTCTTATCCTGAACACTGTAAACAGTTTGGATTTTTAACCTTTTCTCAGATGTTGAGTTGCACGAATTATGCTGAGAAAAGCACATTTGTAAATGAAAAGGCTTTGTTAATGATATTTCTCAGATGTCAAGTGTGCACATGTAAGATCCTGCTGTGGCGGCTCAGACTCCAATTATCGCTTTCAAAAAAATACTTTGCACCCATTTCCTCACTACATCCAGATTGTCAGAGTGACCAGTACAGTGAAGTGATCTTGCACAGGTCTTGTCAATAATGTTCAGGTAGAACTCTCCAGACCTTACGTTTGTTCTTTTGTATTTGATCCCAGGCCATAAAACCATCTTTAACGTAAATAAGCCAAAAGCCCTTAGTAGAAATCTGTGTTTATAGAAGATTTCTGCTTTATTCATTTGTACAGTTTGTTTTGTGGACACAAAGCTGTAATTCCTGTCCCAACAGCATGTATTCTGTCTGAGAGCCTTCAGATCACCTATATTTTCTGTGTGTGTGGAGTTTATGATGTTACTGAGGTAGATATTTTATTTGTAGATTAGTATTTCCTTACCAAAAGGTGCTGTAACACTCCTGGACTGGCCAAAACCTCCACGGGCACGTCTAACACTTTACTTTATTTCCAGGTCTCTTGCCAAATCACAGGCCTAAACTTCCAGAGGGAGTCATCCCAAAACCCAAATTCCAACTGAACAGGTGAGCCCAAGACATGCGGGTTAGAATAGATTACATCTTGGTGAAATTTGCTTCTAGTGATTAACCACAGACTGTATATGTTTATAAAGATTATATCCGTAATAATCCCCAAAACCCATAACTGGAGTGTAAGATTATACTAGTTGACTTTAGTTTCAATTTTACATATTAGGTCACGTGTTAGAATTCCTATGCTGTCCTACTGGAAGTTACCAATGATTACAGACCGTTATAGCTGTTTATCTAGCCTGTTTAGTTTATTGGCTTTTCTTACTTCCAGGTATCTCACCCGATGGTCCGTGTCCTCTACAAAGCCTATCTTGAAGAAGGGATTGAAATGGTGTAAAGTTCGTATGCCAGTTGGTCATCCGATCTTGAAGGACAATGTTCGTTATGGGAAGAAACATATGTACAGCAGGCACTGAGATGGGAACAGATTAGCTTACCGTTCCTTTTCAAAGTTTGATGGGTGGGCAGGACATGAATTTGTTCTTTGTCAGTATATGTGACGTTAACAATCTGTAGCTTTGTGCCCGAAGAAGGTCCAGACCAAAGATCTACACCAATTTGTTCTTCGTCAGTATATGGGAAGGTAATATATTCCATAGCTTTGTTCCCAATGATGTTTCAGACCTAAAATCTAAACCAATTTGCCATAAACATGGCATCTAAATAAATCTTAGTCTATAATAAAACTAGTCTTTTTCTGATACAATTGTGTTGGTGTTGTCAATCCCATTGGAGAATCTCAATCTCATAAATTACCTTGTCACACTAAGAATCACTAGAATTTTTTTGGTCCTCCTAATACCAGACTCTAAAATTCAGTACCGCTGTATCTCTGTTTAAATGTGACCAGAAATTGCTTTATTAATGTTTGGAAAACAAAGAACAGCAATTGTTGTATTCATAAATAACAGTTCTCGAGCAAAGTTCAAAATGTGGCGATACTGTCTGTTTCCTGTAGTTCCTATGGCTGCTCTGTGCTCGGTAAATGGAACATTAGATACTAAGCGGTTGAAATCATGAACGGCAGGTCAATGTTCCTCTCTCCGTTCCCGATGTATATGTAGCCATGTTGAGAAGTCAGAGGAATGTGATAGAAAGTCATTCCAAGCCAAAGGAGGCTGCGCAGGATCAGGACGCTGCCTCCCTGTTCAAACTGCAGACTCCATGAACCTGTCAATAAAGGAAATTGCCTGTTAACACATTATATCCAGAGTATTTACTTCTATAAACTTGGATTGTGTATAATTTTGAGCCCCTTTTATTAAGTGTCTCCATTTTAGTGGGCCAAATGTAATTGGACAAATTACTATAAACCTTAAAGGATTACTCCAAGCACTGTAACAATTACAGCTCACTGTAGTGGTTATAGTGCCAGTAGCATACTAGCATCCACCAAGAGTAATGTGTAAACGTACCTGGGTCCTCCAGGAGCCCACTCTTCATCCAGCTGCTCTAACCTGCAGCTCCGCTGGGTTCTCCTCTCGGGAGCTCGGAGTGTTGCCATGGCAATGCTCCGAATATCGCGTGAGTGAAATCTAGCAGCTCCTGAAGCTGCTAGAGTTCACTCACACCACTGGGACCACCAGTGCTTCCCCACCGGACCACCAGGGACTGCAGGAAATGTCCCCCCTCCCAGGCAAAGGTAAGCAGGGAGGGGGGGGAATCAAAATAAATAAATATATATATATATATATTTATTTGCCTTCCTACCCACACAGACCCACAATTACCCCCCATTCACACACAAACTGTACCCCTCACACTGCCCTCCCATACACTGTACCCCTTCCACACAAACTGTCTCACATACACACACTCTTATTGCACTCCTCAGACACACTACTGCCCCTATCCCCTACTACAGCCCCTATCTCAGCAGATCCCAGGTAAGTTGTCAAACAGTTCTTAAACAGTTTGACTAGTTACTCTGGGAGGGAACTACAGCACTACTGGCAACATAACCACTACAAAGTGCTGTAGTGGTTATTGTGCCTGGATTGTTTCTTTAAATAATCTGCCAGTGCCACTCCCAAGGTTCTGGACCTGCACTTGAATGGCAAACAATTCTGCCAAACAGGGGCCCAGTATATACCGCTGCGCTGTACATGTACACAACCTAGGAAATTCTTTTAATTTGGGGCGCCTTGGAAAAATATTGAAATATTAAGGGCGCCTTGAACCTAAAGTTTGGGAACCACTGGTATAATCTGAAGATTATTAGAAAAGTCTCGTAACACAAGTTGTCCGCAGAATGAGGACTCAGCACAATAGAGTGGATACATTAAGCATTTTAGGATGTAAGAATTGGTGAGAATTTGCTTTGGTGTGAAGGACACAGCAGGGGGTAAATATAGGTTAATTTGCCTCCACTGCCTTTCTGAGTGATCAGAGCTGCCATCTTCTCAAGATTCCCTGCATGCTCGGGGAATCATGGGAAACTATCCATGCCTTGCAGAATTAATAGAGAGTAGGCAGTTATTGAATAAGCCACTCCCTCTGTATTGATACCCAGAGTGAGCCAAACAGGTAATATCATCTTCCACCTGATTCAGCCTAAACATTAGCAGCTGTAAGGGTTTAGTGAATTTGTATGCTCTGAGATTCACAGAGACTATAGGGTAGGGAAAACGTGCAAAACTCTCCCCTGTGCTTTATTTATTTTGCAATCAGAAAAATATTTTATTTTCTTTGCCAGCTGCCAAAGGCTAGCTCTGTGGATTATAAAGTACTTGGGGGAGAGTATGAGGGTGCGGTGCAGGGAAACCTCGGAAATATGTCTAGTTCGTGGGAACCTTCCCGTCAGACGGGAGTGGTTGGCGATGTTTTAACACGAACGGCTGCGTTGAGTTTACAGGCACTTTGACCAGAACTATTATTCCAAGTTTCATCAACATTTCAGCAACTTGATAGCAGAAGATCTTTAAAATAGGAATGGAATTAGGGATATCTGATGTCTCTCATGAACAGGTTATATAGAGTGATTTAGAAAGAGCCATTCTGGATGATCTAAAGATGGAGCCGTCAGGAATGTACCATTTGTCTTCATGATGATTGCTTCACTTTTAGCATTTTTCCTGATAGGATAAGAAAGTTTCTGTAATCCTGAGACCTCCAGCAGTGAGACTCTTCATCAGCCATTCTGTCTCTTTATAAAAATATATAAATAGGGTGGCGCAGAATACAGTAGATCTAATAAATGCAGCAACCAAAAAACAAATCCTGGTAATGAAACTTGGATACAGTAATACAAAAGAAGTGATGGTGCGCAATAATGAATAAAAACCTCACTGTGGGTGTCTTTAAGGATAAAACCTCTATTCAATATATAATACAATCAGCAATCGAGTCACAAACCTAGGTGCATACTATGTGTATTAATAATATTACTTATTGGTAATACACCTAGTATGCACCTAGGTTTGTGACACGGATGCTAATTGCTGATTGTATTATATATTGAATAGAGGTTTTATCCTTTAAAGACACCCACAGTGAGTTTTTTTTATTCATTATTGCGCACCATCACTTCTTTTGCATTCTGTCTCTTTATTTCTCTGTCCAATAAAAACTAACTGATCGCAACACTCTCTCTGTCTATCCAAAGAAACTGTAGCTGTTCTCTCCTTTATCTCCCCATCTATTCTTTCTCAAGAGAGACAAAAGAACCTACTAGTCCAAAAAGACTATTTGTCTTGACACAAAATTTCGAGGAGAAAGATTGGGACCCATCCCTAGTCCTGGACATTGATTGGATTATTCAATATAATTCTGTAAATTTAATCCAAATGGGAAAAGTGAGGCAAAAATACTTTATCTAAAAATTATTTTATTCAGCCAGAGTTATAACTTTTTGAGTTTAATTTGCACAAATTCTGAGTTTAGTAAATAAGCTGGTAAGAAATATCTCAGGGTGCTGGTTAATTGTTTACAAGTCCTTTCTTTTGCATTGTTGACTTTATTGATGGTTCTTTTGCAGAGTTGTAATTACCTAAATTTGTGTTCAACTTAAATTCTAGAGCCTCGTTCAGCAATGAGATAATGGTTAAAGTGTCAGGATGGTGGGATTGTGATCAATATGACGTCACGATTGGCCCAACCTCAGCCATTCACATGTCAAATCCACTGACTTGTGACAAGTTTAGTTACTTACATTTAAACTAATTTTCATCACCTGTGTTCCATGCAGCCAGGTAAGTGGTCCCCCAACGGAAATAGTAATAAACTGAAACCGCAATTTCTGTACGGTATGATGTATATGTTCATATATGTTGATTTTCTTTGGTTTTCTCTGTTCATATAAACATTTAGCAGTTGCGCCTCTACTGATATGCAAAGTACACCGATCCGATTAGGTGTAAGGATCAGCTGTCCAATGTTTTGGCACCGGGCTTTGAGTGTTACCTTCCAGGTCTGTCCGAGTTGGCAGTTTATACTGATCGACAGCGGGTATCTCTATGCATAGCCAGATACAAATTTTTGAGGGTCTTGAGAAAGTGCTGCAATAGCACAAAACGCGCCGACTGGCGTCTGTCTGTTGACAGCAACATGATAGGAGCTTTTGTTACACTGCATGAGCTTTTGTCCATAGTGGCTGTTATTCCTGGCTCAGTTCATTAACCTGTATATATATATATATATATATATCAGACATGACCCTGTGATTTCCCCCAATATGTCTGTTTGGTGCAGTCTCTCCCTAACTCTGCCGTATCACTCCTCTCTTTGCATATCGTGAAAGTCTCACTCAGAACCTGCTCTACTATTCCCACTAGTACAGTCAACTTTCATATCCAACCATGGCAGCTTTCAGACAGATTTTCGTAAAACAGACTCTCCTTAGATGAGGACAGCATGTCCTGTATTCCCATTAAACGTGTACTTTGAGAAATCATTTCCAGAACAGCATTTACAGAGTACTATCAGATGGCCTCCTTATTCAATCGCTGTGAAGGTTGTTTTAGAAAACAGCAGAAAGCAGTTAATTTTAAAGTTGTAAAATAGATAAAATGTTATTGCTCATATCTCAAATAGCTAGTTCTAGCCGTTTCAATAGCCAGGCCAATACATCACTCCAGGACAAACAACAAACTAGTTATTATAATTGTATATAACTTTAATTAGATTTTAATCATTATGGGTTAAATAGTGCTTCTTACGCTTCAGTTTGATGCTAAAACATACTGATTACTACTCACTGGGATGGTTTAGAATGGCTTTCATTCAATTCTTGCCTCACGCCATACTCTGGGATGAGGGAAGCTAAAAGTTTTACCCTCATTAATCGGGAACTGTGGGGATTAACCAGGACATTCCACCTTTTCTAGAAAAAATACCCAAAACTGAAAAGAAATGACAGATCAGTGGATACTGTTCAATGTTTCTCATTCTCCTCTTCACTTGAACACCATGTGATATCACCTTGACCCCTCTACATCTCACGCAGCCTCTCTCCTAGGTTTGCATAGTCACACTCAGACCCAGCTAGTCCACTCCTCTCTCCTTCATAGTGCAGTAAGTCAAACACAGCTATCTCACTAATTTCCCTGCATAGTGTAGTAAGTCACACTCAGGCACAGCTATCTCACTAATTTCCCTGCATAGTGTAGTAAGTCACACTCAGGCACAGCTATCTCACTAATTTCCCTGCATAGTGTAGTAAGTCATACTCAGGCACAGCTATCTCACTCATTTCCCTGCATAGTGTAGTAAGTCACACTCGGTTGATATCTCACTAATTTCCCTGCATAGTGTAGTAAGTCACACTCGGTTGATATCTCACTAATTTCCCTGCATAGTGTAGTAAGTCACACTCGGTTGATATCTCACAAATTTCCCTGCATAGTGTAGTAAGTCACACTCGGTTGATATCTCACAAATTTCCCTGCATAGTGTAGTAAGTCATACTCAGGCACAGCTATCTCACTCATTTCCCTGCATAGTGTAGTAAGACACACTCAGGCACAGCTATCTCACTCATTTCCCTGCATAGTGTAGTAAGTCATACTCAGGCACAGCTATCTCACTCATTTCCCTGCATAGTGTAGTAAGACACACTCAGGCACAGCTATCTCACTCATTTCCCTGCATAGTGTAGTAAGTCACACTCAGGCACAGCTATCTCACTCATTTCCCTGCATAGTGTAGTAAGTCATACTCAGGCACAGCTATCTCACTCATTTCCCTGCATAGTGTAGTAAGACACACTCAGGCACAGCTATCTCACTCATTTCCCTGCATAGTGTAGTAAGACACACTCAGGCACAGCTATCTCACTAATTTCCCTGCATAGTGTAGTAAGTCACACTCAGGCACAGCTATCTCACTAATTTCCCTGCATAGTGTAGTAAGTCACACTCTGTTGCTATCTCACTAATTTCCCTGCATAGTGTAGTAAGTCACACTCTGTTGCTATCTCACTAATTTCCCTGCATAGTGTAGTAAGTCACACTCGGTTGCTATCTCACTAATTTCCCTGCATAGTGTAGTAAGTCACACTCTGTTGCTATCTCACTAATTTCCCTGCATAGTGTAGTGAGTTGTACTCAGTTGCTATCTCACTCATTTCCTCTGCCTATTGCCGTGAGATTTTTTTATTCTCCTGCTCATATACTTAGTGTTTTCAGACCCCCATGCAGTCGCAAACCATTGGGTAGAAGGAATAAGGCCAGAGCTGCTCTGAATAAATAGAGCCAGTTATGAAAGTACTCTTCATTGACATATCCTTAGGATGGTTCTTCATGTTTTTTACCTTTGTCTCTAGCAATAGATGTGACAAGTATAGAAGCGTATGATTGTACGATATGGATAAAGACCCTTAGGATGGTCAATGTTTAGGCAATGTACGGGACATCTCACACTTCTCACCTTTGGGGATATCGTGTTCCAGCGAGTCTAAGAAATCTAAGGATGGGTTCAGATCTGCCTTCTCCAGAAGAGATCTCTTCTTCGGATTCGGGGTTGGTGTGAAGTGGAAAAAAGAGCTGAGCTTTTTGGCTTCACTCACTGTAAGGCCTAGTGGGGGAATTAGAAGTAAACACCAGGTTATTTTTTGAATTAGCACAAAGCAAAGAAATAGGGATGGTACTGAACATCAGTGGGCAAATATTGTCAATGTCTATAGTAGAGAAAAGCATTAAAAAGAAGCAGGATAGAGGCATAGATTAATATTCTCAAATTCTTTCATAGATAGTAACAAATGATGTAATGATCTCCAAGCCAGTAAGACTGGTGCTAGGTGGTGATGCTCTGCAAGCCAATGTGATTTAAGCTAGGTGGTGATGCTCTGCAAACCAGTGAGATTAGAGCTAAGTGGTGATGCTCTGCAAGCCAGTGAGATTGGAGCTAGGTGGTGATGCTCTGCAAGCCAGTGAGATTGGAGCTAGGTGGTGATGCTCTGCAAGCCAGTGAGATTGGAGCAAGGTGGTGATGCTCTGCAAGCCAGTGAGATATATTACACACACACACTCTCTAAAAGGACCAATATTTTGAATAGGAAAAAGAAATATACCAATAATATGAAAGGCTATGTCTTGCCACCCCAGGTGATTGAGTAATATATAAAAATACATAATAAATATTGTACGTGCTTATATATTACTCAATCATCTATTGTCCCTCTCTGGCTATCTCCTCATATAATGCTACCCTCACCTCTTCCCTAGATGCTGCAGCCCCATTCCAAGTACTGCTCTTTCATCTGGCGTTGTCCTTGCTCCCCTTAAACCCTTAAGGACCAAACTTCTGGAATAAAAGGGAATCATGACATGTCACACGTCATGTGTCCTTAAGGAGTTAAGCATGCTACTGTCGTACCCATCCTAAAAAAGCCATTCCAACCATGGTCCCATATCCCTGCTCCCTTTTTCCTCAAAGCTTCTAGAAAGACTTGTCTTTACTCGTATGACTCAATTCCTAAATTCCAACTCCCTCCTCGATCCTCTTCAATCTTGCTTTCACCCCCTCCACTCTACCGAGACTGCTCTTATTTAAGTTATAAATTACCTAATCACAGCCAAATCCAAAGGCCACTACTCCATATTAATTCTTCTTGACCTCTCTGCTGCCTTTGACACTGTTGATCATGGCCTCACTCTACAATCTTGGTCTCTGTGACACAGCCCTCTCATGGTTTTCCCCTGTCTCTCCCAACGCTCCTTCAGTGTCTCTTTTGCCAACAGCACCTCCTCGTCCTGTCTCAGTCGGAGACCGGTTGACGGTACCTGTCTCACCCCATCCTTTCAAGCTCGCTGTCTTGGCGAGCTTGAAAGGATGTCCTGGCCTCACCTTTGTGCCTCATGTCCAGTCTGTTTCTAAAACATGTCGATTCCAACTTAAACATTGCCCACATATAGAAAATATTGAATGGTCTAAAATGCTAACTCAAACAAGAAAAGCCATACATTGTCTAAATTTAATAGAGATACAATACGAGTTGGCGAACAGGTGGTATTATAATCCCTTGAAATTATCTAAAATATATCCAGCTAGATCCTAAGTGTTGGAGGTGTGGTAAAATGAGTGCAGATATGATACATATATGGTGGTCTTGTCCTGAAATATGCAAGTTCTGGCAGATAATATTTAAATGGATAGAGAAGTGGACATTAAAGAAACTAGAGTACTCTCCTGCATCCGCATGCATCCTGCATCCTACACATAGGTTGGCAAATAATAGAAAAAGATAAACGAGATCTAATAATCCATACTTTATTAGCAACAAAATTACACATAGCTAAAAATTGGAAATCTCACCATCCACCAAAAATAGCTGATATAAAACTCCAAATTATAAACCAATGTCAAATGGAACAAGGGATACATTAATTTTTTTTTTTAGGTGTTCTGTTTTATATGTACTTGTGTCTATTGTATTTATACATTTTTGGAAAATATAAATAAAGATTAGATCTTTCTCTCCTGTCGCTCCTCTCACACCTCACTCCTCTACCAATCCTTACACTGGCTTCCTGTATCCTACAGGTGTCAATTTAAAATACTAACCCTTACCTATAAAGCTCTGACCAACTCTAGCCCCTCTTTTCTTCACTGATTCATAGGTATGCCCCCTCTCGGTCTCTCCGCTCTACTGGTGACCTTCTGTCTGCTGCTCGCACCCTTACTGCAAATTCATGCCTGCAAGACTTCTCATGGGCGGCTCCTTTCCTTTGGAACAGCCTGCCTACCCCTGTCAGATTCTCCCCTAGTCTTCAATCCTTTTAACAAGTCCCTCAAAACCCATCTTTTCAAAATTGCTTATGTCCTCCAAGAGTAATTTTTATCTCTCAAACCTTCCTCTCGCTCTCTCCTATAGGGCCACACTTCACTCTGAGCTCCAGCTCTGCTACTTTCCCACTATATCTATTTGCTGTCTCTCTCAATACCCTTCCTATTGTGTTTTTATACCCCACCTCCTCTAGACTGTAAGCTCGTTTGAGTAGGGTCCTGAACTACTCATTGTTCCTGTTACATTTTGTTATTGTCTCATTTGGTAAATTCCTCTTTTATTGTAAAGTGCTGCGGAATAAGCTGGCGCTATATAAATACCAATAATAATAATAATCTGGGGTGGCAAGACATAGCCTTACATATTATTGGTATATTTATTTTTCTAATTCAAAATATTGGTCCTTTCAGAGTAAAATATTTAATTATACAGTAGCATACCCACATTCAAAAACAGACAAACTCACTGACACAAGCTCATAGATGCACAGATAAACAATCTCATTGATATACATATGCTCATTGACATAAAAACACAAACTCACTGATGCACACAAATAGGCTCACTAACAGACAATCTCACTGACACACAAGGACAAGCTTATTGGTACACAAACAAATTTAGTAAAGAAAAACTGACAAAAACAAGCTTACTATAGACAAGCTCACTGTCAGACACATGCTCAGTAACACACACACATGCTTCCAACAGACAAGCCCCACTGACACACACAAGTTCACTCACTAGCAGGAACACAAACACAATCACTGTCATGGCTGAAGCTTACCTGGCACTGATAGGTGAAGTTGCCATTTTGTGACCTGTTCCTCCCAGAGGTCAGCAATGTGCATGTGGGGGTTGGGCTTGTGTGTGAGAGGCAGAGCTTCTGTTCAGGATGCGAGGCTTGCCGGCCAGGCATACAACCGAAATGGAGTTAAATTTTGAAGGAAGACTGACAGACAGCAGCCTAATTGCGACACACCAGCCCCTAGAAACTCCCTCTTTACTCCCCTCGGGCTGAGACAGGCTGGCACAGTCCGAGGTAAAAATAATTTCAATGACATTAGCCTCATGATTTGTACTGTCTGCCTGGCCCCAGATATCGCGGCCCACTGGGAAATTTCCCGTTATCCCGGTGGGCCAGTCTGGCCCTGATAGGATATACATGGTAATCAAAATTATTCAACCCCCACTTATTGTCAACATTTACAGACTTTCAGTTGTTTGCAACACGACGAAAGCTTCAAGTGGTTTTCACAAATTCAACTGAAAATGCAACTTATAAGGTCTCAAAAATATTTAACCCTCTGAATAGCACAAATGTACAAAACAAGTGTTGCCTGAAGCAAACCCGATGCAATTAATCAAGGACATCATTAGTTGCAGCAGCAGAGCTTGAGCTGGGATACTTAAAATACCTGAAATGGCTAGTGGTTTCTTGATTGCCATGTTTGATTGCATGTTAGAAATACGGTTAGAAATACAAAGTTAAGGGGGGCGGGGCCTGACAGCCAAGATGGCCAGCCACATGTCCTAGGAGCTCCTGTAACAATTGGCAAACGTGAGCTGAAACCGAGCAACAATATTACGCTGGAGGCACAAAGTGACCGGGAACAGACCCAGAGCAAAATGACAAACAGAATGATACCAGTCCGGTACCGGTGCACCATGGAAAAACCTCCGTCGGCCATGCGGCCTACACCAGAGCAAAGCCTGAGGCCTGGGGGAGGCGGTCGATCTCCCGGCGCAGGACGAGAGCAAAAGCAAGTGTCTACCACAGCCCTGCTACCCCCCCCCTCTGGACCGGCGGGGCACATCCCGGTCCTCGCTGGGGACGATTACCCCCACATCACCGCCTAACCAAGCGATTAAACCACAAGTCAAACGAGACAAACTGAGCCCAGCCAAGATGGCGGCTCAGAAGCAACCTATTACCAAGCGAACACCCATTACGCCACCTAAGCACACAATGGAGTTTGTGACCCGGCTAAGCTCCTATCTCTGGGCGAAGTTCAAAACCCAGAGTCAAACCTACAAGCTAGCGATGAGAGAAGTAAAGGCGTGGATACGCCCAGCAACCCGGCGCCATCTGCAGGGTAACCCACCTTTTAACTCACGAGCAGCCTTTGGACGGAAGAAACACCGAAGCTCAGCACGGCGGGAAACGGCACCGGGGCCCTCAGACAGCAGCGCTCACGACCCCAAGCCTCAAAGTAGGACCCGCCGATCCACCCGTCCAACCTTCCACCCAGCGGCACAAACAACTCTAAACCAGCACAGAGGAAACCCTCACGACACTGACCAGTCTCACGGCCTACACTCCTGGGACGCACGGGATCAGCACCCAGCAGCAACACCGGCAGACCCGGCGGCACTGGCCCCACGCAGGGGCATCGGCTGAATGAGCTCTCTTGGACAATCCAAACAACCCCAAGCATAGCATACAAGGACACAACGCCCATACCTCATCCATGCCGAACTGTGAAGCGGCCGTAATATGCTGAGACTTGGGTGAATGCTAGCTGACATTATACCATCAGACCCAGTGGTTTCAGTATACCTTGCAATCTTACCAAGTTCCAAGTTCCTGCTGACTACCTCTTTCTTACCTAAAGAGAACTGAGTACCTGAGGTTTTTCATACTACTAGCCATATATAGAGCGCATTTAAACTATGTTTATATCTAGTTTGTATTTACTTCTGCTCATCACTCCCACCAATAACAAGACAGGAGGTAACCCACTGACAAACGACACTAACCCATAATCTGTGTGCCCGTTTGTCTTCTTTCGCAAAATCCAGCCTATAACCTATGGCGCACACTAATATTGTATACCCCTGAGTGGTACTTACTGTCAGTTAATCGGTCAAATAAGCTGGTTAATATTCTTGAAACGAGCGAATACTTATGCTAATACATAACGTGTGAGAATTTTGCATTACGCGTAGCTTGTTCATAACTAAACTGTGGACCTAATCTCCTGCTACTTCATGTTATTTCATGTTTGTATATATTACTTGCTCAGTTGACGACAATAAGCCGTCGGTTTAATGCCATACGTACGAGCACCCGAGATAATACTCTGAGCCAGTTAGGCAAAGTTAAAACGGCTCTAATTGCTATTGTACAGGTTAGAATCATAGCTTGTAGTATGAATAAAGCACTGTGACCCACCTCAATAGACAGGCTTTGCTAGCCAACACACAAAATGTTTATAAACCTAAATGTGTTACTAACCTGTGTTTTTCTATCCTTTAAAAAATTTGTGCGGTTAAGTCATGCCATGACTATGTATGCCAATGAAACGCCTGTAAACGCTGTTGTGGTGCTACAGGTATCTCTGTTGTAAAATCTAATGCACAAGAAAAATAAAGAATTATAAAAAAAAAAAAAGAAATACAAAGTTAAGAAAATCACCTCTGTGGCGAACACCCCGATGGGAAGAGGGGTTTCGCCGCCAGAGATGTTCTTTTTCCCAATCTGAGTAGAGCTGCAATGATCCTAGAAGCGATGATCCTAAAACGTAGTGAAATAGCTATTGTTGCTGTTCCCTACAAACACGAGACGAGGCTCTGTGTGAGTGTAAAACTGGAACTGGTTTAATGGGAGACACAGCTGGCCTTTTATGTAAGTCCCCAGGCAAGGGATTTCTGGTGACACATTCCAGGGACATTTCCCACTGGACTTGAGAGGGGACAGCAACATAAGCACACACATAATTACATTACCTCTCTAGTCCAGGACAAGCGTAATAAAAATACGTAAAGCTATAACTTTAATATTAAGATATCCCTACAAATATTATATCCCCGGATAGCCTGAGTTTGAGCGCCCAACATGTGTCGAAATCACTTTGATCCCACGTATGTAGCTGAAGCGCCACCGGGGTATAGTTTTGAACAACCGCACATGAGGCGACTGCCCAAAATAGTTCCACGAAATCAGGCTGTGCGGTCGGTCTATTTCGGGAATACTAAACTCACAGTTTTACATACAAAACAGAGTTCGGGAATACGTTTTCAGAGTATTGGTCATTCGACTAATGTTTTTACCGAATGCTGTTTCGTTCTGATGACTAGTGCCCAACATACTGGCGTATGGAAGTCCTAGCGGTGTTCGCGCTGTCAAGTAGCCAATTTTAGTTCCATACACTCGATGACCAAACACCACTGGCTGTGTTCGTGTTCCAAGATGGACGCTGCCACATGTTCGCACATACGAACGACGACCACCCAGCCGACCGTTTAGAATGTTGAGTTGCTTGCGGTTTTCAGAGGTGTTAGTTAGGTTAATGGGGTCAACCATGTCACACTCTGCACCTGGGTGGTTGGTCGTTCAGTAGATTGGTCAGTATTCGAACGGGGCAAAGTGGAAATAGATAGGGGATGTATTCCACCGAGCAAACAGGCGAACAGGATCGAAAGTGCTATAAAAGCCAGGGACAGGGAGATCTGTCACAACCACCTTTCACAGACAAGGAACAAGCTACAGAAAGATAGCGAAGACACTGAATGTTCCTAAAGACACCGTTGGAAGCATAGTTTGCAAGTTCAAAGTTGAAGGAACAGTGGTTACACTACCTGGATATGTTAAAAAAGGAAGCTATCAATGGCTGCAACCAGATTTCTGAGAAGGCAGGTTGTATAAAACCCTTGAGTAAATGCAAAAGACCTGCAGCAAGACTTTCAGTGAACATAGTAAGGCGTGTATTAAACGCAAAAGGTTTTCAAGACTTACACCTCTACTGACCCAAAAGCACAAGAAAAGTCTGCTTCAATATGCTCAAAACATAAATAAATACATATAAAAAAGCCACAGAAGTTTTGGGACTCTGTTCTGTGGAGCGATGAAACAAAAATGTAAAACTTTTACACCCAATGGATTACCGGTATGTCTAGAGGAAGGAGAATAAAGCATATGCTGAAAAGAACACACTGCCTACAGTTAAGCATGGTGGTGGCTCAGTGATACTCTGGGGCTGCGTTGTCACTGGAAACCTGCCGCATGTGGAAGGCAAGATGGAATTATTGACGTATCAGGAAATCCTAGGAGAAAACGTGATGTTGTATGTGAGGAAGCTGAAACTTGGGTGTCATTGGACCTTCCAACAAGACAATGATCCAAAGCATACCTCAAATTCCACCAAGACTTGGTTGCAGAAGTAGTCCTGGAAAATTCTACAGTGGCCAACACAGTCACATGACTTGAACGCCATAGAAAATCTCTGGTGGCATTTGAAGAAGGCAGTTGCAGCACGCAAACCCAAAACTATTACTGAACTGGAGGCCATTGCTCATGAACAATGAGCTAAGATTCCTCAGGAACGCTGCCAGAAGCTGGTGTCTGGCTATGTATCTGGTTTGCAGCATGTCATAATGGCAGAAGGGTGCTCTACTAAGTAGTAAAGATGCTTGCTATGAAGGGCAATAATTTTGAGACTTAAAAAGTCATAATTTGAATTTGTGGAAACCACATGAAGATTTCATTGTGTTGAGCTATTTCAATTGCAAAAGCCAGATGATGCCATACGTTTTGAACATTTTGAGACACAAGCTTACAGGTAGGTCAATTAAATCTAGGTTAGGCAGGGTGGACTGGAGAGCTATTACCACCAGAGCCCAGGCTACAGTGAAATAAAAAGGTGCCCACCCAGAGTTACTTAGAGAGGGAAACCTCATGCCAACACAAACTGTGATTTCTCACCTCTGAAGCAATAATTGATCTGGACCTGTCCGAGAGGGTTCTTAACGAAAGCTCCACGTGGCACCACAGCCGCCTCCTTGTCTATCAATGCAATTGTAGCAACCAGACGGGACTCTTCCTTTATGTGGGTCTAAAGAAATACACAGATGCACACAAAAATACTGAGAAACATTCGCCCCATTTATATCTACATCATGCCTGCCCACTACTAAAGCAAAGTAAATGATATACTTGTCAGGACACTTATAGTGGGGCTCCTGCATGGATAGATGCACGTATATAGAGAAAGGCAGGAGGTCGATGATGATAGAAACCTCATCTTCATTAACCGGGAACTAAAACTAGCTTAGGATACATGGAGAAACGGGGTTTACGAATGGGAGAGTGAGAAGACATTATTAATAATTATTTTAGAGAACGCAGCAGAATTAACAACAGTGAGCTCAGTGTGGGAGGGAAGCAGTTAATTAAAAAGATAGTTGGGACTGTGAGAATAGATGGTCATTAGGAAGTGGAGGAGGTACACATGACAACGGACACAGGTGATCTACAAGAGTGTAGGATGACATCACAGTGCGGCATATCAGAGGTCATGTCAGCCATGGCTGAGCACCCATAGAGGCAGCGGGTTAGTGAGCCATGCGAGAAGGAAGTAATACAGAGAATGTGGAACTATCAGTGGAGGATGCAAAGAACCCAAACTGTAATGTGTTCTAGAACGAGATACGAATAACCAAGGAGACAGATTATTACAATATATAAAGAAATGTGTATGAATAGGATGTCAAAACAGGAAAAAAGATAGGAAAGAGAACATGGCACTAGGATCAAAGCACAGCTAGTTAAGGCCCACACCCCTGCCTTATTAGCACTAGGTGGCGCTATGTGGATGAGCTTGGATGACATGTTTGAAGATTCTGCTCATTAAATGGCATACAGACTACTTTGGTAATATTGTGTGACTATGCTGATTATACAAATGTCAGTAATTGATTTTAATGGCAAGACACACACTCACTGTATTGGGGATCATTTCCATCTAAATAATGTGTTCCAACGGGCTGATCTTTCTCACCTGTTGCTCCTCCCATACCTCGCCCCTCTGTCGATTCTTACACTGGCTTCCTGTAATCTATAGGAGTTAATTCGAAATACTAACCCTTACCTATAAATTTCTAACCAACTCTAGCCCCTCTTACAATTCTTCACTGATTTGTAAGTACGCCCCTTCTCGCTGCTCTGCCGGTGACCTTCTCCTGTCTGCTGCTCGCACCCTTACTGCTAGCTCAAGCTTACCCCATCAGACTCTCCCCTAGTCTTCAATCAATTAAATAGTCCCTTTAACCCCTTAAGGACACATGACATGTGTGACATGTCATGATTCCCTTTTATTCCAGAAGTTTGGTCCTTAAGGGGTTAAACGCATCTGTTCAGAAATGCTCATGGCTTCCCAGAGTAACTTCTATGTCACATATCTGTCTCTCGCTCTCTCCTATAAAGCCACACTACACTCTCACCTCCAGCTCTGCTACTTTCCCACGTTATTTTGCTGCCATTCCTATCGTGTTTTAATACTCCACCTCCTCTAGGCTGTAAGCTCGTTTGAGCAGGACCCTCATCTACCTATTGTTTCTGTATCATGTTATAATTGTCTCATTTATTGTTAAATTTCCCTCCTTTCATAATATTGCAAAGCACTACCAATAATAATAATAAAAAAAGGGGGAGCATCACCATCTTAAGAATACATTGCACATAGATAAATATACTATCTACACATTTCACAAAGCCCCCATTGTTTTACCATAAGTTTCCTAGGATACTAATAGGCCTGTAATAACATTATTGCTGAATAATTATATGTCCAAGTGGTTATTGGAGTAAAAGTTGCTGTTCTTGAGTCCAGATGATGCAATATAAAGTAAATAACTCCTGTTACTTACCGTTACTTCCTCGCTGTACTCTGCATTGCCTTCCCCCACCTTTCTCTGAGTGACATGTTCATACTCGTGGGATGGGTCTCCTATAAATCTGCCACGCACCACCTGGGTCTCTGCAATGAGGTCCTCAGTGGCCGGAGGTAGGAGGCACCAGTCCATGCAATTCAAACTGTAAGATAAGACACAAAGACAAATGTTCTTATTTTACAGATGTGGCAGACCACCCGGTCACCCAGGCGCCACGAAAGACATATCCACTGGAGTCAAAATAATATTTACCATCAAAATTACAAATGACAATAAGTTTCACAGACAGTCCTTTGTCAGTACACAAAAATAGGTACCATTACACATATTTTCCTTGTAACTAGGTAAAACACCTTTGAAAAGATCCAAACAAGCTTCAAGTACATTCAAACCAGCCTCAAAAGGCTGTAAAATATTAACAAATAGTTTAAGAATCACTCGGGAATGCATTCCCTAATGATTCACAATCTGCTTCCTGAATTAAAGTGTGACAAACGCTCCTTCCCACGGACGTATGCCATGGACACTGTTTGGGAGTTATTATATATGTAGCCGGATACAGGACCTAACTACACTGTATGGATATGAGCGCGATTTGCAGAACTTGGGCGCTCAGGTCAGGGCTGTTTAATAATGTATTGTTTGTGGGGTCCCCTTATTTGCAAATCATGTTTGGGCTTGATTGGAAGATTGTGCTTGTCCCATTCTAGATGTGATAAAGATGAGGCTTGAGTATTAATCAGTGGGTAGGTATTAATGTCTCTTCTGGAAATGATATTGGAACACAAAGCTTGTTCATATCAAAGGACTCCTTATCTAAGAGGAAATCAAGACATATGGCAAATGAGAGAGTTAGTTTATACTGAAACCAGACTTCCAGGCCACTTATGCGGGACCAGCTTCAAAGAGGAATTTAGGTTGTAAGCTCTGACCTCCCATACAATCAAATTAACTCCTTTTGCAATTGACAAAACTACCTCTACCAGGCAGCCAGTATGCACTACACAAATTACATTAAATGGCAATATTCTATAGTGTACCCTTGACATGACACCTCCCCCAGATGAGAGACGCAGTGGGAGAAGGCTCTCTACCTTGCATATCGGCACTTGTTCTTTTTTTGCTTTCCCACTCACTGCGCTCATTTAGTAGCTCTAAGGGAAAGAAACCAATGAAGGGATCTGAGTGATATTTCTGAAAAGTGTGCGCTCAGATCCAAGCCATTCGGTGATATTACTTTCGTGGGGTTCTGAAGTAATTAAAATGTATTTTTGGGGTGTTTTAAATTGTATGCTTTTCTGTACCGGGGAGATAATAGAGTTTGTACAGTTCCTGACTTGGTCAAGCCACAGCGACTGGGGCAGAAGCGCTGAGGTTTTCCCCTGTTCCAGCTAGGAAGCAGAGGTACTGAGCCGCAGTACAGGGCGCTCCGCTACATAAAGTATAGGCATCAAAACAACTTTAGTTTAATGAAGCTAGGATTAGTGCTGCTTGGACGGAATAAAAGTGATTTAACTCCTACATGGCTGAGAATTGAGCAGTGAGACTGCAGGGGCATGATCTATACACCAAAACTGCTTCATTAAGATAAAGTTGATTTGGTGACGATAGTATCCCTTTTTATAGAGGGAATATGAAAGGAACTGGATGGAATATGTACCCCAGATTGAATCTCCACTCATTATAGAGCATCCCTGCCTTTTGCCAAAGGATCGAAGAAGTGCAAAAACAATCTTGCGGGGGCGGGGCCGGGCCGACTGGACGCCATCTACATGAGCTCCAGCAACAAAATGCATGAAACAGCACCAATACAATTAAAAGCCGCACAAAACAAGTAAAACCAGCCGCACCTGACAGGGAGAAAACCCTGACTTTCAATCGGTGCCTACATGAAGTCGACCGCGGGACGAGCGGGCAGCGAGGACTGGGTCAGGCCTACACGCGGCCTCTGAGCACCGGCCGCCATTGCCGCAAACTGGCGCAGCATAGAGCCAGCCCGTCATAAGGCAAGCATTCCCGGCATGGGGAGACCCTCGGCCCGGGGCACGGCCCCGTCTCCCCCCCCCCGGCCGGTGGGGGTTATCCTGGCCACATGGCGGCGACAGGAACCACGACGGGAGCCCCCGCGTGGACATTATGCCGACTGCCTAAACTGGCAATGGCAAAGACGGCCAGCCAGCTGTACTGGACATCTACACTGAGGGGAAATACTTTTAGTGATGAAAGCACCCTGGCAGGGACAGAGAAGACACAGAAGCTCAGGAGGTTGGGGATCTGACGCAGCTGAGCCAAATTACTGAAATGGCTTCCCCTCAAAGGCACCGTTGAAAGAGGAGTGCAGAGTCATTAAAGGAGATAACTTACCGAGGGGAGACGACCTGGAAGGCAGGGGTGGACTCCGGTGCCGCCGCGCCCCTGAGGGACCCCACGCGATGCCGGCCAGCCTGCAGGAAAAGTGAGTGTCCGGGCCTCTGGGTCTGGGAGGTCCCCAGAGAGCCGTGTCCCTGAAGCTGAGAGCCCTGTGGGGTGGGTTTGCGCAGCCCCCCCGGCAGACCGGTAGCCGGGAGCGGCGTGCACCGGTCCCAAGTGTGAGGCCGGCACCAGGAGAGACAATGGGACACAATCTTCACTGGGTCTGAGGCGGTGCTGAGGAGGTGCAGGGAACGGGAGACCCGCGGATTCTAGGTGTGGGGGTCTAGCGGATAATTTCTGCCCCCGAGTGCCCACAGCATCGTGGAGGACTCAGGTGCTGGGCTGGAACTATCGCGGGGGGAGACTGACGGAGACTTGGCGCCCCGGGAGACGCGCCACGGCCATGCCATGGTGGGCCCTTATCGGATTAACATTACGAACAGCTCTGCTCTTACACTGTTATAGTTAATATGGTTATACTAGAAGTTATGAGGTGTACCTTTGAGCCTTAACCTGATGGGTCTAGCCTAAATGACACATGCACCTGCATATAGCAACTAAGATGTTTATTATCCGGCTCACGTGACTAGATAACAAATACGTTTAAGGGGCACATAATCTGGGCATTGCTGTTAGTCAAAATACTACAAAGCTGCACTGGGCTTTACATCAGGATAAGTTAAACATATGCACGTTATACATCTTAGCCCTCATTATGCGTACATTATGTGATTGCTCAGTTACTGTTATAATTTTGCGAGGAATTACTGATAGTCTAGCACTAGACTATACAATGTGACTTATACACATCAGCTTCAGAATGGATATGTAATGTTGTAGTGCCCCCACGGGCAAAAGCTTGACGCCACTTATTAATGCCTACTTGAATAGCCAGAATGTTGTATTATACGATGTATATTAATATGCTTATATCTTAACACAGAAATGACCGCGCTCATCTAGTCACATATATCATGTGTTAACTCATTCTGAGAAGACGCTTAAGGAACAGGCTCACATATAGACACCTTAGTTTATTTCTTTTAACACTGCATTAGTTTGCCTATATACTTCATTACATGTATTGCATGATCAGCTACAGTTTACCTCAGATAGACGCATTATAGGATGTTGTCACTTTTTATGCTGTAATGCTTAGAAATGTATTCCTGCAAAGTTCAAGTACGTTTATATGTTCTGATCACTACGCCTCTGCGCAGGCGATAATCTGCATTTATTCTTATGTGCTAACATTTAAGCCTCTACGTAGGCGACCGTTCACCTTAATGAATGCTATAACTTACTGCTTAAGCCCCTGCGTGGGCAACCTCTGGCTTTATTACGAACCAGTTCGCAATATGCACTTATATTGTGAAAACAATAAAAAATATTTAAAACAAAAACAATCTTGCCACCTGGTTGTACCAAGATGTTACCTGAGGAAGGCCCATTTCTAAAATATGGATTGGAATGCCAGAGAGAACAGGGGCTGCTCTGTTGGAACTAATGCCACTCTGCTCAGGAAATCTGCCAAAATATTTACTTTGCTCGGGAGATACACAGCCCTGAGACCTTCTATATTCTTCTATGCCCAAGGCATCAGAGGGAAATAATCTTCCTCAGACTCCTGCTTTTTGTTTCCCCTTGGTGATTGAAATTGGACACCACCAAAATGTTGACTACTTTCAATTTAGCCCAGAGATGTTTCAGAGATGGTAAGTGGAGAAGGGCCTGAAAAAACTGATTGAAGCTTTGTAACATTAGAGGACTGGTGAATTAATCTGTGGCTCCAGAGATCTTGTATATGGTGTGAACCCTGATGCACTCCCCAACCGGTCTGACAGGCATCCGTTGTCAACATTAAAGGAACACTATAAGGTCTGTTTTTAGAGTTAAAAACACTATAGTGTCCCTTTAACCATGGAATCTGGTTTTGGTGAGGCGCCTTGTCCTGAGGCTTCCATGGGGAGAGTGTCTGAACTCCCAAGAGGCTAGGGGTACCATAGACACAAGTAAGCCGAAGAAAAAAAAAAAAAGAGGTGCAAAATATCCTGCATCCAAATGAAGAGGACAGGGAAAAAAAAGACTGAGGGGTAGGGGATGGAGGTCCAATTTAGAAGTGGGAGAAGCTATACCCATCTGTATTGCTGCCATGGAAATATATTTGAACTTAGTAGGTATTATATCATTACTGGCTATGTAACATTATTATTATATAATTACCTGTAGAAGGTAGTTCTTCTCCTCGCCCCTGCTGCTATGTCATATTATATTATTATTAAAATTACCTTTAGAAGATCCTCCTAGCTATGTCAGATTATATTATTATAATTACCTGTAGAAGCTCCTCCTGGCCTGCAGCTCCTCTCCTGGTTCCTGTGCTATGTATTATTATATATTATGATTATTACCTGTAGAAGGTTTTCCTGGCCTGCAGTTCCTCTCCTGGCTCCTGTGCTATGTCTTATTATATTTCTCACCGTGGCATCCAGACGGCCAGACATGGTCACTCCAGAAGTGCCCAACAGGGGATTTGAACTGTGGTCCTCATGTGTCCTGTTCCTGCGTTCTTGCCTCTGAGACACTTCAGAACTTGTTTATTCTAGAATTGTCTGCAGTACTAGTGGGCTGGACTTCACCAGTGGCTCCTACCTGTCTATCAAAGTCCACCTGAGGCAGATTGATCATTACTCCAGGTAGGTATAAAACACTGCCTCTCCCTGAGCGCAGTGTCAGTTCATTGTACCCTGTTTCCTAAGACTGACTTGACCCTTTCTTCTTGGATTATCCGTTATTGCCTGTTCGCTGCATGCCCTGACTTTTGGAACCGTGTCTGACTACTCTTCTGGATTTGCCCTTGTCTGTACCGCGTATTGGAAACACCTTTCATGCAAAGCCCCCGTGCACAGATTCACATTTCTGGTGGTTTCTAACCTTACCACCTTGCACTGTGTATATCTGCAAGGGTGAGCACAAATCTCTGCCTACCGGACCCCAACTAAGGTAAGCCGTGACATAACGAACTGACCATCATGGAAATGTTCAAACTGCTTACCAAGCAAGTATCCAGCCTAGCCCAGACTGTTTTGGAGCTGCAGCGAGAAGTTCAGATATTTAAAGGCACAGTGCGCCTAGCCCCGGAACCTGCTTATTCTGAGCCATTCGTTGTTATGCCTGAGAGATTTGATGGTTGCTGTGCATCCTTCCAGTACTTTAAGGTGGATTGCAAGTTGTTATTTGCCTTAAAGGACCACTCTAGGCACCCAGACCACTTCAGCTTAATGAAGTGGTCTGGGTGCCAGGTCCCTCTAGGATTAACCCTTTTTTTTATAGTTTATAAATGGGTTAATCCAGCCTCTAGTGGCTGTCTCATTGACAGCCGCTAGAGGCGCTTGCGTGCTTCTCACTGTGAAAATCACAGTGAGAAGACGCCAGCGTCCATAGGAAAGCATTGTAAATGCTTTCCTATGAGACTGGCTGAATGCGCGCGCAGCTCCTGCCGCGCATGCGCATTCAGCCGAAGAGTAGGATCAGAGGAGGAGGAGAGCTCCCTGCCCGGCGCTGGAAAAAAGGTAAGTTTAACCCCTTTCCCCTCCCCAGGGCCCGGCAGGAGGGGGACCCTGAGGGTGGGGGCACCCTCAGGGCACTATAGTGGTCCTTTAATGCCTCAGACATATGCCACTGACTTCATCTTGGTCCGAGCGGCCATCAACCTTCTGTCTGGACGGATCAAAACATGGGCACATCAGATGTTGCAGGCTTAGAGTCCTGTCCCTGACAGTTGGGGATCCTTCATGAGTGCGATGGAAGCGCAGTGCAAGACCTGTATTAAAACCACTGCGAAAAAGGCCAGTCCCACGTACCAGAGGATCCCAAATTCCCAGAAACAGGGAGACCCAGTACCAATGTCAAACCTCCTTGTTGCCTCCTTATGATCCGGTTCCTAGGAAGACTCCAGAGGTATCTAATGTTCCTCTTGACTTCGAGGAACCTAGGGAAATAGGACTTGTCCGGATCAAAGTGACGCATGAAGAAAGAGACCGGAGGAGAAGCCATGGCCTTTGTTTTTATTGTGGAGAAAGGGGTCACTTCATATCTCATTGCCCTGTTCGCCCATCTAAGCTTCCAGCTCTCTGGCTACCACCTTTCTTCGTCTTGCGTTAGCTGCATGCCAGCCTAAAAAGTTTCAAAGAAGCAGTCATTCCTGCCCATTCTTGACCTCCCTGAGAAACTCTCCATCTCCTGCTCCAAAGAAGTCTGCACCTTCTCCTGAAGACACTCCTGTTAAAGCTGGTACCATCACCACTTCCTGTCTGCAAATTATACCTATGCCTCAAATGGTACTAAGTCCGCATATCAGATCTGGAAATATTCGAAAAGGCATTGAAAGCCGCGAACTCTACTGCTTGTGACGTACCTAAGGCAAAAAGTTCAGAGGATATGCCTTCTGGAATCTAGGTACTTACCACCTGCACCTAAATCATCGAAAACCTTGACCTCTCTCCAGTGGTACCAGAAACTGGTACTATAGAGCCCCATGCTTTAAGGAACGCCACCCTGGAGACTTCGATTACAAGGAGTATCTTAGTGATAGTGAAACTGACGATGAGGTGCTATGAAGAGCCTGTTCACGCCCAGAGGGCGTTCTTAAAGGAGGGGTACTGTCACGGAACCATGACATCCAGGCGGGGTTGCCCTAGAAGTGCCCAACAGGGGATTTGAACTGTGGTCCTCACGTGTCTTGCCTCTGAGGCACTTCAGAACTTGTGTATTCTAGCATTGTCTGCAGCACTAGGGGGCTGGACTTCACCAGTGGCTCCTACCTGTCTATCAAAGTCCACCTGAGGCAGATTGATCATTACTCCAGGTAGGTATAAAACACTGCCTCTCCCTGAGGGCAGTGTCAGTTCATTGTATCCCGTTTCCTAAGACTGGCTTGGCTTGTGACCCTTTCTTCTTGGATTATCCGTTATTGCCTGTTCGCTGCATGCCCTGACTTTTGGAACCGTGTCTGACTACTCTTCTGGATTTGCCCTTGTCTGTACCGCATATTGGAAACACCTTTCATGCAAAGCCCCCGTGCACAGATTCACATTTCTGGTGGTTTCTAACCTTATCACCTTGCACTGTGTATATCTGCAAGGGTGAGCACAAATCTCTGCCTACCGGACTCCCAACTAAGGAAAACCATGACAATTTTATTAATATAATTTATATATTATGATTATTACCTGTACAATGTCCTCCTAACTCTGTGCCCTGGGCTATGTCATATTATATTCTATTATTTATTATTATATATTCTGATGATTATTACCTGTAGAAGGTCCTCCGAGCTCGCAGTTCCTCTCCTGGCTCGGTGCCCCAGGCTATGTCATATTATATTATTTAATATATATTCTGATTATTATTACCTGTAGGAGGTCCTCCTGGTTCTTTGCCCTGGGCTATGTCATATTATATTATTTATTATTATATTATTTATTATGATGATTATTACCTGTAGAAGGTCTTCCTGGCTCGGTGCCCTGGGCTATGTCATATTATATTATTTGTTATTATTATTATTATTATAATTATTATATATGATGATGATGATGATTATTACCTGTAGAAGGTCCTCCTGGCTCGGTACCCTGGGCTATTTCATATTATTATATATTTATTATATTATTATTATATATGATGATTATTACCTGTAGAAGGTCCTCCTGGCTCGCAGTTCCTCTCCTGGCTCGGTGCCCTGGGCTATGTAATAGTCGCCCCGGACCCCCTGGATCTTGCCCCACAGGTAGACCCGGGCTAGCTGCATGTCTCTCCGCAGGAGGAGGAGGGAGGTGTGCAGGGCCGCACTCTGCTCGGAGCTCAGACCCTGCCCGGAGCCGGACACCAGATCCAGGGAAACCGGCAGCTTGTCCGCCTCCATTACACCGATACCGGGCTGGGGCCGAGATTACCGATACCGGGCTGGTACCGAGATTACCGATACCGGGCTGGGGCCGAGATACCGGGCTGGGACCGAGAGAACCGATACCGGGCTGGGACCGAGAGAACCGATACCGGGCTGGGACCGAGATTACCGATACCGGGCTGGGACCGAGATACCGGGCTGGGGCCGAGATTACCGATACCGGGCTGGGACCGAGATTACCGATACCGGGCTGGGGCCGAGATTACCGATACCGGGCTGGTGCCGAGATTACCGATACCGGGCTGGGGCCGAGATACCGGGCTGGGACCGAGAGAACCGATACCGGGCTGGGGCCGAGATACCGGGCTGGGGCCGAGATTACCGATACCGGGCTGGTACCGAGATTACCGATACCGGGCTGGGACCGAGATTACCGATACCGGGCTGGGACCGAGAGAATCGATACCGGGCTGGGACCGAGATTACCGATACCGGGCTGGGACCGAGAGAACCGATACCGGGCTGGGACCGAGATTACCGATACCGGGCCGGGACCGAGATTACCGATACCGGGCTGGGACCGAGATTACCGATACCGGGCTGGGACCGAGACTACCGATACCGGGCTGGGGCCGAGATACCGGGCTGGGACCGAG
>OW240913.1:371983960-372091289 GCA_933207985.1 Pelobates cultripes | reverse complement strand
TATCCCTATCCCTCCCAGCACCCCAACATTAACCTCCCCAGTACCCCAACATTATAACCCTATCCCCCCAGCACCCCAACATTATATCCCTATCCCTCCCCAGTACCCCAACATTATATCCCTATCTCTCCCCAGTACCCCAACATTATAACCCTATCCCTCCCCAGTACCCCAACATTATATCCCTATCCCCCCCAGCACCCCAACATTATATCCCTATCCCCCCAGTACCCCAACATTATAACCCTATCCTGCCCAGTACCCCAACATTACAACCCTATCCTGCCCAGTACCCCAACATTAGAACCCTATTCTGCCCAGTACCCCTTACCCAGTACACTATAATGCCTGTAATAGTGCCTCTATTAACCCTATCCTGCCCAGTGCGCCTCTATTAATCCTATCCTGCCCAGGGCTTACATTAACCTAATTCTTCCCAGTACCTCTTCCATCAACCATATCCTGCCTGGTGCCCCTTTCTATTAAAAGGACACCTTTAATAGAGGGGCACCAAAACAACTTTAGCTTAATGAAGCAGTTTTGGTGTATAGATCATGCCCCTGCAGTCTCACTGCTCAATTCTCTGCTATTTAGTGTTGTTTAGAGTTAAATCACTTTTGTTTCTGTTTTTGAAGCCCTAGCCACACCTTCCCGGGCTGTGACTCATCCAGCCTGCATGAGAACAATATGGTTTTACTTTCATTCATATTTTACTATCTTTAAAAGTATTTATCTCATGCTCTGAAAATTGAACTTTAAAGGACCACTCTAGGCACCCAGACCACTTCAGCTTAATGAAGTGGTCTGGGTGCCAGGCCCTTCTAGGGTTAACCCATTTTTTATAAACATAGCAGTTTCAGAGAAACTGCTATGTTTATTAATGGGTTAAGCCTTCCCCCTAATCCTCTAATGGCTGTCTCATTGACAGCCACTAGAGGCGCTTGCGTGCTTCTCACTGTGATTTTCACAGTGAGAGCACGCCAGCGTCCATAGGAAAGCATTGTAAATGCTTTCCTATGCGACGGGCTGAATGCGCGCGCAGCTCTTGCCGCGCGTGCGCATTCAGCCGGCGGGGAGGAATGGAGGAGGAGAGGAGGCAGAGAGCTCCCCGCCCAGCGCTGGAAAAAGGTAAGTTTAAACCCCTTTCCTCTCCCCAGAGCCGGGCGGGAGGGGGTCCCTGAGGGTGGGGGCACCCTCAGGGCACTATAGTGCCAGGAAAACGAGTATGTTTTCCTGGCACTATAGTGGTCCTTTAATCACACACAGGAGGCTCCTGCTGTGACTAGCAAGCTATTAACAGAGCAGGAAATAAGAATATTAAATAAAGGACGTGTAAACATTAGATCTATCTTTACAGGAAGTGTTTAGAGAGGCTGTGCAAGTCACATACAGGAAGGTGTGAATAGGGCTGCATAAACAAAGCGATTTAACACCTAAATGTTAGAGAATTGTGCGGTGAGACTACATGGGGCATCATCTATACACCAAAACTACTTCACTAAGCTAAGGTTGTTTTGGTGACTACAGTGTTCATTTAACTATATCCTGTACTGGTGAATAGTATTCTTGTAGTGCAGACTTATTACAATAATATGAACATGGCCTCCCCACGGTAATAAACAGCAGTGATAGGAGGAGTTGTGGCTAACAAATCTTTGCACCGGGCATAAAAAAAAAAAAAAAGTGGGAGAATGTATTAGTAGTGACGTGCATTCAGTTCCCGGTTTCATTTTGTTTTTGGGGTTTTCCCCCGCCCCACCCGCTCTTTTTTGAGCCAGCCCTTCCAATTCTCTTCTAGCCAGCCCGTCCCATCCCAGCAGCAGTAGACATGGTAGGCCAGGACTGGCCATAAAACACACATAGTAAATCCCATGTTGGGCTGTCTGGTATGTTGGCAGCAGCATAATTCCCGTCTCTCCCTGCCAGTGCTGGCATGCACCAAGTAGCATGTGCCTGGACTGAATGAGTGTTGTATGTTTTTAGGGGAGACTGTGTGTGGTGGCTGAGTGTTGTGTGTGTGTGGAGGGGGCTGAGAGTGGTATGTTGAGTGTGGTTTCTGAGTGTACATGTGTTTAGTAGCCTTAGGTTCTATATAGTGGATGCAGTGAGTGTGTGTGTGGTTTTATTTATTTTTTTATATGGGATGCAGTGTGTGTTTACAGTGGCTGTACTGTGAATGTGTGGGGTGACCGTGGGATATGATGATTTGGGGGCTGAGAGAGGATCAGTTTATTCATTCATATTAAAAATAATAGATTTATTCTCCTTCCCTGCTTCTCACCTTGTGCCAGGGAGTCAACACATTGAAAACCCCGGGGGTCCAGTGTTGCTCCGGTCCAGATGCAGACTGAGTATATCTCTCTTGAGAGCCCCTGTGGAATGTCGGAGTATTGTCATGTTAACACACAGCAACGTTCTGACAGTTCGGAGCTCGCAGGAGGAGCAGACTAGAGCCTATCTCAGTAGAGTGCTTTGGGAGGGCGAGGCAGATCTTTGGTGATAGGGGTAATATAATTATAATTGTCCTAATGCTGACAGGATATGCTTGTTTGGGATTGGAGCAAAATAATTTGATCTTCTTCTAGAGCCGTCCCTGATCTCCACCTATCTGTTCATACAGGGGTCATTTGGCAAAAACCCCAGGTGGTTCTGGAACCTATCAGCACCCTTCTGGGGGACCATGGTCAGGAAAAGGGGGTTAGAGACCGTGCAGAAGGTGATATGTGTCTAATAGACATGTGCAATTCGTTTCGTACCGAATGTACATTCGGACGAATTTTGTGAAATTCGGATACTTACGAATGTCCGAAGTTTGAATTGCTGAATAGCCAAACCGAATTGCCTTAGTGGGTTAGGGTTTAGGGTTAAGGTTTGGGTCCAAATTGCTGAAGTCCCGAATTTTGGAAGTGCCGAACCGAATGCCATTGGTCCGAAGCAGACTATTTTTTTTTTTTTCTTACCCGAATTTCCAAACCAAACCAAATTGTTTCCTAGTGTCTAAGCTCAGTAAAATGGACAATGGATGTGAGAAGAACCTGCATATAACTGCGAAGGATTCCCAATACCCAGTGTCTCCGCCTTACTCAATGACAACAAGATAGAACTGTGAGACTAAAGGCGAGATTTATCAAAGTGTCGTGATCAGAACTGCGCTGTAAATGTCTAAACGTTTCACAATCACTAGTGAAATGTTCCTGGTGACTTCACTGATTTCTAGGACTTTGTAAACCGCTTTAATAAGTGTCCATTTTAGTGTAAGAGAAGACTAAGTATTCCCTCTTCGGTGGAAAAACATGAAAATTTGCTCACATTTTCATAATTGCATAAACAAACAAAATTGTTTTAATGAATATTTCCCTTTAGAGATGGCTTTGGATTACCGATCACGCAGTATTCAGGTTTGGGGCTCACTGTGTCACATGTTAAAAAAAACAAAGCAATCGTGTTATTCTCCAATACATCTTCTTATCCATAGTTTAATGACAAGTAAACCCAGTCCTGACTGCAGAGATTATTCTGTCATTGATGGGAAATGTGCATCGAAACCTAGCATTGAGCAGAAATATCTTTATTTGGAATGAAGCAATTGCTGCACGTTTATTTTGCTGTATTCAACGATTTTAATTAAATCACCCCTTGCCTGGCATTGAAAGGTTATTAAGGAATTTAACCTACGCAGAGAACATGAAAAAGTGAATTGTAGTGAACTGGAAATTGTGAAGCAACAATACCCAAGGAATTCATCCCATCAATAAGGGAGATATCACTGAATGACTCCAATAAAATCTGGATCTAAGTCAGCCAATGTGGGCTCTGTGAATAGTGAAATATAACAACCAGCCAGGTGCTTAGAGAATAATGGTCCTTACCCTTCCATGCCCAGACTTAATTACAAATGAATCTCAAAGCCCCATAACCCAGTGATTACAAAACCAATGATTGCTCATTCCCCCGATCCCCCCAGCAGAGAAGCATGGAGTGTGGGAAATGTCTCAGTAAATATACAAAATAAATGGCTGATGCGTTAAACAAAACCTTGCCATAGTTCAAGGGCAAAATATTCAATCTTTCTCATGGCATTACTTAGGAATAACTTTGCAAACTAGCCCCAAAATAAAAATATTATGGCTACTTAAACAGACTCAGTGTTAAGAGTAAAGCCCGCTGAGTCTGCTCACGGCATCTGATCACAGCAGCATGATTTCAAAGTACTCACTTGGCCATTACTATGGACATCCTGTTACAGTGCTGGAGGCAGGCATTGTACCCTGTACACACCGGCACCGCATGCACCATACACACTGATACAGCATGCGCAGTACACACCGACACAGCATGCACAATACACACCGACACAGCATGCAAAGTACACACCGACACAGCATGCACAATACACACTGACACAGCATGCACAGTACACACCAATAGTGCATGCGCAGTACACACCGACACAGCATGCACAATACACACTGATACAGCATGCACAGTACACACCGACACAGCATGCACAATACACACTGATACAGCATGCACAGTACACACCGACACAGCATGCACAATACACACTGATACAGCATGCACAGTACACACCGACACAGCATGCACAATACACACTCATACAGCATGCACAGTACACACCGACACAGCATTCACAGTACACACCGACACTGCATGCACAATACACACCGACACAGCATGCACAGTACACACCAATAGTGCATGCGCAGTACACACCGACACAGCATGCACAATACACACTGATACAGCATGCACAGTACACACCGACACAGCATGCACAATACACACTGATACAGCATGCACAATACACACTGAGACAGCATGCACAATACACACTGATACAGCATGCACAGTACACACTGATACAGCATGCACAATACACACCGACACAGCATGCACAATACACACTGATACAGCATGCACAATACACACTCATACAGCATGCACAGTACACCCCAATAGTGCATGCGCAGTACACACCGACACAGCATGCGCAATACACACCGACACAGCATGCACAATACACACCGACACAGCATGCACAATACACACCCATAGTGAATGCACAGTACACACAAGCGCAGCACACACCAATAGTGCATGTGCACTACACACACGCTCAGCATGCGCAGTACACACAAGCGCAGCATGCGGAGTACACACCAATAGTGCATGTGCACTACACACACGCTCAGCATGCGCAGTACACACAAGTGCAGCATGTGGAGTACACACCAATAGTGCATGCACAGTACACACCAATAGTACATGTGCAGTACACACAAGCGCAACATGCGCAGTACTCACTGGGTGATGCAGTCAGAAAATTCTATCATATTTGATCGCAGTTTTGACGGCTGCTCCACAATCCAGCAGGCTGAATGCCTTAAACTGACTGACACGGCTTAGTATAAGTATAAAAATGAACCCAGGAAACATTTCACTTTTTGCTTCTTTCTGATTACATCTTGGGGCAAAGAGAGTCGCTTTAAAAAGTCCAACGCTCAGACTTCGCACATGAATATATTTCTATGGACTAAACCTTCACGCTATTTACATGGGAGCATTTTGAAATGTTATATGTAACCATTGTATCCCAAGTTTATAATCAAACCTTAAATAATCAAAGCTTAGTTGTGCACATTGCATTTTTTGCTGTGAATGTTGTAACCCTTAATATTATAATTTAAGATCTACAATTATCAAGTAAAGGATGACGCTATAATATGGAACTGGAATGTGTCTGCTCTTCATCAAAGCTCCTGGTTATAAATGCACAGTATGAAGAAATGGACCCGGGTCAGCCTGCAATTCTAATAAGAAATTAGTGAGCTGTAATATGAATTTATAGAGTCAGTGCTATCCTTTAACATGGATTAGTATCACAATGTGAACCTGACTCACACTTGGCTCTGGCGATCAATCAAGGATTGGCTCCAGCCAACCATAAGTGACTAGCCACCACTTGTAATACAATAACATTGCTGCCCATGGGCCTCTCTAAAAAAAGAGGAGAGCAGCAGGGCATGGGAGAGGTGGAGAGAAGATCCAGGCGAGAAGATAATTGTACATCAAGCTGGGATGTTCTGCTTGTTCAGGAATTGGGCCAAGCTCTTTAATGAGAAACAGACAGATTCTACTCCCCTCAAACAATGGGCTTCCTTGTGTACGTCCGGCCATGATTGGATTTCAAAGACAAGTTTACGAGATAATGGACATCTTAGGGAATACTGAGAATTGTGAAAGGAGAAGGTCAGGTGCCTTCATCACAAACAGGGCAGGGGCCAAGGGATGGAGCTGGTCTACGGCTGTCCAAATTGCCAAAAGAAGTTACTTTGTTCCAACTGTTTATTTATCATTTAGGATTGATTTGACCGTTATTGTGGAAGTCCCATTGCTGCAATAATCACTGACTCACCATGGGTTATATAACAATAATAGACAATACATAAACTTGGGAAGTTATTTGTGGGGTTTTTTTCGCATGGCTATTGTATGTCTGTGGGACAGTGTATTTTATCCTATGTTTAGTCTGGGAGCACAGTGAGGGAGCTGTGTGATTATTTAGATAGAGATATAGCAGCCAGGCAGGCAGCACAGTGAAGGAGCCGTGTGATCTATAGCACCCAGACTGGCAGCGCAGTGAAGGAGCAGATAGTACAAGATGGTCAGTCTGGGAGTCCGGGTGTAGTGAAGGAGCATATAGTACAAGATGATCAGTCTGGGAGTCCGGGTGTAGTGAAGGAGCAGATAGTACAAGATGGTCAGTCTGGGAGTCCGGGTGTAGTGGAGGACCCGATAGTACAAGATGGTCAGTCTGGGAGTCCGGGTGTAGTGGAGGACCCGATAGTACAAGATGGTCAGTCTGGGAGTCCGGGTGTAGTGAAGGAGCAGATAGTACAAGATGGTCAGTCTGGGAGTCCGGGTGTAGTGAAGGAGCAGATAGTACAAGATGGTCAGTCTGGGAGTCCGGGTGTAGTGAAGGACCCGATAGTACAAGATGGTCAGTCTGGGAGTCCAGGTGTAAAGAAGAAGAAGATAGTACAAGATGGTTAGGCATAAACCGTATACCCTGCACACAAGATCCGCATGAATACTCTGGCCTTCTATCAAAGAGGCGCTCTGTGTATAGGATGGACGCTGCTGAATCCACCAATGCAGTCTTGAAAAAGGAAAAACACAGGCTGCACTCCAGGACAATGAAGGTAAGTTTTATTCGTGGGTTCACCACCTCACCAAGAAATAAATGTGACATTTCGGCTCCACAGAGCCTTAATCATGCAAGATTAAGGCTCTGTGGAGCCAAAACGTTGCACTTATTTCTTGGTGAGGTGGTGAACCCACGAATAAAACTTACTTTCATTGTCCTGGAGTGCAGCCTGTGTTTTTCCTTTTTCAGTACAAGATGGTAAGTCTGGGAGTCCATGTGTAGTGGAGGAGAAGACCATACAAGATGATCAGTCTGGGAGTCCAGGTGTAGTGGAGGAGAAGACCATACAAGATGATCAGTCTGGGAGTCCAGGTGTAGGGGAGGAGCACATAGTACAAGATGGTCAGTCTGGGAGTCCAGGTGTAGTGAAGGAGCACATAGTACAAGATGGTAAGTCTGGGAGTCCATGTGTAGTGGAGGAGAAGACCATACAAGATGATCAGTCTGGGAGTCCAGGTGTAGTGGAGGAGAAGACCATACAAGATGATCAGTCTGGGAGTCCAGGTGTAGGGGAGGAGGAGCACAAGATGGTCAGTCTGGGAGTCCAGGGGTAGGAGGAGCAGAGTACAAGTACTTTGGTGATGTTTTTCACCTTTTACAAAACCTTTGACACTTTTTAGCACGCTGCCTGTCTGTGGAGATGTTTTAAAGATTAAGTTAAAAAATGTTTGTGTTTTGATTGAATACAATGGGTTACTTTGTATGACGTGTGAATTCCTTGCGAGTTATTGCTTTATCCTTTAAATGCTGTTTGTTGCTCTGATGGTGAGTGTGTTGTGTTTGACTTACATACTATGTTTTGGGGAATCTATATTGCCTGGCGGTGTTTTACTTCCAGCATTGGTAGGGTTAAATTGTCTTCCAGTATTAGGGTGCATTCATTGTGGAGTTTATTGATATTAACCAATGTGTTAATGGTGTGAATATTGCTGAACAGTTTTAGCTACACAGAGCAGATATGGAATTATTTGGCTCGGTTATATAAGAGCCCATTGGTTTTATTGGATTAAATTAATTCCAGGTTAATCTGTCAGATCACACTAGGGCAGTGCAACTAATTCTAGGTTAATCACTCAGCTCACGCTAAAACAGTGTCACTAATTACAGCTCACACTAGGACAGTTCCACTAATTCCGGGTTAATATCTCAGCTCACACTAGGACAGTGTCACTAATTCCAGGTTAATCTCTTAGCTCACACTGGGACAGTGTCACTAATTCCAGGTTAATCTCTTAGCTCACACTAGGACAGTGTCCAGGGTAATTCCTCAGTTCACACTAGGACAGTGCCTCTAATTCTAGGTTAATCTCTTAGCTCACACTAAAACAGTGTCACTAATTTCAGGTTAATCTTAGCTCACACTAGGACAGTGTCTCTAAATCCAGGTTAATCTCTCAGCTCACACTAGGACAGTGCCTCTAATTCCAGGTTAATCTCTTAGCTCACACTAGGACAGTGTGCTTCAATGTGAGCAAGATATGACTTTGTTGCAGAGGGATTTAGATAGACTGGGTGACTGGACACTCAAATAGCAGATCAAATTTAATGTTGAAAAATGCAATTATGCACTTCGGCATAAAGAATGCAAAGGCAACGTAGACCCTTAATGGAAGCGAATTAGGGATAACAACACACAAAAAGGACTTGGGAATTGCAGGGGTCAAGTCCTGGGGAAAAAAGTGTGGGAACTCTCCCAAAAAAAACCCCAAAACACTTGTATGTATGTTTATATATATGTATGTGTGTGTGTGTGTGTGTGTGTGTGTATGTGTATATATATATATATATATACACACATACATACACACGCGTGCACACACACTCACACAGTGGTGTATTTTAATTTTATGCTGCCCTAGACATGACTATAGAGCACCCCCCTAATCTAAATTTACCACTCCTTCATGTCAAGGGCGCACCGCTTCCTGATTAAGAACCCACCCCTTCCTCTTTAGACTCCACCTTTTCCTGCTCCTTTTAAAGAAATACTATAGTGCCAGGAAAACAAAGTTGTTTTCCTGGCACTATAATTCCGTATAGTGCCCCCCTCCTCTCATGTCCTCCCCTCCCCCACTCGACACTGAAGGGGTTAAAATCCTATGGGTATTTAGCAGATGCTGGATGTCCTCATGCCAGGGCCGGACTGGGAGAAAAATTCAGCCCGGGCATTTTTTTAGCACAGCGGCCCACTAAGAAGGGGGCGGGGCAGAGAGGGTGTGTTTCGTCATCACCAAAGACAAACACGACCCCTCTCAAAGTGAGCGTTGGGTCAATGCTCTTCCAGGGCAGAGCTCTGCTAAGAGCTCTAGCATGAGAAGAAAAAAAACCCTGTATTTGTTCTGCACAGTGCAAGCAAATTTAATAACATGCTTGCACTGTGTTTCCTTGAAACTTGTCTCTGGTGTCTCTATAAATGGATACCAGGAGACAAAAGGGCAAGGAAAGAGTATTGTGCATGTGTTTGGAGCCTGCTTTGGGATTGTGTGTGTGCAGAGTGAGCTGGTCGTGGTTTGGTATTGTGTAATAAGGTTGGTTTTAGTCGTGTTGTGTTTGTGGTGTAATGTAATGCATATGTGGCTAGGAGCTGAAGAGAATGTGTGTATAGGGGATGTAGTAAATGTATGCACACAGGCTATAGTGTGTGTGTGTGTATATAGGTGATGTAGTGTTTGTAGGGGTTGTAGAGAGTGTGCGTTTAGGGGTGTAGCATGTGTTTGTTTACAAGGAATCTAGTGTGTGTGTATCAGGGATCCAAAGTGTGTATGTTAGGAATGTAGTGTGTGTAGGTGGTGCAGTGTGTGTGTGTGTGTATACAGGAGTCTAGTGTGTGTTTGAAGGACCCAGAATGTGTATGAGATCTAGTGAGTGTGTGTATATAATGGAATCAGAGTGTATATAGGGATTTAGTGTGTGTATATGATCCATAGTTGGGTAAGGGATAGTGTGTCTGGAATGTAATATGTTTAGGGGTGCAGTATGTGTGTGAGGGGTTCAGTGTGTGTGAAGGGTGCTGTGGTGTGTGTTTATATAATATAAAATATATATATATATGTTTGGAAGTATTGTATGTGTGTGTGTGTGTTTAGTGCAGTGTGTTGGGGTTCTGTGTGTATGTGTGAGGTGTGCAGTGGGTGTCTGTGAGGGGTGTAGTGTGTATGTGAAGGGTCCAGTATGTGTGTGTAATGGATGCTGTGTTTGAAGGGTGCTGTGTGTGATGATGCTGTGTATGATGTGTTTAAGGGTGCTGTGTTTAAGGGTGCAGTGTGTGTGATTTGTGTGTGAGGGTGCTGTGTGTGCTGTGTGTGTGGGTGCTGTGTGTGTGGTGTGTGCTTTGTGTGTGTGGGTGCTGTGTGTGATTTGTGTGACGGTGCTGAGTGTGCTGTGTGTGAGGGTGCCAAGTGTGATGTGTGTGAGGGTGCCAAGTGTGATGTGTGTGAGGGTGCCGTGTGTGATAGTGCTGAGTGTGATGTGTGTGAGACTGCTGAATGTGATGTGTGTGAGGGTGCTGTGTGTGATAGTGCTGGGTGTGATGTGTGTGAGACTGCTGAGTGTGATGTGTGTGAGGGTGCTGTGTGTGATAGTGCTGAGTGTGATAGTGCTGAGGGTGATGTGTGTGAGACTGCTGTGTGTGAATGTTAAAAGTGATTGTGTGTTGGGAGGGTAAAAAAAAACAACAACAAAAATGCATTATATCTCCCCCCCTCTCCTTACCTTTAGCCTGGGAGGGGTCTGGCACGGTGGTATCTGGGAGGAGGGGGGGGTGGCACTCATCATCCCTGGTGGTCCTGTAGGCTAGAGTTCACACTCACGAGATCCGGTCGTTGCCATGGCAACGCGCCGGATCTCGCGAGAGGAACCCGGCGGAGCTGCAAGTTAGAGCTCCGCCGGGTCCTCTCCCTCCCTCCCCAGCCGCAGGTCTGTTTAAATGGGCCGGTGAGGGAGCTCTTTGATCTCCCCATCGGCCCTCCGTGGAAGACAGCGGGGCCGGCGCTCGGATAGTGCCGGCCCTGCATAGACCGGCATGGGAGATCCTGAGACCTCCCCTGCCGGCCTCGTCCCATGGACATCGCGGCCCACCGGCATTTGCCCGGTGTGCCCGATGGCCAGTCCGGGCCTGCCTCATGCACAGGGTGAGGACGTCCAGCATCAGTTAGGTGACTTTTGGTCACCTAACTACCCGAAAGTCCCTCTAGTGGCTGTCTGATAGACAGCCACTAGACTTGGAGTTACCCCTCAGGTAATTATTGCAGTTTCTGAGAAGGTTTAAGGGGACTGGGACACTGCACCCAGACCACTTCAAGGAGCTGAAGTAGTCTGGGTGCCTATAGTGTCCCTTTAAGCACACTCTCTGACAGACACCCACACTGGCAGATACACACTGTAAGTAACACACACATACGTCACTGATTTGACACACACATTCACTGACACACACTCATTCATTGACAGAGAGACACACACTAATAGTCACACACACACTAAATGACAGACTCACTTATTTGACAGAAACTTACAATAACGTATGCACATACATGCAATTGCAAACATACACATGCATACACTAACAGAAGCACATACACTCACATACACACGTACAAACGCTAACAGACATAAATACACTCCTACACACACTGAGACAAACAGACATCCACAGACAGACATCCACACATCCAGACATCCACAGACAGACATCCACACATCCAGACATCCACAGACAGACATCCACACATCCACAAACAGACATCCACACATCCACATCCACAAACAGACATCCACAAACAGACATCCACACATCCACATCCACACATCCACAAACAGACATCCACAAATCCACAAACAGACATTCACAAATCCACAAACAGACATCCACAAACAGACATCCACATCCACACATCCACACACAGACATCCACACATCCACAAACAGACATCCACATCCACACATCCACAAACAGACATACAGACATCCACAAACAGACATCTACACACAGACATCCACAAACAGACATACACACATCCACACACAGACATCCACAAACAGACATCCACACACAGACATCCACATCCACACATCCACACACAGACATCCACACACAGACATCCACATCCACACATCCACAAACAGACATCCACAAACAGACATCCACATATACAAATTAATAATATTATTAAAAAATTAACATATCCCACCCACCCAGCATCCCTACCTTTCCCTGGGGTCCAGTGGGGCTGCAGTGAGGACGGCTCTCTCCCTGTCACACGCGGAGAGGGAGCTGTGTGCTCTCTGCTCCCTCTCCGCGTGTGACAGGGAGAGAGCCGTTCGCCGGGGGGGAAATCCATCAGGTTCCCCCCCCCCATGACAGGGGAACACAGGGCATTTGGGGGCGGCATTTGCCGCCCCCTGAGTGCCTGCAGGGGGAACGGCGTTCCTGCTGTGAAAAAAGTGCAGGAACGCCGTTCCCACGCGTTCCTGCAGGACTCGAGCCCTGGGGAATTGTTATAGACAACAGACTATGCAACAATGTGCAATGTCAATCAGCAGTGGCTAAGGCCAGTAAGGTATTGTCATGCATGAAAAAGGGCATTCATTCTCGGGATGAGAATATCATCTTGCCTCTTCATAAATCACTGGTAAGACCACATACTGAATATGCTGTGCAATTTTGGGCACCTGTTCTAAAGAAGGATATCATTGCAATAGAAAAAGTGCAGAGGCGGGCTACAAAATTAATAAAAGAAATGGAACTTATCAGCTATGAAGGAAGGTTAACAAATTTAAACCTATTTAGTTTGAAAAACAACGCCTCAGAGGGGATATGATAACATTATTGTAACGGAGCTCCTTGTACTCCGACTGAGTACCCTCCGTTGATGGATGCTCCTAGCGCTTCCTGAGGACTCCAAGCGCTGCAGCAGACACCACAACCACCGCAGACTCCGCAACCACCATATCTTGACTGGAGTCTCGCTGTCTTCCTTCCACCCTGGATCAGCTTCTGTCCTCCAGGAGTGTGTGGGAAAGAACTCTTCCTTCCACCCTGTATGAACCTCCAGCATCCAGGACTGTGTGGTGAAGACCCCTCCTCCAAGGAGAGCGTGTCAGGAACAAGCTCTTAAAAGAGCTAAGGGGAGCATGCAGAGCATAGCAATCCCCAGTGTGATTATAACATCTCCCTCCAATAATGAGACAAGGCTACATTTAGAGGGATCAAGAAGAACTGTCAAAACCTTTATTTCCCTTGGGACCAGCCAATAGGGTCACCACAATAACATTGTTGTGAAACCTCAATAAAATCACAAACAGTTAAACCGTATCAAGCAGCACACAGTGACTTATCACAACACAATGGCACATTTTTAAAGGGGTGGGGGGAGACAATATTTAACAGTAAATATCTCACCTGCCTGCAGAATTAGCAATATGCAAATCTACCCGAATATGCAAATGAACCAGTCTTGCAATTCAGGTAGTGCATATTGCTGTTGCTACCAACAGAGGGCACTAGACAAGCTCCATAGCCAAACCCACCTAGTTGATAGCAAACCTCAGCAATACAAGAGAGCAGGCAATACATTACACAGTACACACACACACACTATAAACAATTACATTACACACACCCTGCACCTATAATGGGTACAGGGTGACTAAAACATAAGATAAATAAAGCAGCCTCCATAAATAGTCTGTCTGAAGGTAGACTAGGGGCTTTAAAGCCAGATACATGAAAGAGTCATAGTCACAGTCGAGGAGGCTGGCAAGTAGGCCTCTCCAAGACCAAGTGGCGAAGGGCACTTCGTCACAATTATACAAATATATTCGGAACCAATAAAAACCATTGTGTGGAAATCTATTCACAAACCGGACTTTACATAGGACACGAGGCCATGCGTTTAGACTGGAAGAAAGAAGATTTCGTCTAAGGCAAAGGAAAGGTTTTTTACTGTAAGAACAATCAGGATGTGGAATTCTCTGCCTGAAGAAGTGGTTTTATCAGAGTCCATACAGATGTTCAAACAGCTACTAGATGCATACTTGCAAAAACAGAATATTCAGGGTTATAATTTTTCAATGTAGGGTAATAACTACTTGATCCAAGGATAAATCTGACTGCTATTCTGGGGTCAAGAAGGAATTTTTTTTCCTAGTTTGTTGCAAAATTGGTGTTCTTCAAACTTTTTTTTTTGCATTTTTTTGGATCAACAGCAAAAAACAAATGCGAGGAAGGCTGAAGTCTCTTTTCAGCTATGTAACTAATTCCAGGTTAATCTCTTAGCTCACACTATGATAGTGTCACTAATTCCAGGTTAATCTCTCAGCTCGTAACGTCATTATAACCAAGTTTAATGGTACGTTTAACTTTTACTGATCTTGGAATGAGGAAAAGCAGAGTAGAATTGAACCTGTGGGTTAAACATGTTTTATGTATATTGGGCTGGAGCAACAAACAATAATCAGTCAAATTGCTTGTTTTACCCCAATTTGCTTCCAAAATATCTGCCTTTTACTCTGATAATCTAACACACAATGGGTTCACTGATAGTGGTGCAACAGTGGCACCCAGTGGACATTTTAGAAACTACACATAGTGAGCTGTTGTAAATGTGTTTTATAGTCAATTTATGGAGATACACATTCTCAGAATATTATTTATTAAATAGAGACTAACTAGGTCTATGAAGGTTAATTTAAAGTTAATTCAAAGCAAATTTCAAATTTAAGGTAAAAATAGCTGTAACGAACCCCTTGTATTTCGTATACTCCATTCGTTCGCATACCTCCGAAATGCTAGAGGCTTAAGTGATTATAGCCATTCACATAGAACGCTAGTTTGTACTCTCCCGAAATCCAAAGGTCATGGGAAAAATAAATCGGTTCGCCATTTGCATACCCAAACATCAGCCGAGACTTGATGAAGGGTACAACTGGAATGTTTTATATCGGCCAAATGGCCTACTTATTTACACAGACCCCCAACATGTGGTCTCAAGCAAAGACATAATAAAACATGCCCAAAACACTCCCACAACACACCCCGGTGTCTCTGTGTCTGGGAGATAATTTTGTGTACTTTGCTTAAATTATCTCCCAGGCACTAGCTACAAAATATAAAATCTAAAATACCCCCACAAATCTTATATCCCCGGATAGCCTGTATCTGAGCACCCAGTGTCCAAATAGCACTCAGATCCCACGAATTACCCACCAGGGTAAAGTTCTGACCGATCTTTCCGGAGTCCCAAAACAAAAGAAATACAGAACGATTCCCCTGGCTCATAGGTAGCAATTGTTCGCCTTGTTCATGTGAACAATCCTACTGAACAGTGTTCTCCTGGCTTGTCATGGAAAGAAGCAGGCGTTCGTGCCAAATCACCGGTGTTCGCGGGGTCGAGTGTCCACATTAGAGTTCCAGACATTCGACGACTAGGTACTGCTGCCTGCTTCCGGGAGACAAGATGAGCACTTAAGTTCGTTGTTTCTGTGAAGTTAAATAAACCAGAGGGTGGTCGGTGTTCAGTAGATTAGTCTACCGAACGCAGGGAAAAATAACTGGGACAAAGAAATATGGGGTTTTGTCACATTGCTTGCCCCCAGTTCCATAGTGTGGCATACCTGCCTAGACCCTGACTACACTACCTGTCTGGGAAGGGACTTTTTGGTCAGGTCAGTGAGAGGCTTAGCGAGGGCACTGTAGTCGGGAACAAACTTGCGGTAGTAGCAGTAGCCCCCGGGTCCCTAGAAACGATAGTACTTGCGTCTTGGTATGGGGTTGGGACCAACTGACAATAGCCTCTACCTTGGCAGGTTCTGGTCGCTGATGTACAGAACCTACTCTATGGCTGAGGTACTGTACATCGGCCATACCGACATGGCACTTGTCTGGCTTCAGTGTGAGCCCAGCTTCCTGAATTCTCTTAAGTATCATAGATGGGTGTCTAAGGTGGTCCTCCCATGTGCGGCTGTAGATAGCTATGTCATCTAAATACACACATATAAATTCCGGAAATCCCTCGGCCATCCACTGAAAGGTAGCCGGGGCATTCTTCATTACAAAAGGCATAACCTTGAACTGGTATAGCCCAAACAGGGTGACAAATGCAAACTTAGGGATAGCCGTTGGCTCCAGGGGGATTTGCCAATAACCCTTGCACAGATCTATGGTAGTTAAGTAATTCCCCCCTGGGCCATTTGATCTAGCAGCTCATCTATCCGGGGCATAGGGTAGGCATCCGTGACTGTCTGGTCATTAAGTTTCTGGTAGTCGATACAGAAGCGAGTCGTACTGTCTCGCTTAAGTACCAGCACTACCGTAGAGGCCCAGGGGTTCTGAGATGGCTCTATGACCCCTAGGCTTAACATTTCCTGAATTTCTTTCAGCATGTTCTCTCTAACTGCTTTAGGGATGCGGTTGGTTTGTTCCCGTAGTGGGGGTTCTCCCTGGGTCTCTACTCAGTGGACCGCAGCAGAGGTGTAGCCAGATAGGGCAGAAAACATTTCCCGGTATCCCTGGAGTAGCTGGACGGCCTCAGCCTTTTCTAGGGGGTTTAGCTTTCCCCTAGGCTGACCTGCTCTATGCTGCCTGAGGATGGGGCAAGCAGGTCAGAAAAGGGCAGATTCTCAATATCCTTGAAATAGGGGGGCGCATACCACAGCCACATCGTCTGTCCTCTCAAAATAGGGTTTTAACATGTTCACATGAATGTATCCTTTCATCTTAACATTTTCCTACAGTATAGATAATGTCGCTTATGCGCTCCACTACCCGGAAGGGTCCCTGCCAGGCGGGCTAAAGCTGGTCCTTTTTGGTATTTCTAGTACCCCATCTTGGGCACCCCTATTAGACCACCTCTTCTGGCATCACTGATCCGCCTGCAGATTCTCCCTAATGGAGTCAGTGAGAACCTGCAAGCGATCCCTCAACTCCAGGACATAGGGTACCATAAGGGAGCAACTCTGGGTTTTACTCCCTCTCCTGTGTCACCCTCCCAGTGCTCCCTTATGAGGTCCATACTTTTCTCCTGTGTAGGAGTTCAAAGGGGGAGAACCCTGTGGACTCCTGGGGCACTTTGTGGAAGGCAAACAGGAGGTGGAAAAGGAACGTTTTGAGCTTTTGTTTGATTGTACCATTAAAACGTTCAGAGTCCATTTGTCTGGGGATGGTAGAGAGAACTAAACAGGGGTTTTACTCCGCAACTCTGTCACAATTGCTGGGTCACAGTTGCCATAATTTGAGTTCCCTGGTCAGACAAGATCTCCCGAGGAAAACCTACTCTAGTAAATATGTTAAATAGGGCCTCAGCTACGGTTTTTGCCTCTACAGTAGGGAGGGCTACTGCCTCTGGATACCAAGGTTTATTTTACCACGGTAAAAAAAATTTTTTTGCCTGAGGTGTTGGGAGGGCTACTGCCTCTGGATACCAAGGTTTATTTTACCACGGTAAAAATTTATTTTTTGCCTGAGGTGTTGGGCTTACTGAGTGGGCCTATCAAGTCTACCGCTACTTGGTGGAAGGGTTTCTCGATTATGGGTAAGGGGTGTAACTTGGCCTTGTGATGGTCACCCCTCTTTCCTATCTTTTCTCAGACATCACAGGTCCTGCAGTAATTCTGACCAAAAGAAGGTCTAGGTTAACCAGTCTTCAGTTTTCTGGATACCCAGATATCCTGCTAGGGAAATGTAATGGCTAAGTTTCAGTAGCTCAACCAGCTGTCCAAATAGTGCTCAGATCCCACGAATACAGCCGCATTGTCACTGGGGTAAAGTTTTGACTTTTTCGGGAGTCCCAAAAAGAAAGAAATACAGAACAGTTCCCCTGGCTCATAGGTAGAAATTGTTTGCCTTGTTCTTGCGAACAATCCTACTGAACAGTGCTCTCCTGGCTTGTCGTGGAAAGAAGCAGGAGTTTGTGCCAAATCATAGGTGTTCCTGGGGTTGAGTGTCCGCGTTAGAGTTCCAGACACTCGACGACTAGGTGCCTGACAACATGACCGCCAGTTTCCAGCGCACTTGTTGTTCGGTTATACGAACAGCGGCCGAAAAGGGAGTGCACTTAACTTTGTGGTTACTCTCAAGTTAAATGAGCCAGAGGGCTGTCGGTGTTCGGTAGATTAGTCTACCGAACGCAGGGAAAAACAACTGGGACAAAGAAATATGGGGTTTTGTCACAATAGCCAAACTAGAAACATTCTCAAAACAGCTGTCCTTTCAGTTTCCTTATTTTACCTTAAAATTGATTTCCAGACAATTGTCGCTTTAGTAAATACCCTGTGTGTGTTGTAGAGCCAGTTCTGGTTTATTTTGTCTGTAATACCCCCTGTGTGTGTTGTAAGCCAGTTCTGGTTTATTTTGTCTGTAATACCCCCTGTGTGTGTTGTAGAGCCAGTTCTGGTTTATTTTGTCTGTAATACCACTGTGTGTGTTGTAAGCCAGTTCTGGTTTATTTTGTCTGTAATACCCCTGTGTGTGTTGTACAGACTGTTCTGGTTTATTTTGTCTGTAATACCCCTGTGTGTGTTGTAAGCCAGTTCTGGTTTATTTTGTCTGTAATACCCCTGTGTGTGTTGTACAGCCAGTTCTGGTTTATTTTGTCTGTAATACCCCTGTGTGTGTTGTAAGCCAGTTCTGGTGTACTTTGTCTGTAATACCCCCTGTGTGTGTTGTAAGCCAGTTCTGGTTTATTTTGTCTGTAATACCCCCTATGTGTGTTGTAAGCCAGTTCTGGTTTATTTTGTCTGTAATACCCCTATGTGTGTTGTACGGCCAGTTCTGGTTTATTTTGTCTGTAATACCCCTGTGTGTGTTGTAAGCCAGTTCTGGTTTATTTTGTCTGTAATACCCCTGTGTGTGTTGTAAGCCAGTTCTGGTTTATTTTGTCTGTAATACCCCTGTGTGTGTTGTAAGCCAGTTCTGGTTTATTTTGTCTGTAATACCCCTGTGTGTGTTGTAGAGCCAGTTCTGGTTTATTTTGTCTGTAATACCCCTGTGTGTGTTGTAGAGCCAGTTCTGGTTTATTTTGTCTGTAATATCCCTGTGTGTGTTGTAGAGCCAGTTCTGGTTTATTTCGTCTGTAATATCCCTGTGTGTGTTGTACAGACTGTTCTGGTTTATTTTGTCTGTAATATCCCTGTGTGTGTTGTACAGACTGTTCTGGTTTATTTTGTCTGTAATATCCCTGTGTGTGTTGTACAGACTGTTCTGGTTTATTTTGTCTGTAATACCCCTGTGTGTGTTGTAGAGCCAGTTCTGGTTTATTTTGTCTGTAATACCCCTGTGTGTGTTGTAAGCCAGTTCTGGTTTATTTTGTCTGTAATACCCCTGTGTGTGTTGTACAGTCAGTTCTGGTTTATTTTGTCTGTAATACCCCCTGTGTGTGTTGTACAGTCAGTTCTGGTTTATTTTGTCTGTAATACCCCTGTGTGTGTTGTACAGCCAGTTCTGGTTTATTTTGTCTGTAATATCCCTGTGTGTGTTGTAAGCCAGTTCTGGTTTATTTTGTCTGTAATACCCCTGTGTGTGTTGTACAGACTGTTCTGGTTTATTTTGTCTGTAATACCCCTGTGTGTGTTGTACAGTCAGTTCTGGTTTATTTTGTCTGTAATACCCCTGTGTGTGTTGTAAGCCAGTTCTGGTTTATTTTGTCTGTAATACCCCTGTGTGTGTTGTACAGCCAGTTCTGGTTTATTTTGTCTGTAATACCCCTGTGTGTGTTGTAGAGCCAGTTCTGGTTATTTTGTCTGTAATACCCCTGTGTGTGTTGTACAGACTGTTCTGGTTTATTTTGTCTGTAATACCCATGTGTGTGTTGTAGAGCCAGTTCTGGTTTATTTTGTCTGTAATACCCCCTGTGTGTGTTGTAGAGCCAGTTCTGGTTTATTTTGTCTGTAATACCTCCTGTGTGTGTTGTAGAGCCAGTTCTGGTTTATTTTGTCTGTAATATCCCTGTGTGTGTTGTAGAGCCAGTTCTGGTTTATTTTGTCTGTAATACCCCTGTGTGTGTTGTAAGCCAGTTCTGGTTTATTTTGTCTGTAATACCCCTGTGTGTGTTGTACAGACAGTTCTGGTTTATTTTGTCTGTAATACCCCTGTGTGTGTTGTAGAACCAGTTCTGGTTTATTTTGTCTGTAATACCCCCTGTGTGTGTTGTACAGCCAGTTCTGGTTTATTTTGTCTGTAATACCCCCTGTGTGTGTTGTACGGCCAGTTCTGGTTTATTTTGTCTGTAATACCCCCATGTGTGTGTTGTAGAGCCAGTTCTGGTTTATTTTGTCTGTAATACCCCTGTGTGTGTTGTAGAGCCAGTTCTGGTTTATTTTGTCTGTAATACCTCCTGTGTGTGTTGTAGAGCCAGTTCTGGTTTATTTTGTCTGTAATATCCCTGTGTGTGTTGTAGAGCCAGTTCTGGTTTATTTTGTCTGTAATACCCCTGTGTGTGTTGTAAGCCAGTTCTGGTTTATTTTGTCTGTAATACCCCTGTGTGTGTTGTAAGCCAGTTCTGGTTTATTTTGTCTGTAATACCCCTGTGTGTGTTGTAAGCCAGTTCTGGTTTATTTTGTCTGTAATACCCCTGTGTGTGTTGTACAGTCAGTTCTGGTTTATTTTGTCTGTAATACCCCTGTGTGTGTTGTACAGTCAGTTCTGGTTTATTTTGTCTGTAATACCCCTGTGTGTGTTGTAAGCCAGTTCTGGTTTATTTTGTCTGTAATACTGTGTGTGTTGTGGTGAGCCCTGTTTTATTTTGTCTGTAATATCCCTGTGTGTAGCCAGACCTGTGTGTTGTAGAGCCAGTTCTGGTTTTGTCTGTAATACCCCTGTGTGTGTTGTACAGCCTGTTCTGGTTTATTTTGTCTGTAATACCCCTGTGTGTGTTGTAGAGCCAGTTCTGGTTTATTTTGTCTGTAATACCCCTGTGTGTGTTGTAAGCCAGTTCTGGTTTATTTTGTCTGTAATACCCCTGTGTGTGTTGTAGTTCTGGTTTATTTTGTCTGTAATACCCCCTGTGTGTGTTGTAGAGCCAGTTCTGGTTTATTTTGTCTGTAATACCCCTGTGTGTGTTGTACCAGTTCTGGTTTATTTTGTCTGTAATACCCCTGTGTGTGTTGTAGTTCTGGTTTAGTCAGTCCTGTGTGTGTTGTACTGGTTTATTTTGTCTGTAATATCCCTGTGTGTGTTGTAGAGCCAGTTCTGGTTTATTTTGTCTGTAATACCCCTGTGTGTGTTGTACAGACTGTTCTGGTTTATTTTGTCTGTAATACCCCTGTGTGTGTTGTACAGACTGTTCTGGTTTATTTTGTCTGTAATACCCATGTGTGTGTTGTAGAGCCAGTTCTGGTTTATTTTGTCTGTAATACCCCCTGTGTGTGTTGTAGAGCCAGTTCTGGTTTATTTTGTCTGTAATACCTCCTGTGTGTGTTGTAGAGCCAGTTCTGGTTTATTTTGTCTGTAATATCCCTGTGTGTGTTGTAGAGCCAGTTCTGGTTTATTTTGTCTGTAATACCCCTGTGTGTGTTGTAAGCCAGTTCTGGTTTATTTTGTCTGTAATACCCCTGTGTGTGTTGTAAGCCAGTTCTGGTTTATTTTGTCTGTAATACCCCTGTGTGTGTTGTAAGCCAGTTCTGGTTTATTTTGTCTGTAATACCCCTGTGTGTGTTGTACAGTCAGTTCTGGTTTATTTTGTCTGTAATACCCCTGTGTGTGTTGTAGAGCCAGTTCTGGTTTATTTTGTCTGTAATATCCCTGTGTGTGTTGTAGAGCCAGTTCTGGTTTATTTCGTCTGTAATATCCCTGTGTGTGTTGTACAGACTGTTCTGGTTTATTTTGTCTGTAATATCCCTGTGTGTGTTGTACAGACTGTTCTGGTTTATTTTGTCTGTAATATCCCTGTGTGTGTTGTACAGACTGTTCTGGTTTATTTTGTCTGTAATACCCCTGTGTGTGTTGTAGAGCCAGTTCTGGTTTATTTTGTCTGTAATACCCCTGTGTGTGTTGTAAGCCAGTTCTGGTTTATTTTGTCTGTAATACCCCTGTGTGTGTTGTACAGTCAGTTCTGGTTTATTTTGTCTGTAATACCCCCTGTGTGTGTTGTACAGTCAGTTCTGGTTTATTTTGTCTGTAATACCCCTGTGTGTGTTGTACAGCCAGTTCTGGTTTATTTTGTCTGTAATATCCCTGTGTGTGTTGTAAGCCAGTTCTGGTTTATTTTGTCTGTAATACCCCTGTGTGTGTTGTACAGACTGTTCTGGTTTATTTTGTCTGTAATACCCCTGTGTGTGTTGTACAGTCAGTTCTGGTTTATTTTGTCTGTAATACCCCTGTGTGTGTTGTAAGCCAGTTCTGGTTTATTTTGTCTGTAATACCCCTGTGTGTGTTGTACAGACAGTTCTGGTTTATTTTGTCTGTAATACCCCCTGTGTGTGTTGTAGAGCCAGTTCTGGTTTATTTTGTCTGTAATACCCCTGTGTGTGTTGTACAGCCAGTTCAGGTTTATTTTGGTCAATATTCTGTCTGTATTCACACACACCGTGGATGACGTTTTGGATTTACTGTAATATTGTCTATGTTTCCAAGCGTCTATTAATTTGGATGACTTTTTATCATTCACATTATATTCTCTGTGTGTTTTATTTACAGTCAAGGAATACGTACCCTGTATAAGAAACGGCTACTGTAGTATTTTATTGTAATAATTGTAAATATAGCGTAGTGGTAGCGAATATCTAATCTGGAAGATATTGATTTCAGTAGTCTGTCCCACAATCGGCTCCAGACGTTATCACTGAGCTCTCCTTGAAAAAGCCTGTATAGACAAAACCCGTCTTCCTCCTGACACCAGGGACCCGGAACCGATTGTGGGTCAAACTGTTAGACACCATATCTTGCCGAATTAGGTTTCCTGGACCTGTATGGTGCTTTTCTACGCTATTAGTGGCTATATTTATGTATTTTATGGTTTTACTCTGTTTATGTTTTAAGTGATTAAAGATTGTGAAGACTATACACTGCACTATGTTTGTGAAGATTCCGAAGTAAGCATTCAGTGATTTGGAAGTATATTTCACCAGATGGGAATATTATTCGATTGCGGTTTTAACACTTACCCTGGATTGTCATTTTTTCGATTTTATTTTTTACACTACACAGCTTTGTTTCATATTTTATGTGCATTATTTATAAAGAGCCAAGAGGAGTTCAACTATTTTCATCCAAGTCTTCTAAGAGTTAAAATATAATAATGATTAATTTGTTGAAGTAAAATATATTTATTTGGATGCTAATAGTTTCTGTAAAGCTATACTGGCGAATTGCTAGTTTTTGCAGCTATTTGAAACATTGTAAAACATGTTTTGAGTTAAATGAATTCCATATAGTTTGGAATACAAAACGAAGACAAAAACAAACAGCTAGAATTCATATTTAGTAATTCATTTAATAAGTACATTTTTTTTTAAAAATTATACATTAGGTGCAAGACAGTTTTACAGCTACTCGTCTACTGGGATATTCAGTGTCATACTAACAAGTAACAAATCTATTGTAACTCCAAAATAATTATTCAATAAAAAAAATAAAAAAATTAGCTGCTCCAATTAAAGCGGCACTACAAAGGTCACGTTGACTGCACTGATGAAAGGATAATTAGATTAAAAATAGTTTGGAGGTGACAGTTGTCCTTTAATAATTGCCTAATTATGGGACAGTTCAAGATTTCAATATAAAATTAACCAGGTTTTCCTTATGTATTTCCACAGACTACCGTCTACACAACATTCATTTATCACAACCACTGAAAATATTCCCTATTTTCTTACATTTATTTAGAAAAAAATAATTGATATCCTTAATTACTCATGTTAATCACATTTTCATTGTGCAAAGAAATGCAAGAAAAAAATAGAAAATATGGGTATAAATAATAGTTACTATTCTACAGGAAGTAGAAAGGCCCTGGGGAGATAGCGCAGCTAAGCGGACAAGGGCACATGTAGGAGTGTGGGGATAGATGCGTGGGAGTAGTTTGGGAAGAACGTGTGGGTGGGGTTAGGTTCTATGTGAGTTAGTGGGGGGGGGGTTGGTCTTACCTCAGTGCCACTTGGGATTCGGGCCAGCAAACAGCTTCCCGCCCACCTCTTTTAGTATTAGTTAGTCACAGCGAGAGTATGTCCTTGCCAATTAAGTTTGAGGGGTTATGTTTATGGATGGAGTGAGTTCAATAAGTTGGCAGGTCTCAACCTCCCCTGCTTCAAACGGTTAACATTAGGCTACCTGGGGCGTCGTGCCCATCGAGCGTGGATAAGGTCGGCTGATGGCGGGCATTGGACAGATATGATTTTTATGACAAGGGGGGAGGTGAGAGGAAGTGGTCATTAGGAACCACTGTATGTTTATTGGCAAGGACGATTGGGTCTCTGCATAGCACGTTTAGTTATTATATGTATATATGTTAATTTATGATCATTTATTTCTAACGTATTTGGTTACAGAAAGAAGAGAGAGATATAATAAATAAAGTTATGGATGTGTTCTGCAGTAATTTATTTTTAAGTGGTCTGTCGTTATTGGGGGGTTGGATGGTGTTAGTTATGTAATATGCTGCATGGTAATTCCCCAGCATAATACATACATACATATTCCTGTTCATAAATTTAGAATATGAATAATTATAAGTCACAAGGAGGTTAGCCTAACTAGCTCTTATATTTATATTTAACTTCACTAAATTAAAGTTGTGTTGGTGCTTAGAGTGTCCCTTGAAACAGGAATAAACAGGGTGGTGTTTGGAGTCCAATCAACTAGAGGAGTTCTATCGGCCAACATTTTTGGGGTTCAGGGTCTGTTTTAAGAATAGTTAACAGGTCATCAGATGCCTCTGCTTATAATAACATTTTACTTGAAATCTAACAAATGTTTCTATGAGGATTGAACTGATATTGTATACTAGTAATATTCTGTCAATTTCTATCCTATATCACTTGGAATGCATTTTCTATAGATTTAAACATTCAATATATGGGCTTCCTGATGGCAAATAAAGTCTTTCAACCAATGTTAAAGGGACACTATAGGCACCCAGACCACTTCAGCCAATTGAAGTGGTCTGGGTAGAGTATCCCTATTGCACCTAGTGCTGAAATATTTACATTGCAGCCAGGGCTGGCGCTTCCTATACGCCAACTAGGCGGCCTACTAGTCGCTGCTTAAAGGGGGGCGCTGGCAGGAGATTTACTGCTCTGCTCGTTTGGACGCCCCTCTATGTTTGAATAATTGTACAAATCGTGCCACCGGCCATGTTACCAGGTGCTAGGGAGCACTTACATGGCTGCTGACCAGCGCCCGGTGTAACACTGGTCCGGCGTCATCCACTTCAGCCTGCTCAGTCAGGACCCCCACAAAAACTTGCATTGACGCAGCAGTGCAAAGGCGCTTCAATTTCTCGCTCCCGTCCCTTACCCTGTACATGGGGACAAGTGGGCGGGAGCATAGCAGGGGCGAGGCTGAGACGGAGTGAAGGCGGCCAGGCACAGGAAGCTGCCAGGAACACATGAAAAGCAGTCAAATATGAAAAAAGGTAAGTGGGTCAATGGGACATCACAATGTGTTTTTGTGAAGAATTTGTTTGTGTATTTCAGTCTGTATGGGTCAGTGTGTGTCGGCATGGGTCAGTGTGTCAGTGTATGTGTCTGATACTAAAAAAAACTCAATTCTTTTAAATCTACATATGGATTTGTGATAGTGCGCAAGTAACTATTTTTCATTATTTCTGTGGAGCCCTGTGATCACTTTATAGAGTTATCTCATTAATGGGTGATTGGCGGTGAAATGTAGGACTGTCTCACAGAGAGAAGAATTCTTGGACAGTATGGTACACGTCAGATGTGGGATTCTGTTTGCTGGATGAATAAGCTTGGCACATAAAAAACATACAATTATAATTCTATATCTTTTAGTGCATGGTGTGTCGGTGACAAGGTGTTATACACATTATCTCCATGTTCCCCCATTTATCTCTTCTCTACAGTGGAGACGAAGTTCTGGATATCTCGGGCCAGTAGCTCAGGTTCCTCCAGGGCAGCGAAATGCCCCCCTCTGGGCATGTAGGTGTAGGTCGCAATGTTCCCAAACTTGTGTTTTGCCCAGACACGCGGCGCATGCACCAGCTCACAGGGAAAAGCAGCGATACCAGTGGGAACATAAACACTCAGCCTGTAATAGGAAACAGGTATTAACAGCAGCTCACACCATGTCTGGCGCCATGTGTGCGGGATTTACTAAGGATTATTCATGTCCTCACACTGACCGCTGGAAATACTCTCTGCCAATCACATTTCAGCTCCTTACAAATCGCTGTTTGGTGAATAATGTTAGGTGTTTTCTATTTGTAAAAACATTCCCTTTTCCCCCAGTTACTGTGTTTTTGGGGGACGTTTTCTGATTTATGATTTACCTTCGAATTCACACACACATCATATTGCGGGAGACTCTCGTATCAGACCGTTCAGCCATCGCCATGTTTATCTCCCATAACAGGGGGCTTAACATGGGTGTCCAAGCCCCATATTTCATTGTAACTGTGGTTTTATGGAATTTAAAACAATATATGTTGTGTGGCATGATTCCTTTTTAAGGTTTTGTACAAATAAAGGTAATTTCAGAACTACTACTATTAATTAATTCATGTTCTGCCTTATTTATTATCCTCAGTATAAACGGGATATTATTACAGTTGGTTACAACGTGAGAATTTGGAAACGGCCATAGCTTGTGTCATATAGTCTTCTAAATCCTGGCCTGCACCTCTTCACTGTCAGGCTGCCCAGCCGTACCTCTGTATTCCAGCACAGGACTGGAACACCCTCATACATCCCTAATCCCTGTAAACATATACAGACTTCTTAAAGGAACACTATAGTCACCTAAATTACTTTAGCTAAATAAATCAGTTTTAGTGTATAGATCATCCCCCTGCAATTTCACTGCTCAATTCTCTGCCATTTAGGAGTTAAATCACTTTGTTTCTATTTATGCAGCCCTTGCCACACCTCCCCTGGCTGTGACTTGCACAGCCTGCATGAAAAAAAAAAACTGGTTTCACTTTCAATCAGATGTAATTAACCTTAAACAATTGTATCTCTTTTTCTGTAAATTGAACTTTGATCGCATACAAGAGCCTCTTGCAGGGTCTAGCAAGCTATTAACATAGCAGGGGATAAGATAATCTAAATTAAACAGAACTTGCAAAAAAGGAAGGATACACACTAGATGACTCTTTACAGGAAGTGTTTAGGAAGGCTGTGCAAGTCACACGCAGGGAGGTGTGACTAGGGTTAATAAACAAAGTGATTTAACTCCTAAATGGCAGATAATTGTAATTTTATCACATGACAGGAGGCTTCGTATTTTGCATAATCTTTCTTTACTAACTCCATAGCAGCAAAGAAAAGAGTGACATAACTGAGAACCAATCACAATGCAGTATAGAGTATAAGAGGTGTAACGTATGACATAATTTCCTCTTTCTTTGCTGCTCCATCACAAGATAAGTACAGACTTGGTTTTCCTCTCTGTCCTTACACTATTTGTCATCTATATTTAAGAACTACTGTCTAATTTTTCTATTTCTATTACATTTATTCATTATGTTATTTTAGTACTTCTGTATTGTTACCTTTGGGGGCTTCCCCCCACCCCTCTAGCTCTGGGACTTTTTCCACTGCTTTTATTTGGCTTACCCCCTTTCAGGGAGTCTTAACGGCATTTTCGCCGTTTTCACCTATACTTCCTAGTGTCAGTTAAATTCGCGGGTTTCTTTCCCGCCTTATCGTCATTCGCACGTTTTTTCGCGAACGGCACTTCTGTTCGCATAGACTTGTTCCCTTTGCGAACGCCTAGCGTTCGGCAAATTCCCGCGAACGTCTCTTATTAGGCGCTTGCATTCGTGCGTATTAGCCGAACGCTTCCGTTCGGCTGATTCGTAAGCGCGAACGCCCGCCGTTCGGGTAATTTTTTGCCGCTCAAAACATCTAGGGGAGGTACTAAAACCTCCCATTTCCTTCTGCTTTCAGTCCGGCGGCCATTTTAAACGGCTACTACTATCCTGCTTACTACTCCAGCCTATTATTACTGCACAAATACTCTGGAATACTCTTTGAACTCTGCAGCCTTATCAGCTCACTGTGGGACCAGTATCAGGTTAGTGCTTTGCACTTGGGGTCGGTTTCAGCCAGTGGGAATACCCTTATTCTGGCAGGGGTGAGCCCCCTTTCATGTGCTGCTGAAAGGACCTGTTTATGCAGGATTCCAAATTCCTGGGTGAGCCCCAGCGACAGCCCTCGCTTGACTTACCAGTCGCATAGCGCTTTCAGGTTAACCACTACCTATTCTACACCACCCCCTGGTCCCCAGGCCTCCCCATTTTGTGCCACAAGTACCACAAGTGCCCTCACGCATATTCACTGGGTGAGCCCCGAGTGTGATTAACAACATGGAAGAATCCCAAAATCCCTCAGATCTCCAGGCCATGATTGCAGCAGCGGTTGCTGCATCCATGGAAAAAGCTTTGGCTAAGTCGTTCCAATTGGAACAAGACGCATCTAAGCCCATTCCCAAACGGGCTCATTATGGGGCGGATTCGGAAGACTCCGATTCCTCCAGGGAACGCTCCCACCCCCCTAAGCGCCATTGGAAAGGCGAGGCTATGGGACCACGTAAATCCAAAGGAAAGGCCCCTGCTAAACGCAGACGAGACACAAGCAAATCATCACAAAAACCCGCTCAGGTTTCCTCTGGGGAAGAGGACGCAGGTCCCTCACACGCGTTAGCCGTGGTTGACGAATGGCAGGCGGCAGCCTCCGACCAAGAGGAATCCGATTACTCCGCTGCGCCCCAGGACTCCGGGACCACATCCCTAGACATCCCACAAGAGGGTTCAGAAATATTTTTGGACAATTCTGGCCTCCGAATGTTCGATCCTAGGAACATTCGCCATCCCCGTTCGGAAGAATGGACACCACCCGAACACTTGACCAGATTCATGCACTTCTGGCTCCGGAAGTCTCTGGACAAAGAAGTGAGAAAGCGTATGAGATCTGAATGTCCTCGCCCGAGCCTACCAGATAAGGTAGCACACACCCCCGAATTCGACCCGCTTATGACCACATTCATGTCCCGCGGGGGTCGGGACCCACGCAAGGGTGTGGAACGTGGTTTCAAGGGAGCTCAGGACAAACTATTAGATGCCATCGGGCCTTTGGCGAGGATCATGGATATGGCAGATGATGCCTATGAAAGGGCTGATGACTTCTCCCCAGATATGGTGCGTGAGTGGGCACGAGATACCCGAGAGTGGGCACAAAGGTGCTTCTGTTTCCTCGGGAACACTAATGTGGCCCTCTCTTCGGAGAGGCGCCGAGCAGCACTTTTCAGAATCGATGACAAGCTTGTCGAACTGGGGGATAAAGAATTAGGCCCTTTGGCACAGGGCAAACTGTTTGGCGAGGCCTTCCTTACTGAGCTTAATAAGAGGGTCAACATATTCACTTCCCTCAATAAGGCACAAACATCAATGCGGAAAGTGTTCCGCGGCCACAACACCCGTGGTGTTTTTGGGAGGGCTGGTCGGCAGAGGGGCCGTGCCACCAGCCGCTTCTGGCCATCCGGCCCCCGCACAACCAGGTCGCAACCATTCTACACAGATCCATCTGCACGCCATCGATTCCATCAGTTCAGGGGATCGGAACGTGGCCGTGGCGGCCGAGGACGCTCCCGAGCGAGATTCTCCAACGGTAAGTTACCATTCTATACTGCCTCTAACCCCTTGCCATATCGCAGGTCGTGTTTCTCTTTTTTTCCAGAATTGGGCAGACCTCTCCTCCGACACATGGATACTTCGGACGGTGCGGGGCTATCAAATAGAATTCGAGACGAGGCCACTCCAACAGGCACCACCTCGCCCGATTCAGTTTTCACGGGCAGACGCTTCTTTGATAGACATGGAACTTCAGGACTTACACGCCAAGGGTGCCATCCAACCAGCTCCGGACTCAACCGGGTTCTACAGCAATATCTTCCTAGTCAGGAAGAAAACTGGGGAATTCCGTCCCGTCATCAACCTCAAGGAGCTCAATTCCTATGTGGTGTACCGCCACTTCAAAATGGAGGGTATCCATCTTCTCCGGGACCTACTGCGAGACAACGATTGGTTCACGCGTCTAGACCTAAAGGACGCATACCTTACCATACCGGTGCACGAAAGGAGCCGCTCATACCTCCGCTTCTACTGGCACGGGACACCTTGGCAATTCACCTGTCTCCCGTTCGGCCTCAGTTCGGCCCCATGGTGTTTCACCAAAATGATGAAGCCGGTAATGGCGAGACTAAGGGCCCACGGCATAAGATGCATCGTCTACCTCGACGACATCTTGATATTCGACGAGGATGCAAGGACCCTAAAGAGACATACAGACTACGCTGTACACCTCCTCGACTCACTGGGTTTCGTTATCAACGGCCCCAAGTCATCACTGACTCCTGCTCAGTCGATCGAATTCCTTGGGTTCGAGATAGACTCAATATCGTGCACGCTACGCCTCCCGGCCGCAAAAATTGCCACCATCCGCAGAGAAATTCGGAAGGTACTTCGACTGACATCCATACCTTTACGTCTACTAGCACGAATAGTGGGCCTGCTCTCGTCATCCATCCAGGCCATCTTTCCTGGACCCCTGCATTACAGAGCCATGCAACGCCTCAAGACAAAGTTCCTTCGCAAAGACCCAACATACGACCAACCGGTCCCCATGTCGGACGAAGTTCGGGAGGAACTGCACTGGTGGCTGAACTGCATGCAGGCTTGGAATGGCCGGGCGATATTCGGAAATCAACCAGACTTCATATTGGAGTCAGACGCCAGCCGCTCAGGTTGGGGAGCAACAGACGGCACCTCCTCCACGGGGGGAGTGTGGACTCCCCAAGAACTTTCGATGCACATCAACTGTTTGGAGCTCCTGGCGGGATCGTTCGCCATTCGCAGTCTGGCAAAAGAACGATCCAACTGCTGCATCCTTCTCCGGATGGACAACGTCTCGGCGGTAAGATACATCAACCGACTCGGAGGCACCCGCTCCCAAGCATTAGTAGAACTCACGAAGGAAATCTTCGATTATTGTCTGCCTCGCAACATCACGCTATTGGCGGAACACTTACCAGGAGAGACCAACACGACAGCAGATTGGTACTCACGCCACTGGAGGGACGCCAGCGACTGGCAACTAGACCCTCGCGTTTTCACGATGCTAGATACACAGAGGGGCCCCTTCTCCCTGGACTTATTCGCCTCCCGCAACAACCGTCAGACGAAGGACTTCTTCAGTTGGCTCCCAGATCCGGAGAGTCTAGCAACCGACGCGTTTCTGCAACAATGGCCACAACACGGGGCTTACGCCTTCCCTCCATTCTCGATGATTACGAGGGTTCTCCACCGAATCCGCAGGCAGAGGGTGATACTGACCCTCATCACACCTCTATGGCAAAGCCAACCATGGTTCCCGGATCTTCTGGAACTATCGAACAAGGATCCCCTCCTCCTACCAGATACTCCATCCATTCTCAGGAACCCGATGGGACTTCCCCATCCGCTGGTCCAGGAGGGCCGACTGCCCCTGGTGGCTTGGACTCTTTCAGGGGTTCCTGGCGAACCGAGGATTTATCGCAGGAAACTAGAGAGCTCCTATGGGACTCATGGGCGCCAGGAACAAGGAGGTGCTACTTATCAGCATGGCACTGCTGGACCACTTGGTGTCTGGGACGGGATCTCAATCCCTTTACGGCACCTATTCCCTCCATCATGAATTTCCTCACCTCTCTGTTCACAACCGGGAAGTCATACCGGTCCATCAACGTGATACGTTCAGCCATCTCAGCGGCTCATACGCCGATTCAAGGGACACCAGTGGGCCAGAACCCACTCATCTGTAGACTCCTCCGTGGCATGCGCCTTCGGCGCCCCCCGGAACCCAAATACTCGAGACTCTGGGACGTTGGCATAGTCTTACAGTTTTTACGGGACTGGCCCCCTAATGAGAACTTGTCACTCCGCCAGCTTACGGCAAAGTTCACCTTCCTACTCTGCCTAGTCTCCTTTCGTCGGGTGTCCGATGTACGCGCTTTCGATGCCGACGCATTTACCTTCTGCCCAGCGGGAGTAACCTTCCAGATCTCTAGACGCACGAAATCTGACTCTTCCTCTGTTTTTTACCCCTTTTTTCCCTCAGACCCACAACTCTGTGTGGTCTCTACTCTTCGTCGATATGTGGAAGCCACCGCGACGTTGCGGCCTACTTCCAATCGCCAACTTCTCATCTCTTACGTCCGCCCCTACGCTCCAGTCTCGGTTACTACGTTGGCCAGATGGGTTAGATGGCTATTAGCCCTCGCCGGGATAGACCAGGCTTTTGGTGCACACTCAGTCCGAGGGGCCGCGGCCTCTTCTGCCTACGCAGCGGGGGCCTCCCTTCCAGATATTTTACGAGCGGCGGACTGGACCAGAGAATCCACCTTTAGGACGTTCTATTTCCGTCCTCCATCTAACCCAGCTTTTGCTCTACTTACTCAGCGTTGAAATTGCAAAATACGAAGCCTCCTGTCATGTGATAAAATTGAAGATTATGCTAGCTTCAGTGTACAGATAATCTTAATTTTAATAATGACAGGAGGCGAGTATTTTCCCACCCTGCTCTCTTTCGCTCTTCCCCACCTCTGTCTTCATGTATATTTCTATCTCTTTATTCACATGTTTTTGTGCTAAATGCCTAAGTTGTCTTCTTACGATTAATACAGATATTTCATATCTTCCCCATCCGCTGGTCCAGGAGGGCCGACTGCCCCTGGTGGCTTGGACTCTTTCAGGGGTTCCTGGCGAACCGAGGATTTATCGCAGGAAACTAGAGAGCTCCTATGGGACTCATGGGCGCCAGGAACAAGGAGGTGCTACTTATCAGCATGGCACTGCTGGACCACTTGGTGTCTGGGACGGGATCTCAATCCCTTTACGGCACCTATTCCCTCCATCATGAATTTCCTCACCTCTCTGTTCACAACCGGGAAGTCATACCGGTCCATCAACGTGATACGTTCAGCCATCTCAGCGGCTCATACGCCGATTCAAGGGACACCAGTGGGCCAGAACCCACTCATCTGTAGACTCCTCCGTGGCATGCGCCTTCGGCGCCCCCCGGAACCCAAATACTCGAGACTCTGGGACGTTGGCATAGTCTTACAGTTTTTACGGGACTGGCCCCCTAATGAGAACTTGTCACTCCGCCAGCTTACGGCAAAGTTCACCTTCCTACTCTGCCTAGTCTCCTTTCGTCGGGTGTCCGATGTACGCGCTTTCGATGCCGACGCATTTACCTTCTGCCCAGCGGGAGTAACCTTCCAGATCTCTAGACGCACGAAATCTGACTCTTCCTCTGTTTTTTACCCCTTTTTTCCCTCAGACCCACAACTCTGTGTGGTCTCTACTCTTCGTCGATATGTGGAAGCCACCGCGACGTTGCGGCCTACTTCCAATCGCCAACTTCTCATCTCTTACGTCCGCCCCTACGCTCCAGTCTCGGTTACTACGTTGGCCAGATGGGTTAGATGGCTATTAGCCCTCGCCGGGATAGACCAGGCTTTTGGTGCACACTCAGTCCGAGGGGCCGCGGCCTCTTCTGCCTACGCAGCGGGGGCCTCCCTTCCAGATATTTTACGAGCGGCGGACTGGACCAGAGAATCCACCTTTAGGACGTTCTATTTCCGTCCTCCATCTAACCCAGCTTTTGCTCTACTTACTCAGCGTTGAAATTGCAAAATACGAAGCCTCCTGTCATGTGATAAAATTGAAGATTATGCTAGCTTCAGTGTACAGATAATCTTAATTTTAATAATGACAAGGAGGCGAGTATTTTCCCACCCTGCTCTCTTTCGCTCTTCCCCACCTCTGTCTTCATGTATATTTCTATCTCTTTATTCACATGTTTTTGTGCTAAATGCCTAAGTTGTCTTCTTACGATTAATACAGATATTTCATATGGGTGGGATGGCTTAGGTAGCATCAATAGATGGGTGGAATGTATTCGCTCTATTGCAATATGATGGTTACTTAATCATAAGGGATAGACATCTTGTTGTTTTACACAACCATCTCCGGAATCTAATACCCTTTTACATTCTCGTTTCAGTTTAACCAGATGAATCAGGACACTGCAGACTTCCTTCAAGATATCATCATCATCTTGTCATGGAAGTTCGTCACTTGACACCAAGAACTCGTCCCTGTCTAGAATTCTTCATACGTTTATGTTCTATTTTCATGTTATACGTTATCTTTATTGTTTCTGCATTGTGATCTTGTGATGTCGCATGCTTTAAAGAGGAAATGATGTCATACGTTACACCTCTTATACTCTATACTGCATTGTGATTGGTTCTCAGTTATGTCACTCTTTTCTTTGCTGCTATGGAGTTAGTAAAGAAAGATTATGCAAAATACTCGCCTCCTGTCCTTATTAAAATTAAGATTATCTGTACACTGAAGCTAGCATAATCTTCAATTTATAACAAGAGCAATGTATCTTTTTACTCCGACTGATTTCTAAACACATACTGTAGTGTAAAGACACATTACTGGGAGTATTATTGCTCTGGAGCTCTGTTATACAATCAGACACACCAACAATATGGATCAAAATAGGGACTGTCCCTCCTAAATAGGGTCACTTGTGAGATATAATTTCTATATAACACTGTGTACTGTGACGGTTTTGCAGTAAATGTGTTGGATGTCCCGCTATATGTAGTGTTGACTCCTTCCTCCGGTGGTATATACAGTATGTTAAAGGACCACTATAGTCACCCAGACCAGTTCAGCTCAATGAAGTGGTCTGGGTGCCAGGTCTCTCAGGTTTTAACCCTTCAGATGCAAACAGAGCAGATTCAGAGAAACTGCTATGTTTACATTTGGGGTTAATCCAGCCTCTAGTGGCTGTCTTCTGGACAGCCACTAGAGGAGCATCTGCAACGCTGTAGGCACATTTCGCCTCCATCATGCAGAGCGTCCATAGGAAAGCATTGAGAAATGAGACATTTCTGCTATGAACACTTTGAATGCGCGCGCGGCACTTGCCACGCATGCGCATTCGGCTCCACTGACGTTGGACGGGGAGCTGACGTCGGCGGGGAAGGAGAGGTCACCAGCGCCGAGGGAGCCCGGCGCTGAATTAAGGTAAACTGCTGAAGGGGTTTTAACCCTTTCAGCGCCACGGGAGGGGGACCCAGAGGGTGGGGGCACCCTCAGGGTACCATAGTGTCAGGAAAACCGCTTTGTTTTCCTGACACTATAGTGATCCTTTAATGTAATATTTAATAGATGCCCCAGTTTAACTAATAAACTTATATCTAATATATTTACTTGACATCTGGAGTTTGGTCGTAGTTTCGAGGAAAGTTCTCTTTGTAGAATCTCATGGAAGACGTTATGGACCCTGTAGTCCAGTAGATCATCACATTGGTGAGGAGGTCATCCAGGCAGTATTTCCTGTTGAGAGTAATTCACAATAAATATCAGATATATAAGGTTTAAAAGCTTATTGTTTGTTAGTCCAGGAGACTAAGATTATCTATTATTTTACTCTCTCTGTCTAGTAGTGACATGTTCCCACATTAATCTATTTTTTAACTTGTCGCTAGAGTTTAATGAACCCAAATTGTACAGTTCGGGTCCGTACCGAACATTAAGTTTTTTGGACCCCGGTCCCGAACACGGACATATTGTATGTTCGGGTTGGAGTTCGGAGTTTGGCGATTTAATGACGCGTGTTGAAAGGCCGCAGGGCAGCCAATCAACAAGCGTTTGACTTGTGTGCCCTTAGAAGCCATCACAGCCATGCCTACTAATGACATGGCTGTGATTGGCCAATGCAGCATGTGACCCAGCCTCTATAGAAGCTGGTCACTTAGTATTAGTAAGTTATGGACGTACTCACTATACTGGGAGTAGGGGTGTGTCTATTAAACCCTAAATTCCAATAAGGGGGGGACCTAATGTCCTCCCCCCTGGCCCCCACCCCTAAGCGGTGGGAGGGGCCCATAAATAAAAATTCTCCCCCCCAGGTGACAAGGGGTCCCCAAACCCCTAGTCACTCCCCTTCCCCCAAAAAAATTACCCCTACCTACCACCTTCATCCTAAAATAATGAGGGGGGACCCTTGTCTAAATACCTGTAAAACAAAAAATAGACTTACCATTTGATGTCTTCTTTCTTCTAAAATCTTATTTTTCCAGCCCCAAAAAACGCCAAATAAAAATCCAGAATAACCGACGCACTTTAAAAAAAACAAAAAAAAAACGAACGCAATAAAATAATAATCCTTCTTCACCCATGGAGGGCTCCACACAGACTGAGCTCTGCAGGGCTGGTGAAGGCCTATAAAGCCTTGCCCCGTCCTGCAATAGGGCTCAGAGCACTCTGATTGGTGGGTTTAAGCCATCCAATCAGAGTGCTCTGACAGGTAAATGAAGAGACTGACAGGTAAGTCTCTACATTTACCTGTCACAGCACTCTGATTGGCTGGCTTGAAATCCACCAATCAGAGTGCTCTGTGTCATTTTACACAGCGTGGGAAAGTTCTTTGGAATTTTCCCACGCTGTGTAAAATGACACAGAGCACTCTGATTGGCTGGATTTCAAGCTAACCAATCAGAGTGCTCTGTGCCATTATACACAGCGTGGGAAAGTTCTTTGGAGTATTTACTAATACTAATTTAGGACCCCCACCCACTGCGCAGGACGGTATTGTTATTTAGGGCCACCACCCACCGTGCAGGGGTGGGGGTCGGGGGGGAGGACATTAGGTCCCCCAATTTTTATTTAGGGACCCCACCCACCGCGCATGGGTAGGGGCCGGGGGGGAAGGACATTAGGTCCCACCCCTCAATTGTTATTTAGGGCCCCCACCCACCGCGCAGGTGTGGGGGCCGGGGGGGAAGACATTAGGTTCCCCCCCTTATTGTTATTTAGAGCCCCCACCCGGTGCGCGGGGGTGAGGGCCGGGGGCAGGACACTAGATCCCCCCCTTATTGTTATTTATTGCCCCCTCCCACCACGCAGGGGTGGGGGCCAGGGGGGAGGACAGTAGGTGTCCCCCTCCACATTCTTATTTAGGGCCCCCATTCGTCGCACAGGGGTGGGGGCAATAGGTTTTAGCGAGTAGGGGCTGAATTTACTAATACTAAGTAATCTTTACTTAGTATTACTAAATGTGGTTGAAAGACCAATTTAGGTCTTTCAGCGTTTTGGTAGATAGCTCGCTAATAACGTGTGAATTAGGGAGTTATCTACTAAGCAGCTGCTTATTTTATGTTATTTTTAAATGATTTCACCATTCCACATTTGCTTGCAGGGCATTTGTCCTACTCTTACCCCCATTTTACTTCTTTTTGCAGCCCTCTAGCCCTTTCCAGGAGTTTTTTAGAGCCATTTTTGTGGCCAAAAGTTCAGATCCCCATTGACTTCAATGGGGTTCAGGTTTGGGGTCAAGTTCGAGCCCGAACCCAGACTTTTTTTCAAAGTTCGGCCGAACCCACCGGACCCGAACACCCAGGTGTCCACTCAACTCTACTTGTCGCCTAAAAACCATTTAATCTCATTTTTAGTCTGTATTAAAATATTCTTTTCACAAAGAGGTGACATTCTTCCAAACAGTAAAGGAAGTTTCAATGATTAATACCATTCCTACAATTAGGGATGTGAAAGGAGTGAGTGAACTCTGTCATGGTTAGGATTACATTTGAATTCCTTAAATTGACAAAGACTGCAATAGCACTCTTCAAAGGAACAATCCAAACACAGAAATTCCTGTTTAGGAACCTAAATCTCTCACCGACATTGGTGTTGGAGGCAGGAAGGAGCACTGTAGTGTTATGGTGTTTGGAATATTCATTCATATATTCCAAATATATAATTTAACTGTATTTACAGTATGTGGGCATTGTGTTCAAACGCAGACAGTCTTTTTACATTTGATTGCCATGTTTAGTAATGCCTGCTGGGTCCTTACCAATACATGTAAGCAATATATTTTATAATTTCTATTTATTTATTTATTTCACATCTACTATATGTGAGAAACATTGTATTTTTGCTTTATAATGCACTAATTACTGTCATTCCCTCCAAAAATCTATAAAGGATGAACGAATAAATGAAAAATATAAATTGTGTAAATTCATATAGCTTAGATTTTTAAACTAAAAAGTAATCTGCATAAAACCTGTTGTGTTGACATTGATATGCTAGCTTGCTTCAAATACATTTGTATTCCAAGCGCTGTAGTGTATCCCATGGATCAGCGCAGCTAAGAGGAATGGGCCTTGACAGAGCCAGGAGGTTGTCCCTCCCACCTTCCCTGATTTTGGTTAGGTTAGGCGATTTTCCATTTTTTCACAGCGGCGGGGAATGGCCTGGTTAAATCGGAGGGCAGATGGAGGAGAAAGTGGGCATCCTGTGGTTTTAGTGTGGATTGGACAGTGTTGCACGTGGTTGGTAGGTTCAAGCTAGTTGGTGGCTCCGAACCTGGGGGTGTGGTGGTGTCTTGGTACACCCTACATGGGAACTGGTGGGGAGCGGTGTCTTGGTACACCCCTACAATTGATATGGGGTGTGGTGGTGTCTTGGTACACCCCTACAATTGATATGGTGGGTAGCGGTGTCTTGGTACACCCCTACAATTGATATGGTGGGTAGCAGTGTTTTGGTACACATTTAACCTGGTGAAAATGTTGCCATATTGGGCGGCCAGTTTCTGTATTAACATGTTATTTGGATTGTTATCTATTGTTATTATTGGGGGGTCATTGCTAGGGGAATGTTATGTACATGGGGGATGTTAACTTTAATAAGGTCTGTTGGCAATGACCCCATTTGTTATTCTTTAATTATTTTATTTATAATTTAATAAAGCTGTGGACTAATATTTCCAACAGTATAACCTGTGTCCGTGTCTTTATTGGGGTTGGGTAAGATGAGCGCATATGCTGGCAAATCCGACTGTGCGCCTGTCATGTTCCAACCGCGTATGGAGATGCTATATATAAAATGTCTTCAGAGTAAGTCATGAATAGTTTGGCGTATGTCAGATTTAGCTGGTTCAGTTAGAAGGTATTTGCACAGGACATGAGGATTTATCATTGTTATGTTTAAATAAACCTTTCTAGACCGCCATCTTCTAAATCCCGGAACTCATTGTCTGTCCAAGTAGAAAATTTCTCCAAGATGTATGCAGCCAGTCCAACTGGAGAATCATTCAGAGCAGACCCTGTAAAAGAAACGATAGCTCAAGGAGTCATTGATTCTATGTCAGTCAGACAAACACAATGCCTGAATCGGGAAACATTTGGTTTCAAATTCACATGAAAAAAAATGTTGTCCAACCACATATCCAAAAAAGACTAATCGGAAGACAAGTGGTTTATCGTGTAGGTTTATTTTCATTGCTCATATATAACATTACAATCATTCCATTTGGACTCTCCCCAATCCATAGTGATCTGTATAAAGAACTAGAGACCATATTTATTTACCTACGGTGTCAGGTTTGGTTGCCTGGATGTGCATGTATCCTGACTCCAACAGAAGTGCGTACACATTCTTCTCAAAGTAAGGATATATGCGTCGTACGTCTTCTTTTGTCAAGCCTACTAACCATGGAAAATATCGACCTAAAGCCAAAGATAAAAGCATTCCAAATCCTGCCTTAGGAAGCATGGCAAAATTCAGATGGAGACCCATGACCGATCTACAAGAATGAGCATGATTAAAGATAAGTCAATTGCCTGCACGTGAAACAATTCGAAATGTTAAAAGGAACACGACGGTCAATCAGATTACTTTATCAGAATAATGAGAGAACATGTCAGAAGATCATTTTGGCAGTCATGGGGAGATAGATAATAATAATGGGAAGTTGGCTGAATTTTTCCTGGGGGACATACATCTAAAGCAGGAATAGGCAACCTTTGGCACTCCAGATGTTGTGGCACTCCAGATGTTGTGGTGCTCTTACATCAGTGGAGTACATATCAGGGTCGCAGCTGCAAAGCATCATTGGAGGTCTAGTCCAAAACATCAGGGGTGCTGAAGGTTGCCTATACCTGATCTAGAGCATGGTGAAAGTATATGATTTGCGAATAATACTAAAATTGATGTGACATGATATTGGAATAAGTAAGAATGGTGCTGGGAAGGCATTGTTTAGAAATAAAATAGAACCTGATAGCAGTAGCAAGGCCTGGTTTTTGAATGAAGTAGAACATGAAGGAATTAAAAATGGCTGAATGCCCTGACCATAGGAACGAAAAAAGAATGAAACGAAAGAAGAAAACTTAACCTTTGTTGTTGTCTAATAAAAAGTATATATGTGTATATAAGTAGGTATACTGTTGTATTGTAGGAATGAGGTAGAACTTGAAGAAGGTATGGGTGGCACTGTTTGGGAATGAGGTAGAACTTGAAGAAGGTATAAGTGGCAATGTTTGGGAATGAGTTAGGACCTAATGGTATACCTCACCACAGTCCAGGATTAGGAGAGACAGACTATTTAGAAAACAATTTCACCGCCACCAGCCTGGGGGTCCCCACAAAGCACAACAGGAGGTTACAGCAGGGGATCTCTGTCCTTGCGGAGGTGATTTACCAGTTACCAGTGATGTGCATTATATTCCTAGGCTACCCCTCAGAATTGCTGTCTAATAGTAATTAAAATAGAGATAATACAGAAACACGAGATGATCATGGAGCATTGAGAAAAATGAAGTATAAGCCGGTAGAAGAGGATGGATGAACATGATGACAGAAGGGATGAGGAGATGAGCTAACCCAAATGGTAAAAGCTGGTGACATTTAATATCTCCATGTCCAATAGTGACATTGACTTTTCAACTTGTCCCTCAAAGTAGAATTGAATGTACTTACTCTGGTTTCATTTGTGATAAGAGGGTAGTTATTCTGCTGCCCCAATCGCCCCCCTGCAGGTAAAATTCCCGGAATCCGAGTCTGATCATTAACTTGTAGAAGATTCTGGCAGCGTCGAAAGCAGAAAAGCCTGCGATCCAAAAATAGTTATAATAAAATATCCTTTAAAACAACCTTTATATTATTTTTCTGTAAAATGTATTCTTAAATATTACATAAATGATGTTCATTATCGACTAACATTAATCTTTTTTTTGTTATAACATTTTCAGGGTTATTTACTAAAGTGAGAATTCAAAGTGAATTCTAAGAAAATTTTACATTTATGGCCAGAGAAGCTGAAATGAAAGCTTAGCTTTCTCACTTTAGTAAAAATCATAGCTTTCTCACTTTAGTAAATAACCCTGTAAGTATCTAATTCTTATGTTTTTATTGAATTTGATGCTGAAATTTGTGAATTTAAATACATTTTTAGTGATCATTTTTCTTTTAAAGGTGGAGTCCAAAAGTGGAGGAAGAAATGGGTGACTATACTCCGTGTTGTGTAATTCTACAAGACCCCTCCTTCTGTGTCCAACACATACTACTATGTTTCATGCTCCGATGCTATGGTGCAGTTTTAAGTTTGGTTGCCTACAAAGATCAATGAGATCCCTGCTCTAATTAAAATAAGAATTCTACCTCCAAATAACTGACCACTCTTCTGCATATTCCATTCATCTACCACAACCACGCAAACCTTACTAAACATGTGTTTTCCTGTCTCTGATGTGTTCATTCGTCTTCTTCAAGGAGTCTACCTCCCATAGGGTACCTACCACATTATACCCAGCGGGAGTAGCATAGTTTTACACAATGTTTAATTGTATCTGTCTTCTACATTTCATTCAACTCTGTACACATTACCTACATGATGATTAGACGTCCCTATAGTCACAGAATCACAGATCTCACCTTTCTTGTGTGACGCCTCTGAGAAGCCATAACCTGGGATAGATGGACAAATCACCTCAAACACCAGGTCTGGGTTCAGGCAGTGCTTGGCTGGCTCGGTCAGCAATGGGAGAATGTGATAAAACTCATAGAAAGATCCAGGCCAACCATGAACCATGAGGAGAGGACGGGCTTTCTGTCCTGGACCAAGATGTGGTGGTTTCACATGGATAAAGTGCACCTCCAAACCTGCACAATATAAATATTAATTATTCTCACATCAAAACGCTCAGGTTCTGCACAAAAGAAAATTGTATTATTATTGTCAGAGACATAATATTCTTAAAATTCTGAAACCTGATTTTATTAATGATAATTTATTTATAAAACAGAAAGAGAAATAACATAGAATCACAATGAGGGTGATAAATGTCTTGGAACAAATATTATAGATGTGCTTGTGGCCTCACATTCAAGTAATATGTGATACTGTTGAATATCAATTTTGAATGCAGAGAAAAAAGTGAATCTCACATAAGTAAGATAATAAAGGAATATAACACGAGTCTTGGATGAAGGTGTACGTGAAGGTTTAAATCCCTGTTTCCAGTCATCCATCATCATTAAACATGTCAAAGGTTTGTAAGGGTTATTACAGTAATTGTATCTTCAGCTAGAATACTTGACTTAATATGTTCCTAGAGCCCACTGTTCTTAATAGAGTAAACTATAGAGTCATACCTTCAATGGTGGTTTTATAGTGGGGATATCTGTTAAGGATCTTCACCTGCTTCTGCCAGTCAAACTGGTTCCTCCAATAGGAGACAACCTTCCTGAGGTGAGTAGAGTTAAAACCATAGTGAAATTTGGAATCTTCCAGAGGTGAAAAGAAGCGAGTTCGATCCAGACGGTCATAAAGGTCCTAATATAAAAAGAATGAGATATTAATATACTAGATTAACCCCATCTGTCTTTGCTCCCCACTCCAGATATAAAACCCCCCAAATATGCCATTTGACCCAGCAGAGCCAGGCTCTGGTAATGTATCTCTTGATCTTATCCTCCGATCCTTGCTACCTTGGGCCTCTGAATGTTTATTGTAACCTACACTTTCTCTTTTTTTAACATTTTCCAAGTTCAGTGACATTCACTACCTTTGAATCGCTCTAATCTCCCCCCTGATAATGACATTTTCTGTTGGTTTAGTGGCCTTTTTTCATATTACCTTAATTTAATCCCTGTTTATCCAAGAGTCGATTCCTGACTCGCTCTGTGTGGGTTACACTGTATTCTGATTTCCATTCTTTTGCCGTTAAAACTGTCTCATTCCACCTGCATTAATCTGTTTAAAATACATTTGGATTCTTCTCCAGATGTAGAATTTGCAATATGGACTTGGTTGTTCTCCTTTTAACCAGCATTTTGTATTTTATTTGCCAGTAAACCTTTTTCAAGTCAAAGAACATGAATTTCATTTGTTTAATGCTTTAAATGACACTTCTGTCTCCAACACCCAGTTACTGGTGACTGTACGGTATTTCCACTTTCTGTAAATATTTCAGTACCTGCCTTGATTCAAACATTGCAATGACACTGGTCACCAAGTGCATAAACTCCCCACTCACCTGTCCTCAGGTATACCTCATTCTCTCTGCTCCCAAGGTGTTGTTCAACTATGGGACACACATATCAGGGTTCAAGCAACTCATAGAAACATAGAAACATAGAAACATAGAATGTGACGGCAGATAAGAACCATTCGGCCCATCTAGTCTGCCCAATTTTCTAAATACTTTCATTAGTCCCTAGCCTTATCTTATAGTTAGGATAGCCTTATGCCTATCCCACGCATGCTTAAACTCCTTTACTGTGTTAACCTCTACCACTTCAGCTGGAAGGCTATTCCATGCATCCACTACCCTCTCAGTAAAGTAATACTTCCTGATATTATTTTTAAACCTTTGTCCCTCTAATTTAAGACTATGTCCTCTTGTTGTGGTAGTTTTTCTTCTTTTAAATATAGTCTCCTCCTTTACTGTGTTGATTCCCTTTATGTATTTAAATGTTTCTATCATATCCCCCCTGTCTCGTCTTTCCTCCAAGCTATACATGTTAAGATCCTTCAACCTTTCCTGGTAAGTTTTATCCCGCAATCCATGAACCAGTTTAGTAGCCCTTCTCTGAACCCTCTCTAAGGTATCAATATCCTTCTGAAGATACGGTCTCCAGTACTGTGTACAATACTCCGTGAGGTCTCACCAGTGTTCTGTACAATGGCATGAGCACTTCCCTCTTTCTACTGCTAATACCTCTCCCTATACAACCAAGCATTCTGCTAGCATTTCCTGCTGCTCTATTACATTGTCTGCCTACCTTTAAGTCATCTGAAATAATCACCCCTAAATCCCTTTCCTCATATGTTGAGGTTGGGACTCTATCAAATATTCTGTACTCTGCCCTTGGGTTTTTACGTCCAAGATGCATTATCTTGCACTTATCCACATTAAATGTCAGTTGCCACGATTCTGACCATTTTTCGAGTTTACCTAAATCATTTGTCATTTGGCTTATCCCTCCTGGAACATCAACCCTGTTACATATCTTAGTATCATCAAACTGTCTCGTTGTTCCAGTGTCGCATCAACTTTATCCTTTTTCCTTCTCAGGTCACTCTCTGACCTTGTGAGACCTTCTGGATCGTCATTCCCATTCTTCAAATTCTCAACTCACTTGGATAATTGTGTTAGCTCAGTAGCCAGTAGCATTCAATATCACGTCTTAAAAACAAGAAACCTAAAACTCTGATTTGTTCATTTAAAAAACCCCAAAAACATATTTGGACAGGTCTTGGAAGCACTCAATACACATGTGTCTTCATAGGCATCATGTTCCCAGACAATGTGACAATAAGGCTGGTGGTAAGGGGTTTTTGCTCGCCTTCCATTGCTCATTTGTCCATTTTTTTAATTTGTTTTATCTGCCTTTTCCATGCCCTCTCTGCAAGCACTGATGTGATCTAACCCTCCCTGGCTCTCCTCTACCATCTACTGACCATTTTTCTGCTTGGCTTCCTCACATCTAACTTTCCAACCTTCATCTACGATAATTTCACCATTCCAATGAACCCACTTAAAATCTGAGGTCAAGGCAGGCGACAGGTAGACACTAAACCAAAGTTTTGAGTAGCAGGAACTATTACATTTTGAGCATTTGATGAAACTGGTGAGGATTCTTATATACATTCCCACTGTCCACCCAATGACATTGTCCACGCCGTACCTATATGCCTAACTAAATGTTGTCATGCACTTGTTCAAATCATTGCAGAGTAGAATCGACATGCAAGAATATTTACCACGTGCCCCATATCCACAAACTAAAACTAAGCAGAGGAACCTTGATTAATTTGGAGTGGCTGGCAGAAAATGTGAGTGTATGCAGACAGTTTCAAAATCCAATTATAAACAATGTAAACAGACAGAATTAAGATGTGTCGGTGAATAAGAAATGAATAGGACCATCAGTATAGAGCATTTACCATATGGAGCAACACATTTATTATATATTAAAACACAAAGTCTCACATTAGAATTCGGTTACAGATAAATCTTCTCATAATCAGCTTTTTATATAGCTCAGGAATAGGCATCCTCCAGCAACCCAGATATTGTGGACTACATCTCCCCTGATGTGTTGCCAGCATCACGGCTGTAAAAGCATTATGAGAGATGTAGTCCACATCATCTGAAGTCCTTACGGTTGCCTAACCCTAATATAGATTTAGATATTGTGTATGTACCTTAATATCAGCATCTGAAATCTCGATGTGAAAAGGTCGCACACTGGTGTCCTCAAGTTGTAGATGAGGTCTCAGGCCTTGTCCCCACCACCCATCACCCAAATCAATAGACTTTTTCTTCCGTCCTCTCAATATCCAGCAAGCCAGGGCACCCCCAATCCCAATAGCAGCTGGGACTACAACACTGCCAGGCCAGTGCTCATTAACGACCAACCTGGGAAGAGGACAACCTACAGTCACTACAAACAAAAATTTAAAAAAGACTACCCACCAACAGTGTGACTCTTTCTATTGATTCCTAAAATCTATTTTTCTTAAAGAGTCATCTATCTAAAAGAAAAACATGGAATGATTATCTCTGAAGTGCCTTGTGCATATATTTTAAGCAATTATATAAACTATTCCATATACATCGTTTTCATTGCTAAACAATTTATAGATACATATAAATTGCAATAAAATAAAGTACAAAAAAAGTGATCTAGACTAACAGATATACAAATATAAATACATATAAATAAATAGTAGTAGTTATTTAATAGTCAAACTGTTACAGTGACATTATTATTTTTGCTATACAGATTTTTTTGCTAGTCAAGACACAAATGGAAAAAATTAGACGTAACTTTCATTATTGCAGCTATTTCCTCGCTGTTCATATTTCTGAATATTTTTATCAGTTGCAGCTGATCTGCTGATGTATCTATTTCATAAAAGTACATTGAGGGAGCCTACAATTTGTAACATTGAGGGTACAACTCACATTTAATAAACACAATCGTGAACCGCTTATAAAAATGGAATGTGTCTTTCTAAAAGCGATAGTTTAGTGAATAACTGTGTGCACAGATGGCATGAGTGTAATGCAGCCCTGGCGTCCCCCCTTAGTACGCCATAGAGGGTGCAGCCTGTTTTTCGGTGGGCTCTCAATGTGACACAGTAGGTACCAGGGTTGGATTGGGGAAAAAAATCACAGCAGCCCACTGAGAAGGGGGTGGGGCCAGAAAGGGGGGTGTTTTGTCATCACTAATGACAAGCACGCCCAGGGCCAGATTAAGAGCCCAGTGGGCCTGGTGCTGACAATTATGATGGGCCTAATTACAGAATCATATCGACCAAAAACAGTAAAACACTCCCAAGCATCATGTATCTGATGGAGATGGTGCTGGAGAGAAAGAAAACAGCAGCTATGAGAAAACACATACCCTAGGCTAATCTCTCTCTAATTTATGTTTTCATCTTTCAAGTAAATCCATAACCCCTAACAGCAGTGTCCAGTCAAGCAGGAAGTCAATGGGCATGGTAAAAGGGTGTGCCACTGACACAAATCACGTAACCTGCCAAAAGGGGCGAACATGCCCAAAAAGAGGACATGTCTGCCCAAAAAATTAGAAGGCCAGCCTGGTATGAATGCATGTCAGGCTGCCTGCCAATCATGCAGCTGGCCAACTAAGGGCATACTATGCAGACAGCACCCTGAGCTTGGCATAAATGCATCTAATGATGCGCTCACTCAACGCTTTCTAAGGACTGTCCCCTAGCACTCGCTGGTCCACTTGTCTCCTTACCTTCTTACTAGCAGGCAGAAGCTCCTGGTATATGGTCTGGGACAGAGAAAAGCTGTATGTAGTGAGTGTAGAAGAAAGGGAACATGCCACAGTGTTAGAGAGACCAAAGTCAGCATTACCTTAAAGGATCACTATAGGGTCAGGAACACAAACATGAATTCATGACCCTATAGTGTTAACACCACCATCTAGCCCCCCTGGGCCCCTCATGCCTCCATAAATATAGCAAAATCTACTATATTCAAGCCTGAAGCTGTAACTCTGCATGTTGTTAGACTCATAAAAACAAGCAGTCTGCTGACATCATTAGAAGTGGTGGCCTGATCCAATCACAGTGCTTCCCCATAGGATTGGCTGAGACTGACAAAGAGGCAGATCAGGGTCAGAGCCAGCATGATTCAAACACAGCCCTGGCCAATCAGCATCTCCTTATATAGATGAATTTAATTAATGAATCTCTATGAGGAAAGTTCAGTGTCTGCATGCAGAGGGAGGAGACACTGAATGTTTGGATGCATTTTAGGCAGCCATGACCCAGGAAGGATCTCTAACAGTCATCTAAGGAGTGGCCAGTGAAGTTATCACTAGGATGTAATGTAAACACAGCATTTTCTCTGAAAAGACCGTGCTTACAGCAAAAAGCCTGATGGTAATGATTCTACTCACCAGAACAAATTGAATAAGCTGTAGTTGTTCTGGTGACTCTAGTGTCCCTTTAACTATATTCATTGTCAGCCAGTCCACACAAGTTTTGTTCCCATACATCCCTGTTAAGCTTCCAAACTTAAGTAAGAGTATGTAAAAAGTAGTTAGGGTTGCCACCTTTCTTGGAAAAACATACCGGCCTTACTAATTTGCATAATTAAATATGTGTGGGTGACATCACATGATGTAAATCACAAGGAGTGACATAAGAGAAAATGCTGTAAAATCACCAAAAAACTACTTAGTTTAAATCTGCTGTATAGATGGATTCCTCCCAGTGGCCCCATGTCTCCCAGTGCCCCCATGTGTCGATTACTCCAGGTCTCAGTGTTCCTATGTATCAGTGTCTCAGTGCCCCATGTCTCCCAGTGTCCCCTAGTGTCGTGTCCCCAGGTCTCCCAGTGATCCCATGTATCAGTGTCTCAATGCCCCATGTCTCCCTGTGTCCCTATGTATCCCAGGGTCTCCATGTCACTAGGACACTAGGAAGACGGGGAGACCTTTGGACACGTGGAGACCTAGGGACACGGAGACACCAGTGACACTGGGAGACTAGGGGACTCTGGCTGGGACACATGGGGACAATGGGAAAATAGGGGACACTTGAAGACATGGGGACACAGACACCAGGGACACAGACACTAGAGACACTGGCTGGGGTACATGGGGACATTGAGACATGGGGGCACTGGGAGACATGGGGACAAGGAGACACCAGGGCCACAGACACTAGGGACACTAGCTTGGAGACATGGGGACATTGAGACACTTGAGGCACTGGGAGACATGGAGGCACTAGGAGACATGGGAACAGTGAGACACTGGCAGACTGGGGGCACTGGGAGACTAAGGGGCACTGAGACACCAGGGACACTGGCTGGGAGACATGGGGACACTGTGTCCCCATGTGTCTGTGCCATAATGTCTCCCAATGTCCCTTAGTGTCTCAGTGTCTGCCATAATGTCTCCCAATGTCCCTTAGTGTCTCAGTATATGTATCCTTGCAGCCTTTCCCCCATCCCTTACTGCCCTGAGCTGTAGGCTGTCTCTGCAGGGTGGGAGTTGCTGTCTGGACTCTCTGTAGCTGCACCCCTGCAGATCAGTTGAGTATAGATAGGCAGGGAGGGATATGCTGGAACTTCCTATCCCTGCCTGTCTCTACACACACAGCGACCCCTACTGGCCAGTGCTGGTATTGCAGAGTAATCTCCATTTATACTGAGAAAAATACCAGCATTTATATTGCCAGTATCACTGCAATATTGGCACCAGCCAGGCAGCCTCAAATACTGGCTGTGCCAATAAAATAAAAGCCAGGTGGAATCCCTAAGAGTAGTGTGTGAGGAAAAAAAAATGTAAAAAACAAAACTTTTTTTTTAAATCAATGGGCCTATTCCATGGGCCTGGGCCTGGAGCTGCAGCTCCATCAGCCCCTATGTTAATCCAGCCCTGAGCACGCCCCCTCTCAAAGTGAGCATATTAGTTCAATGCGCAGAGCCCCGCTGAAGAGCTCCAGCATGGGAAAAAGGCCCCGTAATTGTTCTGTGCAGCGGAAGCAAATTTAATAACATGCTTGCGCTGTGTTTGCTTTTAACTTGTCTCTGGTGTCTCCATAAGTGGGATACCAGAGGACAAAAGGGCCAGGAAAGCGTATTGTGTATGTGTTTGGAGCCTGCTTGTGGGATTGCGTGTGTGTTGAGTGAGCTGATTGTGGTGTGGTGTTTCATGTAAATGTTGGTTTCAGTTGTGTTGTGTTTGTGGTGTAATATGTTTGTGGTGTAGCATTGGGCTGTAGAGAGTGAGAGAGTGTGAGTATAGGTGATGTAGCGAGTGTGTGCATAGGGGCTGTAGTGTATGTTGTAGCGGAGAGGCAGTATAATCCACAATATCTCCGCTGGGTAACAGGAACAACAAAGGATAATCCAGGGGAATCAGCATGCAGTAATCCAAGTAGCGTGGTAGTAATCTTTCCTTCCCAAGAACTAAACGACACATAGGCTGGGAGTCAACTGAGGTCTTTATTTCCAGCTCCACAATTTATACAAGTCCCCATGCAAGGGGTTTCCTGAGTCCCCTCCCAGGGGCATTACCAGAGGGGACTACATGGGGGACTTACTGTACAAGACATTTCTCCCATCAGGCACTGGTGCATGAGAGGGATCCTCCCACAGGAATGTACCGTAAAGTGGATTATCCCTCCATGCAGCAGAACCGACAATTTATATAAAAATGCATAACTCTTTGAATATACGGTCTATTTAAACGAATGGACGTTCGGTAGATAGCTGGGGTCTGAGCGCATCATTCGTGAGATTACCACTCAGATCCCAGCTAAAACAACTGAACACCGCACGAAAAACACATTCATTAAAACATATGTTCAAAAGACCGATTGCATGCCAGGGAACAAGATACCGAACGTCCCGGAACTCCCGAACGGCCTGGAAGCTCAGCTGTGTTCGTGCCGTCGAGTAGCCGTTTTTAGTACCATGCGCTCAACGACCAAACACCGCTGAGGGAACAAAGGATCCAAGATGGCCGACCGCCACATGGTCGGTAGTCGAACGACAGCCACCTTGGAGAGCCTCTAATTACCGATTGCAACATTGTTGCAATCATTTAACAAGCGCCACACGTCTCTTAGTGTGTGGGCTATTAAATGATAGTTCATTCGGTTCACGAACGGCCCGCGAAGGTGCCGTTCGTGAAACGAAAGGAAATCAGCTATCTGCTTTCGGCAGATAGCCAATGCAGGTAATTAAATAATGTCCAAGTGGCTAGGTTTGCCACATTTGTGTGTAGAGAAAGTAGTGTGTGCAGGGGCGGACTGCCCACTCGGACACATTGGTCACTGACCGAGGGCCCGTGGCAGTCAGGGCCCCAGATGCATAGACAGGGCCTTGGATCTCCCATCTGGCCCAGCATTAGTTCTTCTGCTTTATTCCGGCAATAGTTGCAGGCCCTGCCTGTGGGGGGTCTGCAACTATCGCAATATCTTCTCCCAACTCTTCCCTCTGCACTCAGTGTAAAACCTGGCAGCATGCGTGTTCCCCCTCTCAGGGCTCCTCACTCTCCCAGCGCTGTGTTGTGCAGAGCGGCCTTAACACAGCTACAAGTGGAGCAGTACCTGGGAGACAGAGAGCTGATTGAATGCAGCCAGGAGGATACAGACACAAAAGGTGGGTTGTGGTGACATAGGACATAGATATGTGGGTCTGTGGGTGTAAATAGGGTGAGGTGGAGAGAAATGTGGGTCTGTTTGTGTAAATACTGGCACAATAAGCAGAAAAGTCCATTCACAATGAATTTATATGCTCAAATGCAAACATTCATTGATAATCATATGCATCAAAAGCAATACACAACATTATATGAAAGTTATATTTAAAATTAATCAAATACATATATATTAGCTTTCAAAGAGCCCAGGACCTAATCTTACAGGGGATCTAGTGTGTGTATGTCATTATGTAGTGTGTGTAGGTGGTACATTGTGTGCCATAGGGGATCTATTGTGTGTGTAGGGGATCTGCGTGTGCAGAGAACCCAGAGTGTGCGTAGGAGAGTTAGTGTGTGTGTGTGTATATAGAGGATTCAGAGTGTGTATAGGGATTCTAGTGTGTATGTGTGTAGAGGATTCATAGTTATCTACGGGATCTATGGTGTCTGTATAAGGGATTTAGTGTGTGTGTATAAGGTATGCTGTGTGTGTCTAGAATGTAATATGTGTAGGGGTGCACTGTGTGTAAGGGATGCACTGTGTGTGTGTGAAGGGTGCACGATGTGTGAAGGGTGAAGGGTGTGTGAAGCGTGCAGGTTGTGTGAGAGGGGTGCAGTGTATGTGTGTGAAGGGTGCATTGTGTGTGTGTGTGAGGGGTGCATTGTGTGTGAAGGGGTGATGTGTGGTGTTTGGGGTGCAGTGTGTGTGGTGTGAAGGGGTGCATTCTGTGTGAAGGGGTGCTGTGTGGTATTTGGGGTGCAGTGTGTGTGAAGGGTGCACTGTGTGTTTGGGGTTCTGTGTGGTGTTTGGGGTACAGTGTGTGGTGTTTGGGGTGTAGTGTGTGTGGTGTATGAGGTGCAGTGTGTGTGAAGGCTGCACTGAATGTTTGGGATGCTGTGTGATGTTTGGGGTGCACTGTGAGTTTGGGGTGCTATGTGGGGCTTGGTGTGCAGTGTGTGTCTGAGGGGTGCTGTGTGGTGTTTGGGTGCAATATGTGTGTGAGGGGTGATATGTGTGAGGGGTTCGGTGTGGTGTTTGGGATGCAGTGTGTGTGTGTGTGTGTTTGGGATGCACTGTGTGTTTGCGGTGCTCTGTGTTGTTTGGGAAGCTTTGTGGTGTTTGGGGTGCTCTGTGGTGTTTGGGGTGCTCTGTGGTGTTTGAGGTGTAGTGTGTGTTTGGGGTGCACTGTGTGTTTCAGGTGCTGTGTGGTGTGTGTGGTGCAGTGTGTGTGATGTTTTGGGTGTAGTGTGTGTGGTGTTTGAGGTGCAGTTTGTGTGAAGAGTGTGCTGTGTGGTGTTTGGGGTGCTCTGTGGTGTTTGGTGTGCAGTGTGTGTCTGAGGGGTGCTGTGTGGTGTTTGTGGTGCAGTGTGTGTGTGTGTGTGTGGTGCACTGTGTGTTTGGGGTGCTCTGTGCTGTTTGGGAAGCTTTGTGGTGTTTGGGGTGCTCTGTGGTGTTTGAGGTGTAGTGTGTGTGTATGTGTGAGGGGTGCAGTGTGGTGTTTGGGGTGGTGTGTGTGTGAGGGGTGCAGTGTGGTATTTGGAGTGTAGTGTTTGTGTGTGAGGGGTGCAGTGTGGTGTTGTGTGATGTTTGGAGTGTAGTGTGGTGTTTGGGGTGTAGTGTGATGTTTGGGGTGTAGTGTGTGTGTGTGAGGGTTGAAGTGTGGTTTTTAGGGTGTAGTGTGATGTTTGGGGTGCAGTGTGGTGTTTGGGGTGCTGTGGGGTTAAAATAGCAAATATATATATATGTGTATTTTTTTTTAAAAATTATTATTTTTTTTATTATATTTATGTCTCCCCCTTCTTACTTTTGCCTGGGAGGGGGGACCTTGTTGCCAGCATAGGTGGTCCGGTAGGAAATCCCTCGTGGTCCTGTGAGGAGTGAACTCTACCCTGCACTTCCTGGGGTAGAGTTCACTCTCGCAAGATTGGAGCGTTGCCATAGTAACCACGGAAACGCTCCGGGTCCTCTCATTCCCAAACGGCAGCCGCATCTTAGTGCCTGTGGGCCGGTGGGGAGATAGTTTGTCTCCCCACCAGCCCATGAAGGCACACAGCAGGGCCGGCGCTCTGATAGCACTGGCTCTGTATGGGCCGGCAGGGGAGATACACTGATCTCCCCGGCCGGACTCAGCCCATGGCCATCACGGCCCACCAGGCATTTGCATTGACCATTCTGGGTCTGGTAGGTACCCCAATTCAGCTGGTTTCTATTCTGTCTGGGGGGTTGCGGCAGCGAGGGGGCTGTGTTTACATTGTGCACTGCCGCGCATGTCCTGTGCTAATGTCAGGAGCCAGGATGTGATGGCTGTGCCATAGTTACAAACATTTCAAAAGACATTCCAGGGATACTTCGAGGAGATTTATCAACGTGTCACCAGCTCTCTTACATTTCACTTTCAGAACTTTTTTGGTGAAATTTAATAAATCTGTCAGGTTTTGTTTCTTTTTTGTGTCCTTTTAGCAACTCATTTATCAATCATTCCAACACTTTTTCCAACAGAACATATTATTTTAAATATTTCGTATGTTGTGTTAGCATTTGAATGCAGGGGTGTTCTGTGTGTAGTGTTGGCATATGAATGCCGGAGTGTGTTTGTGTGCAGTGTCTGAAAATTGGGTGTTTTTATATGGACGGTGTATAAGTGATTGCAAGGGTATATTTGTGTGTAATGATGGCATATGAATGCTGAGGTTTGTTTGTGTTTGTCTTTCTGTGTGTTTGAAAGTTGTCAGGTTTTAATATGGACTGTGTGTACGTGATCACAAGGGTATTCTGTATTTGTATTTAGTGTTCGCGTATGAATGCCAGGGTGTGAACCACAAAGTTATACACGCACTGCTGCAGGGCAGGTCCCAGGACCCAATTTTGCCAGGACAGGAGTCTAAAACATGGGACTGTGGGTGAGATGTGTGTGAGAATGTGGGTGATTACCTGTGGGTGAGATGCATGTGATTTGCTGTATGTGAGAATGTGTGTGGTTATCTGTGTGTGTGATTATATGTGTGTGAGAATGTGTCTGATTATCTGTGTGTTTTAGAATGTGTGTCATTATCTGTGGGTGAGATGCATGTGATTTGCTAGGTGTGAGAATGTGTGTGGTTATCTGTGTGTGTGAATATCTGTGTGTGAGAATGTGTGTGGTTATCTGTGTGTGATAATGTGTGTGTGATTATCTGTGGGTGAGATGCAGGTGATTTGCTGGGTGTGAGAATGTGTGTGGTTATCTGTGTGTGTGATTATATGTGTGTGAGAATGTGTCTGATTAGCTGTGTGTTTTGGAATGTGTGTGATTATCTGTGGGTGAGATGTGTGTGATTATCTGTGTGTGAGAATATATGTGATTATCTGTGCGTGAGAATGTGTGTAATTAGCTGTGTGTGAGAATATGTGTGATTATCTGTGTGTTTAGGAATGTGTGTGATTATCTGTGGGTGAGAATGTGTGTGTGATTATCTCTGTGTGTGATTATCTGTGGGTGAGAATGTGTGTGATTATCTGTGTGTGATAATGTGTGTGTGATTATCTGTGGGTGAGATGCATGTGATTTGCTGGGTGTGAGAATGTGTGTGGTTATCTGTGTGTGTGATAATATGTGTGTGAGAATGTGTCTGATTATCTGCGTGTTTTGGAATGTGTGTGATTATCTGTGGGTGAGATGTGTGTGATTATCTGTGTGTGAGAATGTATGTGATTATCTGTGTGTGAGAATGTGTGTAATTAGCTGGGTGTGAGAATATGTGTGATTATCTGTGTGTTTTAGAATGTGTGTGATTATCTGTGGGTGAGAATGTGTGTAATTAGCTGTGTGTGAGAATATGTGTGATTATCTGTGTGTGATAATGTGTGTGTGATTATCTGAGTGAGAGAATGTGTGTGATTATCTGTGTGTTTTAGAATGTGTGTGATTATCTGTGTGTGATAATGTGTGTGTGATTAGCTGTGTGTGAGAATGTGTGTAATTATATTATAATTGTAAATTAAAAAAGAATTGTAATTATAAAAGATTCAGCACCCTCACTTATTCGCTAAACAGCAATTTTAAGTCTCACAAAACGTAAAGGTTTTCTTTAAAAACACCTCACCTAGTATAAATATACTTACATCAAAAGCAAACAAAAAAGAAAAAACAGAGATCTGGGTGTGTACCCACACACTCCCCCCTAGATAGGAAAGGGGAACAGTGTCAGGGTCCCACCCAGAAGGCTGTGTACCGCAGTGGGACACCAGGAATCCCTAAAGGGGCTTAACCCCAGTAGACACGGAAAGCAACAACGAGAAAAAATACTGCAAGTTCTCAGTGCATAAATACTCCTGAGGCTTGCTGCATTACCTGGAGATCAAAATATAGCTATGTAGTCCTATCAATAAATCAACTAACTAATAATATAAAGACTACTAGAAATCAGATATAGCTAATAAAAAATGTATACATAATGAATAATCCTATAAAGGTGATACTAATACTCCCATGTCCCCCAGATTACCAAGTCCCATAGGTAGATATCTAGAGTCCATAAAAACTGAACAACCAGCCCTATCTCTATCACCACTTTATTAGAAAAAATATATTTTTATACTGAAATAGGGATGAGTCCAGTAAAAGAAAAATATATATGTAGATAAAAGATACCTAGAAAAGGACTGTCTCATGGTACACACTCCTAAATCCTAACTCAGATCCATATGCTGGGTATGATAATTATATAAATGTCAAAAGATACCTCTATCTGAAACAGAGGCAATATATGTCAAGAATATAAGACTCCTCCAATTGCATACAAGAAAGGATTAGGTATAAAGCACAGAGAGAGAATAGAGATAATAAATCAAATGTACAGTTTCTAAGAAACTGACAGTATATATTTAAGAAGCCTCTCTCCCTGTTAAGCTAGCTAGATAGACATAGGAGTAGAAATAAAGAAGTGAAAAAATATATTAAACAGAAAAAAATCCCATAAAATTAGTGCCCATCATGGTGCTATATACACCAGTGCCCAGTGCTCATAAAATATGAGAAAAACGCCCGACGCGCGTTTCGGTGCCTTGAGAGATGCACCTTCGCCCTGGCCCCTGACGAAGGTGCATCTCTCAAGGCACCGAAACGCGCGTCGGGCGTTTTTCTCATATTTTATGAGCACTGGTGTATATAGCACCATGATGGGCACTAATTTTATGGGATTTTTTTCTGTTTAATATATTTTTTCACTTCTTTATTTCTACTCCTATGTCTATCTAGCTAGCTTAACAGGGAGAGAGGCTTCTTAACTATATACTGTCAGTTTCTTAGAAACTGTACATTTGATTTATTATCTCTATTCTCTCTCTGTGCTTTATACCTAATCCTTTCTTGTATGCAATTGGAGGAGTCTTATATTCTTGACATATATTGCCTCTGTTTCAGATAGAGGTATCTTTTGACATTTATATAATTATCATACCCAGCATATGGATCTGAGTTAGGATTTAGGAGTGTGTACCCAGAGATAGTAATTTTCTAGGTATCTTTTATCTACATATATATTTTTCTTTTACTGGACTCATCCCTATTTCAGTATAAAAATATATTTTTTCTAATAAAGTGGTGATAGAGATAGGGCTGGTTGTTCAGTTTTTATGGACTCTAGATATCTACCTATGGGACTTGGTAATCTGGGGGACATGGGAGTATTAGTATCACCTTTATAGGATTATTCATTATGCACTGGCGTACATACCAGGGTCGCAGGGGTCGCGACTGCGACCGGGCCCGGCCCACCAGGGGGCCCGGCCGCCCCTGCGACCCGGTATGTACGCCAAGGGCCAGCCTCTTCCCCTGGTGACCCCTGCTGACCCCGGGTGGCCGGTCGGGCAGGCAGGCAGGCGGGCGCGCGAGGGAGCACTCAGTGCTTCCTCTTCAACTCCCTCGCGCACCGCACTGATACCGGAGCCGGAAGATGACGTCATCTTCCGGCGCCGGCATCCTTAGGCGGCGCGCGAGGGAGCTGAAGAGGAAGCACTGAGTGCTCCCTCGCGCGCCCGCCTGCCTGCCTGCCCGACCGGCCACCCGCACAGGAGCCCCACTGGACCCCAGGGAATAATCCCCCCCAGCACTCCAAGAGGTAAGGAGGCTGGGGGGATTATATTAAAAAAAAAAAAAAAATCATGTGTGTGTGTTAGTGTGTGTGTGTGAGTGTGAGTAGAGTGAGTGTTAGTGTGTGTGTTTAGTGTGTGTGACTGTGTGTGTGTGTTAGTGTGTGTGAGTGTTAGTGTGAGTGTTAGAGTGTGTTAGTGTGTGTCTGCTAGTGAGTGTTAGTGTGTTAGTGTGTGTGTCTGCTAGTGAGTGTCAGTGAGTGTGTTACTGTGTGTGTCTTACTGAGTGTGTGTGTGTTAGTGAGTCTGTTTGATGTCTGTTAGTGAGTGCGTGTTTGTCAATGAGAGTGTATGTTTTGTAAGTGAGTGTGTATGTATGTCTGTCGCTGACTGTATCTCTGTCAGTAAATGTGTGTGTCTGTTAGCTAGTGTGTATGCGTCTGTAAGTGTGTGTGTGTCTTCAGCACTTACCTTTCTCCAGCGCCGGACTCCCTTGGCGCTGGGGATCCCTCAGCCTCTCAGCTCCGAATGCGACCGCGCACGCATTCAAACCGCCCATAGGAAAGCATTACTCAATGCTTTCCTATGGACGTTCAGTGTGCTCCTCTAGCGGCTGTCAGTGAGACAGCCACTAGAGGCTGGATTAACCCTCAGTGAAACATAGCAGTTTCTCTGAAACTGCTATGTTTTCAGCTGCAGGGTTAAAACTAGAGGGACCTGACACCCAGACAACTTCATTGAGCTGATGTGATCTGGGTGTCTGTAGTGGTCCTTTTCCTGGCACTATAGTGCCCTGAGGGTGCCCCCACCCTCAGGGGCCCCCTCCCGCCCAGCTCTGGAAAGGGGAAAAGGGGTAAAACTTACCTTTTTCCAGCGCTGGGCGGAGAGCTCTCCTCCTCCGATCCTCCTCTTCTCCTCCCCGTCGGCTGTATGCGCACGCGCGGCAAGAGCTGCGCGCGCATTCAGCCGGTCACATAGGAAAGCATTCATAATGCTTTCCTATGGACGCTGGCGTGCTCTCACTGTGAAAATCACAGTAAGAAGCACGCAAGCGCCTCTAGCGGCTGTCAATGAGACAGCCACTAGAGGAAATAGGGGAAGGCTTAACCCATTCATAAACATAGCAGTTTCTCTGAAACTGCTAAGTTTATGAAAAAATGGGTTAACCCTAGCTGGACCTGGCACCCAGACCACTTCATTAAGCTGAAGTGGTCTGGGTGCCTAGAGTGGTCCTTTAAGTGTGTGTGCACTGGCGTACATACCGCAGTCGCAGGGGTCGCAGCCCTGTAACCCCTGCAACCAGGTGCCCACCGCCATGTGTTGCGACCCGGCCCGCACGCGGGGGGGGGCCCACGGATCAATTTTTGCACCGGGGCCCCATGGGTCATGTGTACGCCACTGTCATTATGTATACATTTTTTATTAACTATATCTGATTTCTAGTAGTCTTTATATTATTAGTTAGTTGATTTATTGATAGGACTACATAGCTATATTTTGATCTCCAGGTAATGCAGCAAGCCTCAGGAGTATTTATGCACTGAGAACTTGCAGTATTTTTTCTCGTTGTTGCTAAATATACTTACAGTATATTGTCATACATTGCATAAGCCTGCAACAACGTCAATGTACCCCATTCTTGGCAGGTCCTATTCTAGCAACCTAATGCCTACTCTAATAAAATTAATTGGTGTTTTTCTTCCTGGGTCATAGGTACTGGGCACGGCACTTTGATTTAGCAAGTTTTGAATTACATGTTGTTATAATTTCTTCTAACTATTTTCTGCTCCTATGTCTATCTAGTTTAACAGGGAGAGAGGCTATTGAATCCTATTACTACCGGGCCGGCTAATTTGGCCGGCAATAGACTTTTCACTTTCTACTCTCTACCTTTAAACTCTGATAGTAATTTTTGACAAGGATACAAGTGTATACAATTTTGACAACTTGACCTAGCTGTTCAATATTTCTTATATTTGCTATATCCTATTAGATACCTGATTGATTACCCCTAAAGAGCACCATAGATCTACTGATATACTAAGTACGTCTAGGGAGAAGGAAAATTAGTCTATAGATTGAGCTACTAGTACATCACTAAGATCTACCATACACAGATTCATAGGATATATGTGACCAGGAGTTATCTTACTATATAACACTAGATATATGACCAAGGGGGATGTTCTCTTACACTGAGAGCCATAACTGGTAAAGCTGTATTTATTTGGACTCCACCTGAGCTCAATGATTCTGAGTCTGTCGTTATATATTTGTTACATAGGAGCCTTAGGATTTTCTTTGCTATTATTATTCCTTCCTTCATCATCTTTTAGCAGATCCTATTTATACTACATACTCACCTAATTGTAGGTATCTTTATGTCTGTACGGTTACTATTTTCTTTTTTTTTTTTGTACTTTAAAAATATATATATATATATTTGAATTCTTTATTTTTGCAGTGCAAATATATAATACAAGGTGGCGAGAGGTGCCCCAAAAGCAGTCCTCTGGCTTTTCCCACGCTTAACGTTTTGTCTGGTGGTGGTGCCCTGCTGGTTGTGGTCTGTTGGGACCCCGCTTGGTGGTGGACGGTCTGCAGGAGCCTCCCACCCATTTCTGTGGCACCTTTGCCCGACCTTTGCGTGGCAGTTTCATGCGGGATATACCCGGTCTTTGCTTTGTCCTCCGGGTCTCCGTTTCTTGTGACCTCTCTCGCGGTGGATGCTCTTTATTCGTGTGGCCCATCTGCGTGTTAGGGGGTGTGCTTTGGCTCGTTGCCATTGAGGCAGGTACCGGTACCGGTGCAGGACGTGGGCACCTAGCCTCGATGCGGTCCCAGAAGCACTGGCAGATTGCATCGAATTAAGCCTTGAAAGCCGATGCCCAGTCCTCATCATTCTGCCATTGCAGGTTAATAGCCCTGCCGACAGCCATCTTGGCCAGGCCTCGTATTGCCGTCTGGACGGCGTGGCTTGGGTCTGTGTCCCAGAGGTGAGTGACTGCCTTATGCTGGAGGACCAGGATGACCTCCACCGGCCGAGGCCCTTGGTCGTGGCGGGGGGAGAGAAGTTGTCTCTCCTGCTCCCACCTGTCAAGTAGGCCTCTGACGTTCTTCCGGCATTAATTTCTCGTTTCGCCGCTTGAGGGGTATCATTATGTTCCGCTCAGTATTCCCTGTCAATTGCTGGCTCTAACGGCTCGATTAATCTCTGTTTGGGTCGAGAAAAATAGTTTAATTAGCGGATTCATGCAGGAGCCCATGAGGTTGTCGACCACTCGGCTCTGCGGTCAGGCCCCGCCCCCCTACCGTTACTATTTTCATAACTACTTTAATCTCCAGGAGATATAGTGACTTCTCAACACTTTATGTGCTGGGTTTTATGTATCTATTTGTTTGTTCCTTTCTTGTCTAATAAAATTAAGCCTTTTTTTTTTAGGGAGAAGGGGATGTTTCTCAAATCTTGTTTCTATAGACGCAGTTAAAGTAAAATCTGGCCCTGTTTGGGTGCGCTGTGTGTGCCAAACTTACGATTGTGGGAATCTCATACAGACATTCTGGGTGCAGCGTGCTTATTATATCTGCGTGAGAGCCACATAATCAGTGGGAGAAGCGTGTGAGAATTGAGAAGTGTGTGTGTTGGTGGTGGGGAGGTGGGGGAGGGGGGAATGCATCTCTTCCAATAACACTTTACATAAAGCCTTTTTATGGTGAAATGTATCAAGTGTACCCTAATATTGTTTTATATAGCTTTTTCTTTATTTTTATATTATTTTTTAAAATCTTTTTATTAATAAAAGTTTTTTATGCGACCTGTTTTGCTTCTGGATTTCCTGAACATCTATGTCCTTTGTGGGGATGGTACCAGCTAAGCCTGTTAGACAAAGCAATTTTTATCTGCTCTATTAAACGTGAGTAGTTTTTATCCATTTAATTTTATCTTGCACTCTACACGTGGTCACTATTTTCATTTGTCTTTTCCTTTTATCTATATCCTTGGAGTAAGACCACCACCCTCAACATCCACAAGTGGAGATTATACCACTTTAAGATAAATCTGGAGAGCCGCTTTCCAGGCTCTGGCACATGTGAGTGCATAACCGTTATTATTCTTTTTTTTTTATTTGAATTTGACATACTGCACCATATATCTTATATTTTATAGCATATCTACAAGAGCCAACACTACTGCAAGAATCAAAAAAGGGACCCTTTTTTAATTTCACATATGGTTCCCCAATCAAGCAAGAATACAAAGACCTCACGTATTCCATAAGTGGGGATTGTACCAATGTACGTTATCAACACTAGAGCTAAGTTTATAGCTCTAAAAAACGTGAGGACCATGTATTCTTTATACTGCTTTTACCCCTTTTGGGACATACTACATCATCAGTTGTTATTTTTATCTATTTTCATATGAATTACAAAGACACATCTATACCACTCTGGAGAACACACCAATTATGAAAGACTGTACCCCCTTCCATAAAGCAACACCTCGGTGTTGGATTCATCTACCATTCAGACTATCTACCCTGGACTTTTAAGTTCTTTATTTTTTACTTTATATTCTCTGTTTATTCTGCCTGTTATATGCTTTTATTTATCTTATTTGGTTTTTAGTAGCACTACCTTTCCCTATTTATTTGTATCATTTCTGTTGTATAGCCTGCGAAGGAGCCCTATTTTTAGGTGTGCTGCCACATTTTATCTTTTCTGTTGTGTATTTGTGATTAGATAGAGAGCGCTGATCCCTTTTTTTTTTAAACTTTGTACTCAGTTTCAAGGGGTGAGAGGACACACAATGTAATCCATAATGACTGTATCACTCCTCTGGTTATAGTTAAATATTAACTTTTTTACTAACAGAATCTTCCAGATTAACCCCTTTTCTGCAATCAGTGTGTGTGTTCATTACCATTCTTCAATGAAAATCAAAGACGTCATTTAAATACATAAAAATAAGATTTTATTATTACTGTTAAATCTTTCTTAGAGGATGACCAAGTGCCGAGACACCGGAGCTTTGTGGTCTCCTGCTCTAGGTCAGGACCTTATATGTATTGAATGGGTTTGTGGTATTAGCACTTCATTGATATGTACGCAGTACTATATATATGATTGCACTTTCTTGCACCTTGTTATTAAATATAAAATATTTTTGTGCAATAACTATTGGTGTGCTTAGGAATCATTTTATTCTATGGAGGATCTTAATAAAACCAGAAGGTAGAGCATATCAATGAATAGGCCTTTGAGAAGAAATTTGGGAAGTGGGCACAATGTTCAATAAAGTGGGCTGGACGTCAGTCATTTTAATACAATGGATTGGGGAGCATGGTGGGGGGTTAATAAAGAGGGTTTAGGGAGACGATGGAATAAATAGATGATAGCATTGTTTAAACATAGGCGGGGGATTTTAATGATGCAGGTTAAAGAATGTTAATACAATGGATTGGGGGGGATGTAATAAAGAGGGTTTAGGGAGACGATGGAATAAATAGATGATAGCATTGTATAAAAGTAGGCGGGGGATTTTAATGATGCAGATTAAAGAATTTGAATACAATGGATTGGGGGATGTAATAATGCGAGGTGGGGGAGGAATTTAGATAAAGGCCAGGAGGAGGGGGAGGGTATATTGAATTATTGCTGCATTGCTGAACAAGAAGCAGTGATTAGACCTGAGCTTTAGATCTCTCCAGACATTGTTTAGTGACTTTTTATAGAACTTCCTAAACAGTAACTTTCTTACGGCGGGAATTACCTGGACCTTAATGTTAGAAAGGCACTTGTCGTGAAAGAGTTAATAACTAACTAAAGAAAACATTGATTTTATTCTTTATCGGATTCTGTGAGAAGTCTCCTGTTCATTTTGTGTAAATCCTGGAAAAAAATAATAGGGAAAAAAACCAGCATAACAGAAATAATAAAGTAATAACTGTATACATTGTAATTTGGAAATTTTAATATTTTTACAAATGAACCTAAATCTGCCGGCGGGGGATTCCTCTCACCTGCCATTGTCCAAGATCTGTCGCCACATTATGACTTCTGTCCTGCTGTCCCCAGACTGTGACCCTGATCAATAACCACACCCCCTTAGAATCATCACATAACAATAACCACACCCCCTTAGAATCATCACATAACAATAACCACACCCCCTTAGAATCATCACGTAGCAATAACCACACCCCCTTAGAATAATCACATAGCAATAACCACACCCCCTGTGCTTAGCTTCACTGTGTAACAACAACCACACCCCCTGGGCTTAGAATCATCACATAACCATAGCCACTCCCCCAGTTCCTCCCAATAACCACGCCCCCTCCTGTTTCTGCTACTGGATACAATGTATACACTGACAGCTTATTATGTGACCATGTTTTTATTGGTGGATACTGTATCTATAATGTTGTTTATGGAATTTCTTTTGTGACGGATTATTAATAAAGATTGTATATTTTTCTATATATCCCATGTTGTGTTTTGTAAATGATGATCCTGGTTAAAATTTTACCTTTTTTTTAATGCACACAATGCAGGAAAGTATAAAAAGATTGCCCTTTGCAGAATTTGCAGAGATTGTTTTTCACACTTTCTCTGCCAAGCTGCACTTGACATCGTGCCAGCGATTGGACGCAGCACAGAGTATTCCGACAGGGCTGTTCACTAACGTGAGAATTGTTGGGAATTCAGAGTGAATTCAGGAGAATTGTTCCAGTTTAGCTATTCTGGCACGAAATTTGCAAAAGGACTTGATTTTTCCATAAACCTTGTGCAAAGAAGTTCCTGTAGTGGGCTCCCCATCCCCATGTACTGGCATCTGTTGTTATCTAGTGATGTACTGAACACACACACACACACACACTCACAGACACACACTCACACACACAAACACACAGACACACACACAAGAACAAATTATTATATTTAAAAAACAAAACAATGTCCACCCAGCCTCCTACCTGGAGTGCTGGCATGGACTTTTCCCTGGGGTCCAGTGGGGCGGGTGCCTCTCTCCAGCTCAGCCGCGACGAGGGAGCTGTCTGCTCTCTGCTCCCTCCGCGCGGGCTGTCTGCTGTAGCTGGGAGCCGGAATATGACGTCATATTCCGGCTCCCGGCATCAGCGCGCGGCGAGAGGGAGCAGAGAGCAGACAGCTCCCTCGCCGCGGCTGAGCTGGAGAGCGGGGGGATCCATCACCTCTTGCACCCCCCATGACAGGGGCAAGAGGTGAGTGGGGCAAAAAAAAAAGTGCAGGAACGCTGTTCCTGCAGGACTCAAACCATAGGCGTGCCACGGGGATTAGGGTGTACCCAGGCACACCCGGCACACGCCTATGCATGTGGGAGATCAACATTTTACAGAAAATTAGTTTCAAATCTTTTTTTGGTGCCAGACAGTATATACCTATGGGTACTTAGGAATTTTGTATAGAAATAGCAAAAGCCTGTGGTTTTGGGGTGGTTTGTATTTTCACAGTTTATTTTATATTTGAATAACGAGTAGCGGTGTAGACAGAAAGCAGGGAAGTAGCTGCGAAAATATGATGTTTTTATTATCACTATAAAACTTACATTTTACAGATACGTCTATTATTGCCTCAGCATCTAACATTTATATAAAACAAAATCTAATTTTGCCACAAAGTCAACAGCGTAATTCAATTCCAAAGCTTCTTTGACCGCTTATCAGTTTGCTTCATTTCTTACATTTTTCCACGGCGGACACAAAGTCCTGCACATCCTTAGCCAGCAGCAAGGGTTCCTCCATGGCTGCAAAATGCCCTCCCCGGGGCAGGTATGTGTAGGTGACAATGTTCCGGAACTTCTCCTTTGCCAAAACACGGGGAACATGCATTAGTTCACACGGGAAATTTGCGATACCGGTGGGAACATGAACTCCAGTCCTTTAACAAAGAAAAAAACAAAAAATCAGTTTAGTACATAGCACTACTATTATAAACACTGTGAGAGAGGGCATCACCCGCTCATTATTACCATCAGAACAACTGGAACACCATGGGGGTCATAAAGACCTCTGATTGATAAACTGTAGGAAGATGGGAGGTAATCGAACAACAGGACCTAGCATAGGTTTGGCTCGAAATTGAACATCCAGCTGAGAGTTTGCAGAATCTGCTCAGTTAAGACTAGAATTTTTTTTAAGTACTCTTCAAGACTGCCCTATGGAGCTAACAGGTCTATTACAAATGCTTACAAAAGAAACAAGAGAAAATATACAACTGAGATCTAATGTATTTATTGTGCTAAAACGGTGATAGGAGATTTTTAACCTATTACAGGGGTTTGTGAAGCCCCTTAAAAAACCTTCTAAGAAATGATTTGCTGTTTGTTAGCGATCAGGATAAGATATACACAAGTCAAAGTGGAGAGACAGTGCAATGTAAAGATCGACCACCAGATCCTTCTGATTTGGAAATTTATAGACATAGTTCCCATCTTCTCTCAGCCTCCATAACCCCAGTCATTTACTGCTTACTTGTATACTGGGGAAGTCAGCATGTCTCTGGTAAAATTTTCCTTGTAGAATCTCATAGAGGACGCAATAGAACCAGTTGTCCAGTAGATCATTACGTTGGTGAGAAGATCGTCCATGGAATATTGCCTGTGGGATGGAAAATATGACAAATCCGTATTAGAATCCTATATTAAAACAAGAATAAGGGGTCTTACATTATTTGATTTGCCTAAACATAAAAGTATCTTTGTTTTATGCATGTTGAATGACATCATGTCAGAGAACATATAAACATTTGAATTTAAACTCTAACACAGTTTATTTCACCATTACCATGAGCTTTGTTTATCAATCAAATCGTATAGCCTAGCCTGATTTACCGTTAATTAATTATCATCATAGCTAATTTAAGATGATCTGACCTCTCTAGGCCTCCATCCTCCAGCTGACGAAAGTCTGGATTTGTCCAGGTGGAGAATTTCTCCAGAATGTAGGCAGCAAGTCCAGCAGGAGAATCATTCAGAGCAGAGCCTGGGAGATAAGAGGATATTTATACTTCATAGGAAGATGGGTCCATGGATGACATCACTCATACTCTCACTCTCAAAGCAATAAGTAAACTACATTGGAAGAACATCTGCTGATTTTACATTTTGGGTGCCCTGTGAAGAACCTCTGCATTTAGAAGACCAGGAAACAATGTAGTGCTGGTGAACTGCGCTATTTGGCCAGAATTTAGTGAAGTTGTAGCCATTAGGAGAGGTTTGGGCACAGTGTGCGCCTGTATACCATTCCCGTTCTTGATGACAGCTTTATCAACTTCATATAAAAAAAAAACCAAGTAACCAGCACTTGTCAGGGATACAGAGGTTTGACCATCATTTTTACATATCATATTTAAAAAAAAAAAAAAAAAAAGAAGAAAAAACAGGTTAAATAAGCTGTTCAGGTTAAAACACCTAATCTACACCAATTATGATTGTACACTTGCAAAAGAGAGCTGTACGTCAAATGCCTTGTCTTTCCATCAGTTATGTTAATGCAGAATTACCCAACAAGTGTTTTGAAGATATAGATATATATATATATATATATATATATATATATATATATATATATATATATATATATATATATATAAAAACACACACACACACACACACACCCACACACACCCATTAAAATCAGCTGCCAAATATCAGGTAGACCCCCTCGTGCTGCCAAAAATTAGCTCTGATGTATCGGGGCATGATCTCCACAAGACATCTGAATGTACGAGACACAATGTGTCTGCTAGGGGGGCGTTTGTGGTTTTGTGTTGTTTGTTTTCACTAGATGACATTAATGGAATGTAGACCATGGAAGGAGGTAGTCCCTGATAGACATTAACATCCCACAGATGCTCAATCAGATTGCGATTGGGGGAATTTGGAGGCCAAGGCAACACCTTGAACTCTGTCATGTTCCTCAAACAATTCTTGAACAATTCTTGCAGTGTGGCACGGTGCATTATCCTGCTGAAAGAGGCCACTGCCATCAGGGAACACCACTGTCATGACGTTGTGTAAGTGGTCTGCACCAATCTCTAGATAGGTGGTACATGTCAAAGTAACAGGAATGCCAGGACCCAAGGCAGCATTGCCCAGAACTTACGTATATATTAAAGTTTCAAGTACTATACTACTAACCAGGTCTAAAAAGGTCAGTGGAATTTTCAGGTCAGTGGAATTTTTTTTACACATATTTAAAATAGGACTAGATAGCTACATGGATACAGGCCGAACATGTGTAGCTATGGCCAGAACTGTATGCTAAGAGATACATTCTCTAGAGAAGAAAAATGGTTTTTAAAGAAAAAAAAAAAAAAAAGCAAAATGAAGTTGAACTATAGCCATCTCTTAATCAATTAATAGGTTGAATATTTGGCCTGAGTTTTACAATGTGGTTTTGCTCACAATATTTCGAAATGCAATGAAAAGAAAATGAAACAGCCACCAATCTCTTACCCACAGTGTCCGGCTTGGTAGCTTGGATATGCAAGTATCCAGACTCGCGTAATCGTGCGTACACATTCTTTTCGAAGTACGGATATATACGCTTGACGTCTTCCGTGTTCATACCCACCAACCAAGGTAGGTATCTCCCAAGAAGCAAAGTTAGAATTTGTTTCAGGCCTCCTGCTGGCATAAAGACGCAATTTATATGTAGACCCTTTATAGACCTGGAAAACAAGGTTTCACCCAAAGTTACTATTTACCTGTGTTATCAGTAATTCCATGTATTGAAGTTAGGTAAACTATGTAAACAAGTAGCAATGAACTCCGTTAGGCAGAACTGGAACACGTGATAACTAGAGCCCTGCTCACACAGGTTTTAAGTGTAGAGAAAATGGGATAAAGAAGGTACAAGACACAATGTGTCTGCTAGAGGGGCGTTTGTGGTTTTCACTTGATAACATTAATGGAATGTAGACCATGGAAGGAGGTAGTCCATGGTAGAACGCAAGTGAGAAGTAACAAGTACTCACTCTGGTTTCATCTGAGCAATATTAGTTGTAATTAGGCTGCCCCAGTCCCCCCCTTGCAGATAGAACTCTTTAAATCCCAATCGGAGCATCAGCTTGTAGAAGATACGGGCGGCAGCCACAGAATTGAACCCTGTTGGAAGAGACACATGGAAAGTTCATTCAATGTATTAAAGGAGCACTATAGGGTCAGGAACACAAACATGTATTCCTGAGCCTATAGTGTTAAAACCACCATCTAGCCACCCTGACAACCTCTTGCTTCCCTAAATATAGTAAAATCTTACTGGTGTTCAAGTCTGGAGCTGCTGGCTTTGTGTCGGTTTCCTTTAGACCTGCCCACTGCCTGCTGACATCAGCAGAAGTGGTAGCCTGATCCACTCACAATGCTTTCCCATAGGATTGGCTGAGACTGATAAGGAGGCAGATCAGGGGCAGAGCCAGCACAATTCAAACACAGCCCTGGCCAATCAGCATCTCCTCATAGAGATACATTGAATCAATTAATCTCTATGAGGAAAGTTCAGTGTCTGCATGCAGAGAGAGGAGATACTGAATGTTTGGATGCATTTTTGGCAGCCATGACCCAGGAAGGATCTCTAACAGCCATCTGAGGAGTGGCCAGTGAAGTTATCACTAGGCTGTAATGTAAACACTGCATTTTCTCCGAAAAGACTGTGTTTACAGCAAAAAGCCTGAAGGTAATGATTCTACTCACCAGAACAAATTCAATAAGCTGTAGTTCTGGTAACTATAGTGTCCCTTTAACACTTTGCAGATCTACTCATCCTGCATTAAAAAAAACCTTCATGCAAAAACCAACAGCAAAACACAAATCCAATCATGTTATCACTCACCTGCACCCATGGGTGGAGAATTCTTCTTCCTGAATCACAAGTCATTAGAATTTCCTTACATGTTATAGCCTACATTAGGTAGTGAATAATGCCAGTATAAAATATGTAAGGTGGTTTTTCCTTTTATTATTGCAGCCTATATTACCTATAATACAATAAACAATGTTAACCTTTCTTTGCGTGGCAGATATCCTGAAAATGATCCCTGTACAATCACTGGAGACATGCTGCTTGCACTTTGCATATTAGCAACTGACCAACAAGTCAGTCCGTTATATTCTCTCAGTATTCCAGCAGGCAAACTTGCTTTGCACTAATAAACCTTAACTTAAAAACTATACCCATGGAGTATGCCATGACTTGCTATATCTCTGTACTCGTCCCTTTTTTTTTTTTTTTTTAAATTGTCCACCTCACCTTCCTTGTGCGATGCCTCGGAGAAGCCATATCCAGGGATTGATGGACAGATGACCTCAAACACAGGGTCTGGGTTCAGACCATGCTTTCCTGGCTCGGTCAGCAGTGGGAGGATGCGGAAAAACTCATAAATCGACCCAGGCCAACCATGGACCATAAGGAGCGGCAGAGCCTTCTGTCCAGGGGCAAGATTAGAAGGCTTGACATGCATAAAGTGCACTTCTAGCCCTATAAAAGTATAGTGGAGATTAATATTCTGTAACAAACACATTAGATTAATGTCTAAACATATAAATATGAGATGGTAACATAGAAGATCTACTCATGTTGCACTTCACTGGATGATACAGAGGACTTACCTTCTACAGTAGTCTTGTAATGGGGGTATCTATTGAGGTTCTTCACCTGCTCTGACCAGTCAAAGTCATTCCTCCAGTAGGTGACAATTTTCTGAAGGTGAGCAGAATTGAAGCCATAATGAAATTGTGAATTTTCCAGGGGTTCAAAGAAGCGGGTTTGATCTAGACGTTCGTAAAGGTCCTAAAAAACATTTTATATCAAACTGAAGTCTCAGCAGTTACAGTACAAGAATTCATCAGTTTAGGCTTTTCAGTATGTTACTGTGTTATGACCGTAAATCTTGATTTCAATAATATTTTTGGTCATCAAAGATAGTTCACATGGTACACGGTGAAGAATAAACACCTATTTCATGAAATGCTTTATAAATAAATAAATATATAAACTGTCACCGTGGGCAAGTATTCACAAATTATTCTTTATGATATAAAAATGAACTAATATTAATGTGCTATATAGTTATATTAAATTGCAATAAGGTGTCTCAATGCAATGAAATATTTATGTGCAAAAAAACTAAAAAGTGCAATTTTTAGGCATGACAGGAGGCAAATATTTTGCTGAACTTTCTTTACTCAGCAAAAAGAAAACTAACTAATGAACAAAAAGGTAAGGGTCTTGTATCCAATAATAGCCCTCCTCTTCCTCTGCTACTCATCCTCCAGGTCAGAGTATTCATATTGTCACTCCATATATTTTACCTAAATATATACATTTATGGCTTATGTCACTGTGGGTTTATATATAGTGTGTGGGGATATTTCCTCTGGGTTCTGTGTATAGTTTGGGGGTGTTTGGGTCTTCGAGACCTGTTCTCCCTTTTGTTCTTTCAGTTAGGTTTCCTTGGGGTCTTTTCCTTTCAGGGGAGCCCTTCTCAGTTTCTGCCTCAATTTTATGCTGCTTTCAGCGGCCCTTATCTGCTCTCCTGCCAGTTACGTCTTTCGTCGATCTGCGGTATCTTCTTCGACCCGGTAATTCCTTCTCAGCATTCCAGTAGCCATACCTTTGTACTTTGTATCTTTTCATCTGGTGTCGAATGTACGTGTGTAGAATTCGCCTTCTCCAGAAGGTGTCTCCTTCTCTATTCTCAGGAAGATATCTTCTATGCATTTTTTTCTGTGATGAGCAAATGTGTATATTGCTGCTTGCTTTCCGAGCAATTTGGCGTCATTGAGAACTATTTCAGCACGGCGGCTTCTCATTTCCTATGCTCCCCCACATCATTCGGTTTCCTTGGCTACTCTTGTTGGGTGGATTCGGTGGCTATACTCTCTTGTGGGTAATTCCCTGTCATTCGGGGCTCATTCGGTTCATAGAGCTGCGCCATCTAGTTCTTTTTAGGTGGTGCCAAGTTAGGTGATATTCTCTGTTCAACGTACTGGACACAGGAATCTACTTTCCGCACCTTTTATTTTTGGTTCTTAGCTTTAAAAATGCAAAAAATGAGCTTCCTGTCCTGCCTTAAAATTGTAGATCACACTATCCTTGATGTCTGATAATCTGAGTTTTATTATATTTTATTTTATTTTATTCCTCCTACCTTCCCTTGGTTTCATTGGGGATGTTTGCTGTATTCACATTTTCTCTTAGTTGACATTGTTTATACTAAATGTATTATACTGTATAATGTCTATAGAGGTTTTGTTTTTTTCCCCCATCAGTTTAATATGGGAGTAGTGGTTATCAGATGTTTTGCTTTTCCCATGAAATTGAATGTTATTTACAATTGTGTTTTCTTTGTTTCTCTTCACTGGGCTCATGGTTCTGGACGTCCGTCTGTAAGTTTGTCATCTTTATTGACCATTCAACTTTATTTGTACTGTTAACATCAATAATGATAAAACTCACGTATTGTATATTTATACTGTTAATGAATTGCTTCTCTCTTTAGTGGTAAACAAGACACTAAACTATAACACTCCGAGAGCATGAGACCTTGGTAGCGGCGGATAATCCAACTAACTTCATCCTCAACGTGTTGGTGTGAATCCAACTAACTTCATCCTCAACGTGTTGGTGTGAATCCAACTAACTTCATCCTCAACGTGTTGGTGTGAATCCAACTAACTTCATCCTCAACGTGTTGGTGTGAATCCAACTAACTTCATCCTCAACGTGTTGGTGTGAATCCAACTAACTTCATCCTCAACGTGTTGGTGTGAATCCAACTAACTTCATCCTCAACGTGTTGGTGTGAATCCAACTAACTTCATCCTCAACGTGGTGGTGGTAGAGGTGAGAGTATATGGCATTGATGTATTTTCTTGGTGTAGGAAGCACCAGGAGATGAAGATGGATGCCACACTGAAGATAGTGTCACCTGTGAGGAAGTGCTTCCTGTAACTATATCCACCTTCAGCTGTTCTTCAGTGCAATGTATGTTTATATGTAAATGCCTCTTGCTACGTGTTTAAGGATTAGTTGCTAAAGGCTAGTCCTTGTAAAAAAAGACATATTGCTATACCCAATCTAGAAATATAACAAAGTGCAAAGAGTTCCTTTAAGGTCCAAGGTAACCACTCTGGTGCATTGGTGGAAGGTCAGGGAGAAAATTAACACATTACCTTAATGACGTCTTCAGATTCCTCTATAGTGAATGGGCGCACGCTGGTGTCCTCACTTTGTACATAAGATTTGTGACCAGATCCCCACCATCCATCACCCATTTCAATGGTTTTAGGTTTGCGTCCACAAATCATCCATCCAACCATTACACCTCCTATCCCAACAGCTACAGGAACAAGGACACTGTGTGGCCAGTGGTCATTGAAGGCTGACCTACGGATAAAAAAACATTTTACAGAATATTCACTACATTTATACATCAAAATGGCACTGCCATTGGGGAGGTAACGCGGGGGAGGGGGCATATTGTACATTGTGTAAGAGGACAGAGGAGAAACGGAGAGATGTCGCAGGCAGAATGTTTCAGAAGCCCTGTGACGAGACCAATCCCGCCACATTGCATTGGAGAAGCCTAGTTGCTCGCCTGCTGCCTTTGGACTATGGCCCCCTGTTAAAAGACATATTTTTTACCTTCAGAAAAGCTTCATTTGTGCTTTTCTGCCTGGTGTTCGGTAGATTCAATCTACCGAACAACCGTACGAATGACTGGACCACCTGGGAGCTGGAGTGTGCCGACAATTAACCTCCCTGAACACGAGGTCGCGGCCATTTTAAACATACGAATGCACAGCGGTGTTCACCCCTATTTTCATGGAACTAAAATCGGACATAGTTTTGCGCGAACACCGCTGAAGCCGCCGACCTCCCTTCTTGTTCGGTGGAAGTGCACGAACGGCCCGGTGTTCGGTAGTTTTGTTTGAATGTGTTATACCCCAGATAGGAATCCCATGGAGCCCATTCGTATGAAACTGACTGTAAAGACTTTGGCTCCATGGCGATTAAACTGTATTCGTGTGGTCTGAGCGCCATTCGCTTAATAATGTGCGCTCAGACCTGAGCTATCTGGGGATATGTTAAATGTATAGTTTTAATGTAATGTGTCTCACATAGTGTATTTTAATAGTAATTCGTGTTTTAGTATCCCCACGTGCATAATGGCGATTTGCCTTTGTCTTGGGAGATAATTGAGTTACTTCTCAATTATCTCCCAGGGCAGAGGGGAGGAAGCCAGGATGCATTGTGGGAATATATTATGACTGTGTGTCCTATTTGTCTACTTGTCTGTCCTTTGTCACAGTTTGGTCCCCTAGGGGAGTGTCCACCAGGTGGGAGACCTGCATAAATACCGGGCAGGTAGCCCCCATTAAACAGACCACTGCTTGACCCTCAACACGGAGCCTTGTCTCGTCTTTGGGGGGGGGATTTACTGAATGCTGATAGAGACTGATTGCTAGGAGTGTAAGCCGCTTAGATGCTTTTCCTATTCGTCTGGTAGCAGCAATTCGTATGGTTCCTGTTCGTGTATTTGGAGTGCTATATTGGATGCCGTTCGGGAGCTTATAGCATTAACTTATTGGCGGTTCGTGTGTTTGGTGTTCTGCAGTAGCTGTGCCTACATCTCTGGAAAGGGGGCCCGATCGCCTAAACGGTTTTTACCCCTTGTGTGCTGAAATGGTCCGTTACAAGCCCTTTATCGCATTTTGTCAAATCCCAACACAGCCTTTAGAAGTGTCTTGTAGAGTCTTAAAGGGTTACTTCAACCACATTGACTACTTCTGCAATCAGCTTGAATCACTGCACATCCAGAGTTATTTGCGCTTGTGTGTTACGTTCAAGTTGCACCCCTGACACACATGACTTAGGCAGCCTAGAAATCATTCCAGACTATTTGATTTAAATTCTGTGCACAGCCCCCACTCACAGGGCAATATCTATGGTAGTCACATTCTTCCCTGAAAAGACATTAGTGTGCCTTTAAAATTTAAAGATACATTCTCGCCTATAATGCTACAGAGGCAAAATTGAAGTAGGACTACTATGGAGTAGAAAAAACTCAGAACATGGCAATCCCAGGACCCCACTGCAGCATGGCAATCCCAGGACCACCACTGCCGTACGGAGATCCCCGTAACATCATGGGATGACCACTGCTGCACAGCGATACCAGAACCACCATGAAATCACCACTGCTGCACAGCAATCTTAGGACCACCATGGGACCACTGTTGCACAGTGATCCCATGACCACCGTGGGATGACCACTGCTGCAAGGTGATGCCAGGACCTCCATTGCAGCACGGTAATCCCTAGACCACCGTGGGATTAATGCTGCAGCATAGCTATCCCCAAACCACCATGGAATCCTGCCGTCCTGAGAGCCCAGTTAGGGTGACAGAGACACAAGCCAGGTTATCAGGGTTCATCTGATCTAACACAGTCAGGAACTCTGCATTACAAGACAGAAGAATTTTCGAAAACCGGTTTCTTTTAAAACTTGTGTAAAACTGCAGAGAAATGGATAGCTTAGCTGGATTTATTCTTTGTGATTTAATAACTGTGCAGGTGCATTAAAAGCAGTGCTGCCCTGCCTGCTGCATTTTAGTCAATGTTTCTAGTTTGAAATCGTATCTTTTATACAAGACAAACGTATTAATTCTTACAGTCACGCCGAGCGGACATATTATTATTATTATTATTATTTAAAAGTGAACGTATTATTATTATTTAACAGTGGACGTATTATTATTATTATTATATACCAGCGGATATATTATTATTTAACAGCGAACGTATTATTATTAATATTAAAGAACAGCGAGTGGCTCACAGAAGGAAGAGACGCAGTACATTGAAGCCATCGCTCTGTGTCAGGTGTCTCACCTTCGTTCTTTATTATGTAATAACTTGCACGGCTGCCAGTGAGTGCAGGGCGCCCCTCCTCCTGTGCTTTATAGGGTTAATTTGCTGCTGTAATATTGCTAGAGACATGTTTTAATGCAGATTGAGTTTCCTGACAATTCCTGGTTTAGCGAATGAACCCCATGGAACTATCTGGAATTATTCTGACTGCTATAAATGCAGCCATCCTTACAGATAAATCCTTTATTTGGATCTGCGCATGGACGGACCCCAGGACCAGCTCACCTGCCGTCCTCCAGGACTTGTCTCCACATTGTAGCCGTCTGTTCTGTGCATTGACTCCCAGTGCACTCTGGGAAAAGGGAGTTTCAGGCAACGCCCAGTGCTCCTCCTTCCTGAACAAACAAGTTACAAATTATCCCAAAATCTGCCCAGAATTTTAAAGTTACTTTGTTTCCTTGGCTTACAGGACAACTGTCACCTCAATTCTGTCTTTTACTATAACAATCCTTTAAGCAAGGACCGAAAGGAAATACATTCTGTGTTAAATGAAATAAATGTCAGAGAATTTAATCTATGACAGGATCCTTCAGCCGTATCCATACACCTCGGTCAGACAGTGATTGATAACGGACAGTCTCTGGTCCTCCCGGATACTGTGCTGGGAGTGAACACCGTGACTTCCTTAAATGAAAGAGGTTTCTCTCATTTCTGGATGACAGAGCGTGGATGGGATTAACCCCTTCAGGACTGGCACACTATAAAATAAACCTGATAATTCCAGGTATCTGGAGGGACAGAACGGGGAGATGTAGATACACGGCTCGCTGGGTATTCTCATGCTCTCTGCCTCGAGATTCTTTTTAGGATTATTTACCTAATTATCTTACCTAATATTTACCCGAGCAGCACGCTCACTGCAGCTCCCCACACCTCCTATAACCCACACTACCTGAGCAACACACTCACTGCAGCTCCCCACACCTCCTATAACCCACACTACCTGAGCAGCACACTCACTGCAGCTCCCCACACCTCCTATAACCCACACTACCTGAGCAGCACACTCACTGCAGCTCCCCACACCTCCTATAACACACACTACCTGAGCAGCACGCTCACTGCAGCTCCCCACACCTCCTATTACACACACTACCTGAGCAGCACACTCACTGCAGCTCCCCACACCTCCTATAACACACAATACCTGAGCTGCACACTCACTGCAGGCTCCTCACACCTCCTATTACACACACTACCTGAGCAGCACACTCACTGCAGCTCCCCACACCTCCTATAACCCACACACACTACCTGAGCAGCACACTCACTGCAGCCCCTACACCTCCTATAACCCACACTACCTGAGCTGCACACTCCCACTGCAGCCCCCACACCTCCTATAATACACACTACCTGAGCAGAACACTCACTGCAGCTCCCACACCTCCTGTAACACACACTACCTGAGCAGCACACTCACTACAACTCCCCACACCTCCTATAACCCACACTACCTGAGCAGCACACTCACTGCAGCTCCCCACACCTCCTATAACCCACACTACCTGAGCAGCACACTCACTGCCGCTTCCCACACCTCCTATTACCCACACTACCTGAGCAGCACACTCACTGCAGCTCTCCACACCTCCTATAACACACACTACCTGAGCAGCACACTCACTGCAGCTACCCACACCTCCTATAACACACACTACCTGAGCAGCACACTCACTGCAGCTCCCCACACCTCCTATAACACACACTACCTGAGCAGCACACTCACTGCAGCTACCCACACCTCCTATAACACACACTACCTGAGCAGCACTCACTGCAGCTCCCCACACCTCCTATAACCCACACTACCTGAGCAGCACACTCACTGCAGCTCCCCACACCTCCTATAACACACTGTGACAGAACCATCTGTCTGCTTATTTTAGTTGTATTCGTCTGTTTGTATCCTGTTCGTATGAATGGCTGCTTTCTATAGCCCAGCCATTCGAATGACTCTTTTTCCCGAACAAACCTGCCGAACGGACGGCCACCCAGGAGAGAAGTGTGCTGCTGGTTAACCTATTGATCCCAATTAGAACGTTGTGGTTAACCGCAGACACTTCTCAATTAAACCAAATTCAGGGTGGTCGTCGTTCGTATGTTGACCACGAGGCAGCGGCCATTTTAAACCACGTGAAAGCCCAGCGGTGTTTGGCTCTATTTCTATGGAACTAAAAACGGACACTTTTTCTGCCGAACACTGCTGAAACAACGGAACGCCTGGCTGTCTCCACAAAAGCATACGAATACAGGCCGTTCGGGAGGTTTGGAGCATACGAAAAGACTTATCCCAGATAGCCTCCCCATGGAGTCATTCGCATACCGAAAGACTGTAAGAACTTTGACTCCATGGCGACTGAACTATGTGTGTGGGATCTGAGCGCTATTCGCTAATAATAACTCAGATCTAGGCTATCTGGGGATATGTGATACGAATGGGAAATGTTCGGTTATTTGAAAGTTATGCATTTTTATGTCTTTTATGATTTTATATTTAAAATGGCGACTGGCTCTGCCCGGGAGATAATTGAGTTACTTGGTAATTATCTCCAGGGCAGAGGGGAGGGAATCATAATGCACTGTGGGTAAAATCTGTGACTGTGTGTCTGGAATGTCCCCATATCTGTCTGTCATTTAAGTTTCCCATTTGGTCCCCTAGGGGAGTGTCCACCAAGTGGGAAACCTGCATAAATACGGGCAGGTAGCCCACAGTAAAGCCAGATCCTGTTTGACCCTCAATGCGGAGCTTCTGTCTCGTTATTGGGGGGATTTCTTCTTCACGTTTAGAGACTGCTGGATGGAACCGAAAGCCGCTTGGTGGATATTGTTGTTCGGCGGCTAGCAGCAGTTCGTGTATTGCCGTTCGGGAGTTTGGAGCCGTTCATGGATCCCGGTCGGGAGATTGCCGCTTCCCCTGTATTTGGTTCGTGTACTACAGGTTAGGCGAACGGAGTTACTGTTACTGCAGCCGGGGAAGGTCTACTAAACGGCGGTTTTGCCTAAAGACACTGGAGGTGTCTTAACACACACACTACCTGAGCAGCACTCACTGCAGCTCCCCACACCTCCTATAACCCACACCACCTGAGCAGCACGCTCACTGCGGCTCCCCACACCTCTTATAACCCACACTACCTGAGCAGCACACTCACTGTAGCTCCTGCTGTATCTCCCGCTGGGGAATGGAGACTGGGCTCCCAATTCCCTGCTGTATCTCCCGCTGGGGAATGGAGACCGGTATCCTAATTCCCAATGACTCATGCTCCTAACACCTCCTATAACCCACACTACCTGATCAGCACGCTCACTGCAGCCCCCCACACCTCCTATAACCCACACTACCTGAGCAACACACTTACTGCAGCTCCCCACACCTCCTATAACCCACACTACCTGAGCAACACACTTACTGCAGCTCCCCCCACCTCCTATAACTCACACTACCTGAGCAGCACACTCACTGCAGCTCCTTACACCTCCTATAACCCACACTACCTGAGCAACACACTTACTGTAGCTCCCCACACCTCCTATAACTAACACTACCTGAGCAGCACACTCACTGCAGCTCCTCACACCTCCTATAACCCACACTACCTAATCAGCACGCTCACTGCAGCTCCCCACACCTCCTATAACACACACTATTCCCTGCTGTATCTGCCGCTGTTAAATGGAGACTGGGCTCCCAATTCCCTGCTGTATCTCCCGCTGGGGAATGGAGACTGGGCTCCCAATTCCCTGCTGTATCTCCTGCTGGGGAATGGAGACTGGGCTCCCAATTCCCAATGACTCATACTGCCGCTGGGGAATGGAGACTGGGCTCCCAATTCCCTGTAATTCACACTGCCCACTGGGGATCTGAGCCGACTGCCCAGCATCCCTGTAGCTCACCCTGCCACTGGGGAGGGAGGACGCTGCTCTCCTCTCCCTGCAAGGTACACTGCCGCTGGGGGACAGGACCAACTATCTCTGTCCCCTGTAACCCCCCTGCCGCTGGGGAATGGAGCTTGGGCTTCCAATTCCCTGCAATATCTCCCGCTGGGGAATGGAGACTGGGCTCCCAATTCCCTGCAGGACCGGTGGAGAGACCTCGGTCCCATCTCCACCAGATCCTGTTTGACCCTAAATGCGGAGCTTCTGTCTCGTTATTGGGGGGATTTCTTCTTCACGTTTAGAGACTGCTGGATGGAAACGAAAGCCGCTTGGTGGATATTGTTGTTCGGCGGCTAGCAGCAGTTCGTGTATTGCCGTTCGGGAGGCCCAGCTGAATGGGTCTGGATCTGGGTCTCCACTTCCCTGCTGAGCCTTCTCACTGGAGTGGAACAGATCTTGGTAGCTCTGCTCCAGCTCCATCTCTCGGGTCACTAGGTGGGCCAGGTCTTGCTCAAGCTCATGAGTGTCGTCCCAGTCATACCTGCTCTCCCTCCACTCCAAGACATCACTGAACCGAGTTTGTGTAGAGCTCCCAAACTCAGGCTCTGAAAAAGCCTCCCACAACAAACCAGGACCATCAAACTCCTCTCCCTCTGGCTTGTCATGCTCGGCTGTCCAGGGCAGGTACTGTGCCCCATACCACCAGAGCGCCTGGTAGGCATCTTCCAGCCAAATCTCCTGCCATACCCGGAGCTCCAATTCCTTCACCCATTCCTGCTCTCCCAGGAAGGGCATCCGCAGGGCTAGTCGCTTCTGCAATCGCTGGTCTTCATTGGGGAGTCTCTTGCCCCGCTGGTACTGCACAATGCCCAGTGCCTGGTACCAGATGCCTTTGCGAACTGCATCTCGGTCATCCATGACACCCTCATCGTACTCCACTGCTGGTTACATCCTGATGCTGTCAGGGTCACTGTACTCAGACATGCGTTGCCCACAATTTGTAAAATCCAAAGAAATGGTGTCTCCTGTAGCTGTCCTTCTGGCTGTATGAACGATCCCGCCGCTTGCCACCAATTGTAACGGCACCCCCAGGCATAAAAGGGTTAAACCGCCGTTTAGGAGATCTTGCCTTCCAGAGACACAGGCACAGCTACAGCAGAACACCAATCTGCCGAACAGGAAACCATACGAATGCTGTAAACAGCCGAATAGAAAAAAACATACGAATAGGTTTACACTCCTAGCAGTCAAACTGGAACAGCATACAATAAATCCCTCCAAGAACGAGACAAAGCTCCGTTTTGAGGGTCAAGCAGTGAACAGTCAGAGCTGTGGGTTTATTGTGCTTATGTACACATTCTTACACATTAGTACCAACCACAGGGTTTTGGAACACAACCAATAAAAACATACAATACACTCAGACACTCCCACACAAAATCCTCCCCTCTGCCTGTGATACAATTACCTTAAACAATGGGTAATGTCATTATAACAAGCAGAGAAATACAATTTTTCCACATTATTCATATAAAACTTACATTTTCAGAATCAGCATGTGGCAAACCTAGCCACTTGGACATTATACAGAGACTATGGCTTTAAGGGTTGCCTGTATGGTTGTGGTGATATGTATGTTCCTGGGTGTAATGTATGCTGACTGTATAGTATTGTATTGCTTGCATATTGGCCGAAAGCAGATAGCGGATTTCCTTTCGTTTCACGAACGACGCCTTTGCGGGCCATTCATGAACCGAACAAACCAACCTGTAACAGCACAAACATTAAGAGATGTGTGGCGCTTGTTAACCGATTGCAACAATGTTGCAATCGGTAATTAGAGGCTCCCCTAGGTGGGCGTCGTTCGACTACCGACAACGCGGCGGTCGGCCATCTTGGATCCTTTGATCCTCCAGCAGGGTTTGGTCGTCGAGCTCGTGGTACTAAAAACGGCTACTCGACGGCGCGAACACCGCTGGACTTCCAGGCCGTTCGGGAGTCCCGGGCCGTTCGGTATTTTATTCCCCATATGCCAATCGGTCTTTTGAATGCATGTTTTAGTGAATATGTTTTTCGTACGCCGTTCGGTTGTTTTAGCTGGGATCTGAGCGGCAATCTCACGAATGATGCGCTCAGACCCCAGCTATCTACCGAACGTCCATTCGTGCAAATCAACCTAATATTCGAAAAGTTATGTGTTTTAATATAAATTGACGGTTCTGCTGCACGGAGGGATAATCCACTTAACAGTACATTCCAGTGGGAGGATCCCTCTCGTGTAGCAGTGCCTGATGGGAAAAATGCTCTGTACTTTAAGTTTCCCACGTAGTCCACTCCTGTAATGCCCCTGGGATAGGACTCAGGAAACCCCTTGCATGGGGAATTGTATAAATTGTGGAGCCTGGGAATAAAGCCTCAGTTGACTCTCAGAACTGTGTTTCGTCCGGTTACTGGGAGATTTGGGATATTGCCTTACTTTTCAGCGCTTGACTGTGGATTACCTTCTGAACCAGCGGAGATCGTGGGATTTAATATTGCCGCTCTGCTACAATTGGTGGCAAGCGACGGGATCCAACCTTACAGCCGAAAAGCGCATTCGGATGAAAACAGCCGAACTAAAAAGGGAATGGCAATTCGTATGCAGCAAACAGACAAAAGAGAACAGTTAATGGAGACTGATTACGCTACATTGAAAAGGCAGACACTTAAGTAACTGCTGGAAGCTAGAGGAAAGATAGCTAGCAACAAATCTAAAGCAGTGCTGATCGCTGAACTGATGGAGGGCGACCGAGCTCACAACAGCACACCCCCACCAGCCAGGGAAGAAACCCCGTACCAAAAGGAACTGAGAACCCGGCTGGAGTTTTTACCGCAGCCAGTACCCCTGGATATCCTGATGGTCCTGATGGCTGACGTGCAGGAGTATGTGATGGCACAACACCACCAGGGAGCACCGTCCAGGGCAGAATCCATTACTGCCTCCATCTGCGGTCAGGTGAAACCAAAGATACCGTATCAGGCCTTCAAAACGTTCTGTGAGTAGAAGGATGAAATTGATGGATACTTGCAGGACTTTGAGCGGCTATGTGACCTGCACGACCTAGAGCAGGCAGTATGGGTGCCCCTGCTAGCAGGAAAGTTGGCAGGGCAGGCAGCAGAGGCCTATCGCGCTGTCCCCAGGGAGGACAGCAAAGACTATTCCAAAGTAAAAAGGGCTATACTTGAGAGGTATTTCATCACGCCCGAAGCTTATCGGCGCAAATTCCGTGGATTGCGCAAACCAGAGAAGGATTCACACGCAGAGTGGGCGCACAGCTGGACCAAGCCTCGCAGGGGTGGATACAGGCGAGCCAAGCCACCACCATGGAGGAACTGTGCCAACTTATGCTGCTAGAACAGTTTTTTAACGGACTATCCCCGGAAGCGCAAGAATAGGTGAGAGACCGCAAACCTCTCACCTTACCTGAAGCCGCTAGATATGACCTGGGACACCCCGACCACCTTTGAAGCCCCGGTCCACAGGTGTACAGGGATAGAGTAAGCACTGATCAGGCCGGGCTAGAGGGGGAGCGGTACATTTGGGAGAATAGGCTATTATACAGGATAGCAGAGAGGGTGATAGGGGACTCTGTCACAGTGAAAACCAAACAGTTAGTAGTTCCCAAAAAATATAGACAGGAGCTTTTGAGGATAGTTCACAATATTCCCCTCTCTGGCCATTTAGGGATGACCCGTACCCGGTACCGGCTGACACACGCCTTCTTCTGGACAGGAATTTCCAAAGACGTGAGGCATTACGCTACCTAAGCCTAGTCCCTCTGGGAAGCAGTATATCCAAACCGTGGTGGACTACACCACCCGGTATCCTGAAGCTATCGCCCTATCCAATATCCACGCTGAAACAGTAGCGGAGGCCCTGATGCAAATCTTCTCTAGGGTAGGGTTCCCTCAGGAGATAATCTCTGATAGAGGGACCCAATTTACAGCCGAGGTCACCCAGCAATTATGGAAGCTATGTGGCATTAAGCCGATCGTCAACTCCCCTTACCATCCCCAATCCAATGGATTATGCTAAAAATTCAATGGTATCCTAAAGCAGGTGCTCCATATGTTTGGAGAGGCCCATAAGGACTGGGAACGATTTCTTCCCCATCTGCTATTTGCCTATAGGGAAGTACCACAAGAATCTACCGGCTTTTCACCGTTTGAGCTGTTGTTTGGGAGAAGAGTACGGGGACCGCTGGACCTGATTAGAGAGCATTGGGAGGGAGAGAGTAGCCCAGATGGGACCCCTATTGTGCCATATGTGCTGGCATTCAGGGACCGCTTGGAGGAATTGACCCAGGCAGTACGCACCAACCTCCAGGCCGCACAACAACGGCAGCACCGCTGGTATGACAGGGGGGCCAGAGACCGTAGTTTTCAAGTGGGACAAAAGGTGTTGATTCTCAAACCCGTCCGCACAGACAAACTGCAGGCTGTCTGGCAGGGCCCATACCAGGTGGTAGAGCAAAGATGCGACACCACCTATGTGATCGGTCCATGCTCTAGGGTAGGGAAGAGACGCATGCTCCATGTGAACATGCTCAAACCCTACCACGAGAGGACCGAGGACGTGGCCGCCATATGCACGCCCACCTCGGAAGATCAGGAGAATCTGCCACTACCTGATCTGCTAGAGCAGGAAGAGCAAACAGAGCCTTCCAAGGGGGTTCAACTGGGGGAGCGGCTAAGCCCTCAAGAGCGAACCCAGGTACAGGAGCTGATAGTGGCGAAAGGCGCCACTTTCTCCAACTTGCCTGGGTACACTCCGCTAGCCACCCACCGAGTGGAAACTCCTGGACAGCTACCGATGCGGCAGACCCCATATTGGATTCCTGAATCCGTCTGGGAACATATGAGGAAAGAAATCGGGGAGATGCTGCAGTTAGGGGTTATCGAACACTCAGATAGCCCCTGGGCATCACCGGTAGTCCTGGTCCCCAAAAAGGATGGTACAACCCGATTCTGTGTGGACTACCGGAGGCTGAACGACAAAACGCCTACCCGATGCCCCGGATAGAGGAGCTGCTGGATAGCATGGCCAGCGGCCAGTATCTTACTACAATAGATTTATGTAAGGGATACTGGCAAATTCCACTAGCCGAGGATGCCATCCCCAAGTCGGCGTTTGTCACCCCGTTTGTCTTGTACCAGTTTAGAGTAATGCCATTCGGGATGAAGAACGCCCCCGCAACCTTTCAGCGGATGGTAGATCGGATACTGGATGGGTTCCAGGATTATGCATGTGCATACCTGGACGATATCGCCATCTATAACCAGACCTGGGACGAGCACCTACAACACATAGGGGCCGTAATAGATCGGATTGGAGAGGCAGGGTTGACACTGAAGCCTAGCAAGTGTCACATAGGGATGGCTGAAGTGCAGTATTTGGGCCACCGGGTAGGAAGTGGGCAACAAAAGCCTGAGCCAGCGAAAATTGAAGCTGTAGCTAAGTGGCCCAACCCTAGAACCAAGACCCAAGTCCTCGCTATAGGAAATTCGTACCCAACTACAGTGCCCTGGCCAAACCCCTGATGCCCCTGGGATAGGACTCAGGAAACCCCTTGCATGGGGAATTGTAGAAATTGTGGAGCCTGTGAATAAAGCCTCAGTTGACTCTCAGAACTGTGTTTCGTCCGGTTACTGGGAGATTTGGGATATTGCCTTACTTTTCAGAGCTTGATTATTTAATCTAGCTCTAGCCATATATCATTGGGATTATTTAATCTAGCTCTAGCCATACATCGTTGGATTATTTAATCTAGCTCTAGCCATACATCATTGGATTATTTAATCTAGCTCTAGCCATACATCATTGGATTATTTAATCTAGCTCTAGCCATACATCATTGGATTATTTAATCTAGCTCTAGCCATACATCATTGGACTATTTAATCTAGCTTTAGCCATACATCATTGGGATTACTCAATCTAGCTATATCCATACATCATTGGATTATTTAATCTAGCTCTAGCCATATAACATTGGATTATTTAATCTAGCTCTAGCCATACATCATTGGACTATTTAATCTAGCTCTAGCCATACATCATTGAATTATTTAATCTAGCTCTAGCCATACATCATTGGGATTATTTAATCTAGCTCTAGTCATATATAATTGGACTATTTAATCTGGCTCTAGCCATATATCATTGGGATTATTTAATCTAGCTCTAGCCATATATCATTGGATTATTTAATCTAGCTCTAGCCATACATCGTTGGATTATTTAATCTAGCTCTAGCCATACATCATTGGATTATTTAATCTAGCTCTAGTCATACATCATTGGATTATTTAATCTAGCTCTAGTCATATATCATTGGATTATTTAATCTAGCTCTAGCCATATATCATTGGGATTATTTAATCTAGCTCTAGCCATACATCATTGGATTATTTAATCTAGCTCTAGCCATACACCATTGGATTATTTAATCTAGCTCTAGTCATACATCATTGGATTATTTAATCTAGCTCTAGTCATATATCATTGGATTATTTAATCTAGCTCTAGTCATATATCATTGGATTATTTAATCTAGCTCTAGCCATACATCATTGAATTATTTAATCTAGCTCTAGCCATATATCATTGGGATTATTTAATCTAGCTCTAGTCATATATCATTGGATTATTTAATCTAGCTCGAGCCATATATAATTGGACTATTTAATCTAGCTCTAGCCATATATCATTGGGATTATTTAATCTAGCTCTAGCCATATATCATTGGATTATTTAATCTAGCTCTAGCCATACATTGTTGGATTATTTAATCTAGCTCTAGCCATACATCATTGGATTATTTAATCTAGCTCTATCTATACATCATTGGATTATTTAATCTAGCTCTATCCATACATCATTGGATTATTTAATCTAGCTCTAGTCATATATCATTGGATTATTTAATCTAGCTCTATCCATACATCGTTGGATTATTTAATCTAGCTCTAGCCATACATCATTGGACTATTTAATCTAGCTCTAGCCATATATCATTGGACTATTTAATCTAGCTCTATCCATACATCATTGGATTATTTAATCTAGCTCTAGCCATACATCATTGGACTATTTAATCTAGCTCTAGCCATACATCATTGGGATTATTTAATCTAGCTCTAGTCATATATCATTGGATTATTTAATCTAGCTCTAGCCATATATCATTGGATTATTTAATCTAGCTCTAGCCATACATCATTGGATTATTTAATCTAGCTCTAGCCATATATAATTGGGATTATTTAATCTAGCTCTAGTCATACATCATTGGACTATTTAATCTAGCTCTAGCCATACATCATTGGATTATTTAATCTAGCTCTAGTGATATATATCCATTGGGATTATTTAATCTAGCTCTAACCATATATCATTGGATTATTTAATCTAGCTCTAGTGATACATCATTGGGATTATTTAACCTAGCTTTAGCCACACATTGTTAATATTATTTAATCTAGCTCTAGCCATACATCATTAGATTGTTTAATCTAACCCTAGCCAGTCATCATTGGGATTATGTAATTTAGTTCAAGCCTCTGTTCGGATTATTTAATCTAGCTCTAGCCATATATCATTGGATTATTTAATCTCTAGCCATACATCGTTGGATTATTTAATCTAGCTCTAGCCATACATTGTTGGATTATTTAATCTAGCTCTAGCCATACATTGTTGGATTATTTAATCCAGCTCTAGCCATACATTGTTGGATTATTTAATCCATCTCTAGCCATACATTGTTGGATTAGATAACATAAACAAAAACTGGTTGCACCAATGGGTGGATATAAAGATCAAATGAGTAAAGAAATATATATGGAATAAATAATAAATAAACTTATAAAGTCCAATATGCACAGTCCAATAATCAAAATCCCATCTGCTTTTAAATTCGTGATAGGTATCAATTTTTGATTCAGGTGCTTGTCAACATATGTAAAAAGATACAAAATAAAAGATAATAGTGCAGACTGTTTAAGCAGGTAGATAAAACTCTCAATAATAATAATTGGAATTGTACTCACATTTCATAGAGCTTAAACAAGCTCTAAGTAAAATTGCTTGGAGCGGTACAATCTCCACTGATGGCTATAACACTCTGAAGATCAGTGTCTCAGTGTAAAGTTATATAAAAAACAAAGATATATACAATAGTGCTCATTGTAAGTGCAATTGGAAAAAGGTTGTCTGATGAATCACATTTTCTTTTAGATCAGATGGATGGCTGGTGCATGTGCGTCTTTTACCTGGGGAAGAGATGACAGAAAATTGCACTATGGGAAGAAGGCAGGCCGGCAGAGACAGTGTTATGCTCTGGGCAATGTTCTGCTGGGAAACCTTGGGTCCTGGCATTCATGTGGATGTTCCTTTCACACGTACCACCTACCTAGAGATTGTTACAGACCACGTACACACCTTCATGGCAATTTTGTTCCCTGATGGCAGTGGCCTCTTTCAGCAGGATACTGCACCTTGCCAAACTGCAAAAATTGTTCATTATTGGTTTGAGGAACATGACAAAAAGTTCAAAGTGTTGCTTTGTTCTACAAATTCCCCAGAGCTCAATCTGACTGAGCATCTGTGGGATGTGCTGGAACAGCAAGACCCCACCTCTCAACCTGCAGGACTTAAAGGATCTGCTGCTAATGGTGCCAGATATCACAGGACACATTCAGAGGTCTTGTGGAGTCCATGCTTCAATGTAACCATGAGGGGGGGTTAAAACCCCTTCAGCCACTTACCTGAATCAAGCACCGATGCCCCTCGGTGCTGGTTCAGGCTCTACCCACGCTCCTCCCCTGCTGTCATCAGCCGGCGAGGGATACCTAATGCACATGTGCAGCTTTCCTATGAAGAAAATCTGATGCTGGAAGTCCGTTTTGATTCCGGAAGCGCCCCCCCAGTGGCTGTCTGGTAGAAAGCCACAGAGGGCAGACTTAGTGCTGCAATGTAATATTGTTCTCTGGAACTGCAATATTTTACATTGCAGCACTAGGTGCAAAAGGGACACAGCGCCCAGACCACTTCAATTAGCTGAAGTGGTCTGGGTGCCTACAGTGTCCCTTTAAATTCATGTTTGTATTCCTAACACTATGGGGTTCCTTTAATTGAATAACTGAGATAGGATTTTATAAAACAGACATTTTTACACACTTGCCCTTACTGGGGATACCCAGGATGGGGTACTGTTATAGTGAGATTTATAGAGAAGTACCATTACTTTACTCCTTCGCCCCCAGTCCTGATCCCGGACAGTGCTGTGGGGTGCAGGAATCCATTTACAGGAAGCTGTCAGGAAATTGAGCATTTTATTTTTATTGCAGGTTGTGTGAGTTTACAAGGCCGTGGAATTGTTCAGGTTCAGCTCACAGGGAAGTCCTTACTTTTTATAAGCAGTGTGTATTGTTCTGCCCCACCTAGCACTGGCTGCCAGTAACTAGCTAAAGATGTTTGCTGTACACATGGACAAAACACTGAGTATACTGAGAGCCCTGGAATACACAGCTAGCAGGTACCACACTGCGTATACTGATTCCTCTGGCATATACAGAGTATACTGAAAGCCAGCAGGTACCACACTGAGTATATTGACTCCTCTGGTATATCCAGGGTATACTGAAAGCCAGCGGTACCACACTGCGTATACTGATTCCTCTGGTATATACGGAGGATACTAAAAGCCAGCGGGTACCACACAGCGTATACTGACTTCTGATATATACGGAGTATACTGACAGCCCTGATATCCACAGGGAGGTGTGCAGACTGCCCGCACGGGTACACACAGAGTATATTGGATGAAACTGTGAAGCTCAGGACATGGCAGGTGAGTTTGTTCCTGTTGTGCCATTTCTCAGGATTCCACAGACAGACCTGCAGAGTTCACTGTTAATTCTAAGGAGACCTTATGGTAAAGCTGCTGAGTTCCTGCCAAACAGATCAATTTATTAGACATTTTTACCCGAAATATCCAAAATGGAATAAATTTCCCACTCGGATATTTTGGCCATTGTCAGTTCCCCAGTATTCCCGTTTGGTGAATCGTTTTATCGGTGAATAGTTTATCAGCTGAGGTTTTCACACTCTAATCTCTGTGCCAGGTCGGATTTATCAATGTCTGTGGATGTTCTAATAACGTAGACGAGAGACTGTTTATTTAAAATATGCTGCATGAATTCGAATTTCATTAGAAATGTGAGTAACATTGAGAACTTGTTAAGAAATCGCATTATAACCTGCCTTGTAAGTATGTGTTAAATCAATAAATAGTCACTGGGAAAGCAGTTTTAGACTTTACTGACTAATCCCGGCGCAGTTTCATCCCACGTCTCATTATTCACGAATTATCCTGAACGGTATTTGGACCATTTGTTTCTTTTGATATTTTGATTTCTAAAAAATATTCTCACATTAAAATGTTCGAGCTCTGTGGATAAAGTTGGTGCTACATCAATGCCTATAATATAATATAATAATAATAATAAATAATAATAAATAATAATAACACTGCATCAGGCTCCAACAACTCCAATGGATTGCCACTCCTATTCTGCTTGGCCAGCGCATTGCAGGGAAGCAGAATGTCTGTCCTTGCCCTCTATGTAACAGAATTTATAACGATTCCTCAATTTGGATTAAATAAATAAATGTGGTGAGTTGGAAGGGATTAGAGGAGAATAGCTGATTTTACACTGTAAACAGTGTGTTGTGTTGATAAGTCGTTTTTAGAATATTTCTAACACCCAATACACAGCGTGTCTCATTCAGGAAGGTTTTATTTTGTAACTAATTCCAACTCAGCTGTGCAAGTCGCTATTCACAGACACAAAAGGCAAACAATCTCATTTCCTGCTGTTTGTGCAGTTATTGGGGGCTATAAAGTTTACAGTTTGTGTCTGAACAAGCTCAGGGCTTCCTTTATAATTCCGCTCCTTAAAAGAAACTGCTTTCTGTCTTCATAAATGTCGAGTTGCCTGATTTAATATAACGCTTTATACAAACAGAGCTAATAACTCAATATTTAAAATAAATAAAGGAAACGGCAAAATATTGCTGGAAATTTTAATAAAAATCCACAGAAATCTTTAAAAAAAAAATAATTAAATACAATTTTATGCAAAGAACAGGGATTGATAGCTAGGACATAAATTAGGAGGGGATATAATTTTCTGTATAAATGACTGTTTATGGATACCTAAAAATGATTAATAGTAATGCATATAATACAATGAGACTTTGTAAGGATCCAGCAGGTACTTCTGGAAATGCAGATTCCCAAAATGTAAACATAAAGCCGTAAACAATGAATTAAGTTTTTACAAAAACAAACTAGCAAATAATTAATTCATAATTCATTCTTTCATATTAAGTGCACCCACATTTATTGGATATAATTTTATTCAGAAGAAACAGGGCTTTCATTTCACATCAAATTGTTAAATATGTAACATAATTTAATAGGAATAAAATCTAAAAACAATTGTGAGAAATTAAGACATTTGGTTACGTTCTAAGTTCTACATGGCATTTTAACTGTGAATATCATAATATTGTTTGCTTTTACTGCAATAAATTACACATATATTTGAGTTCAGCGATGCCTTACAAGTACAACAGTGTCCCCCATGTACAGGTTTATAGTGTTTTGAAAAGTTACAGGTTAAAATATAGGGCTTTCCCATTTTCTATTTTTACACCTTGAAATTTGCCAGGTTGGTTATGTTGCCTTTGAAACCTTATGGCAGCCCAGTAATGAGAATTACCCCATCATGGCATACCACTTTCAAAAGTAGACAACCCAGGGTATTCAGAATGGGGTATGTCCAGTCTTTTTTAGTAGACAGTCACAAAACATGATCAAAATTAGTGTTCATATTTGATTTTTTAATTTTTCCCACACAAACGGCATACACTGATATTACCATTGCGATATATTTTACTGTTTTGAAACACTCATATTTGTATTCAACGAAGTCCCCCGAGTACAACAGCACCCCCCCTATGTACAAGTTTTATGGTATTATGGAAAGTTATAGCTTTAAATATAAAACTTCCAAATTATATTATCTGGACTTTCTGCCTGGGTTGTTAGGTAGGTCCAACAAATTGTAATTAATAAAATGTCTTAATTAAGTAAAACAATTACATAAATATACACGTAGAAGTTATACATATAAGTCATATATATATATAATTTCATTCTAAGTGTATTTTGATATTTGATATATATATATATATGAGGCGTTAAGGAGTTAAAGCTATTTCATGCTTCTTCTTCAAGGAGGATCATAGAACAGTCACCTCAAAGTATATTTTAATATTATAATCCTTTCATCAAGTTTGGAATTGAAATAGGTTTTTAAATGAAATAAATGTAAAAAATTAGAAACACATCCCTACCTTTAGTGTATGGCAGGATCCTTCAGCCATAAAGAGCCCCCCCTCTACCCCCACTAATATTCACACTCTTGATAAATATGAGCAAACAAGGCTGTGAAAATTGTCTTTATTGTTTAACCTTTTCACCTTTTGTTCAAAAAATACACACAAATAAGCTGCTCTAATGCATATCTAACAATTGCAAACACAACACAGGCTTGATTAAAAATGTATGGGTGGACCTATTATTGCCACCTCTATGAATTCAAAGAGAAGAATATGTTTGAAGTATATTCCCATTGATATTTAAATGTTTTAGTACCCCTGGGTGACTAGGAACAGGAAATTGTTCAACCATGACTTGTGTCACAGGGATATGAATATAAGGTAACACATAGGCCAAATTCCCTTAGTCATTCGTCACAATAGGTAAGAACATGGGAGATAGCTGTGATGTGCGACAAAAAGTTACTGAGCTTCACAAAAATGGGGAGTGGCTATAAGAAAATAGCAAAAGCATTGAAAATGCCCATTTCCACCATCAGGACAATAATTAAGAAGTTCCAGTCAACTGATAATGTTATGAATGAACCTGTAACAGGACGTCTCTCTATAGCGTCTCAATGCGCAGTGAAGAGGATGATTTGGGTGGCTAAAAACTCTCCAAGCATCACAGCTGGAGAAATACTGAAGCTAGTTGTGTCTTGTGGTCAGAAAGTCTCCAAAACTACAATCTGTCACTTGGATACTCCGGCAGGACAAACATCAAAATCAGCCCCAAAATGGTTTACTGACCACAAAATCAATGTCCTGCCATGGCCATCCTAGTCCCTTGACTTGTACCCCATTGGAAATCTGTGGGGTGAACTGAATAGAAGAGTCCATCAGCATTAACTTTGAAGGATCTGTTGAGATTCTATATTGAGGAATGTTCTCGGTCCCTTGCCATGTATTGTCCATCCTCATCAGGTATTTTAGGAAGACTCATAGCACTTATCCTGGGAGATAGCACAATTGTTCCGCACATATATTTAACAAATATTATGTTTTTATAAACCTTGTGTTTAAAATGGTTTGATATCCACGAGAGCAGAGTATTTTTGTGTATTTTTTGAACAAATTATCTAAACAGCAATTCACAGCCTTTTTTGCTCATATTTCCAAAGGGTGCCAATATTAGTGGAGGGCACTGTACGTGCATCTTGGGTCAGACAGTATTTGAAAACTGATTGTTAGTCTCTATAATCTCTATAGTTAGTCTCTATGGTCTTCCCCGCTTCACTCTCTGCAGAGAAGCATGTAAACCATAGAGACTAACTCGGTTTTCAAACACTGCCTGACCCAAGGTGCATGTATATGGCTGAAGGATGCTGTCATAGACTTAAGATAGGGATGGGTTTCTAATTTTTTTGACATTTATTTAATTTAAAAAAAATCGATTTCCTTTTAAAATTTGATGAAAGGCTTATTATATTGTAAATAGCTTTAAGGTTACCGTTGTCCTTTAAGTCTAACGGGCGTACCAATGCACAATTACACAAGTGGCACATCATGTAATCTAAAACAGAACGCGAAGCAGAGTAACAATGACTGCCCCCTCCCATATACAAATATTCAGAGGGGTGTGCAATAGTCAGGTAATTTAAACAAAATGGTACCAGCCAGTCCTATGCTCTGCACAATGAGATCACTGCCCTCGGCTCACTCCCAGGTCCCAGAACAAAGAGCAAGAGTTGATGTGTGATGACCAGACAGAGTAATGTATACTGGCCATAGTATCGCCAAATAATCCACACATGAGCCAAAGCTTAATGCTGGAACAAGACTGATTTACTGGAAGCAACAAGCATTCAATTTATACAGTAACAGACTCCTCCTCTGGGCTAGGCTAGATAATTGAGTTTCAGCAACATACTAAACTCAATTATCTGCTGGCCAGAAACATTACAATTTTCAACATTTTTAGAAAAATACTTTCTGCATAACATTGGTAGCTGAGGATACTGGGAGGCACACATTCAAATTTCACGACAATCCGTTTGGTAGTTTCCGTGTCGCATCGTGTGAAAGTTTGACCGGCTCGCCATGTGGTGGTATCCGATTTAGAGTTCCATGAAATCAGTAGCAAGAGCCGTTCTCCGTTCGCGCAGAGTTACATGAAAACTACCATAGGTATGTTGCAGCCGGTTACATGAAAGTGCTCGCCTCGTTCGGTAGATTAAAACTCCTGAACACCGGTTTGATACTATGGGTGGAAATAGGTGAGATGGGACTTCCATAATGACCGGACGTTCGTGTGATTGCCATGCTGAAAACAGTTCCAGGCAATTCACGGGTAAGTCCCGTTAACCGCATTTTAAGATTTAAGATGGCCACCATCCTTTGTTCTCGCCACGTGTTCGTATGCCAAATGGCGGCCACCTAGAAGCACTCAATTAAGTTGTGGTTTTTCGTGTTTTTACTCGGTGTTCCAAATTCTGATTGCTATCTAGGGTGGTCTCCGTTCGGTAGAACGAATACATTTCCCGAACACATAATTAAAACGAAACGTTCAAAGGTAGTTAAAGAGCAGGGAGAGGACACAACCGAATGAACACAGGTGAATACAGGGAAATCCTTTACAGGAGGAAAGTAGGAGATGGCCCAGGAGACATGGAACATGGGTGGAGGGTCCAGCTGCACTGCGCACTACGCACATTCGGGGGAGCTTCTATGTAAGGGTCATTCAGAGAGTGGGATTATCAGAACTATAGCAGAGTGTGCAGAGCTCCACTCCTATATTCAGAGAGGGGGAGCTTCTATGTAAGGGTCATTCAGAGAATGGGATTATCAGTAATATAACAGAGTGTGCAGAGCTCCACTCCTATATTCAGAGAGGGGGAGCTTCTATGTAAGGGTCATTCAGAGAGTGGGGTTATCAGTACTATAACAGAGTGTGCAGAGCTCCACTCCTATATTCAGAGAGGGGGAGCTTCTATGTAAGGGTCATTCAGAGAGTGGGGTTATCAGTACTATAACAGAGTGTGCAGAGCTCCACTCCTATATTCAGAGAGGGGGAGCTTCTATGTAAGGGTCATTCAGAGAGTGGGGTTATCAGTACTATAACAGAGTGTGCAGAGCTCCACTCCTATATTCAGAGAGGGGGAGCTTCTATGTAAGGGTAATTCAGAGAGTTGGATTATCAGTACTATAACAGAGTGTGCAGAGCTCCACTCCTATATTCAGAGAGGGGGAGCTTCTATGTAAGGGTCATTCAGAGAGTGGGGTTATCAGTACTATAGCAGAGTGTGCAGAGCTCCACTCCTATATTCGGAGAGGGGGAGCTTCTATGTAAGGGTCATTCAGAGAGTGGGGTTATCAGTACTATAACAGAGTGTGCAGAGCTCCACTCCTATATTCAGAGAGGGGGAGCTTCTATGTAAGGGTCATTCAGAGAGTGGGGTTATCAGTACTATAGCAGAGTGTGCAGAGCTCCACTCCTATATTCAGAGAGGGGGAGCTTCTATGTAAGGGTCATTCAGAGAGTGGGATTATCAGTACTATAACAGAGTGTGCAGAGCTCCACTCCTATATTCAGAGAGGGGGAGCTTCTATGTAAGGGTCATTCAGAGAGTGGGGTTATCAGTACTATAACAGAGTGTGCAGAGCTCCACTCCTATATTCAGAGAGGGGGAGCTTCTATGTAAGGGTCATTCAGAGAGTGGGGTTATCAGTACTATAACAGAGTGTGCAGAGCTCCACTCCTATATTCAGAGAGGGGGAGCAGTGAATTGCTTTGTGTTATATGTCTAATGAAACATGAAAAAAAACTGCTACAAAATGTTTTTTTTTTCTAAATTGCTTTATTTTAGAAATATATGATTTTACTGTATATGGGCATTATTCTCAATGCAGACCGTCTTTTTACATTCTCTTGCCAATTTCAGTACTGCTAGTAATATCTTCAGGGTCCGTACAAATATAAACATGGAATTTGACCATTTTTATTTATCTATTTTTGTCCGAACCTACTGTATGTGAGAAACAGTGTATTTTTGTTTTACATTTTACAGCCTGAGATATAGAAAACATTGTAAGATAAAGGGCATTATGTACTGCCTAACGCTTTTCATTCCCCAAATATTTGTATAAGGCTGATTGAATTAATAAATAATGAAACTTGTGTAAATTTGACTAAATTTAATTTATGTTTTTCTGAAAAGCAATATACACAAAGACTTTGAGTTTTATTAAATGTTTAAATGCCAGCTATGCATTCCTTGCTTCAAACACATGTGAAGCGTAAGGTTCGTTCACAGGACCATTGCTTGGTAACGAATGGGTTAATATAAGATTTGTTGCGGCCATGTTATTAACTTCGACCCGTGAATTGGTTCCCTGTGAATAGTACTGTGTCCGATGTATGTTCCATTCTGTGTACTGCAATGAGAGGTGCACACTATGTACTAACACGGCATGACATTACTTAACAGCTCTCTATAAACTGTTAGAGCATATGGTCAGTTTTTATCTAAAGGGTTAATCCAAGCACCATCACCACTTCTATGATTTGTAGTGGTCATGGTGCCTGGAGTCTGTATGTTCAGTGTTCTGAAAGTTTAACGTCTTTGCTGCTAGAGATTTAACTCCACCTGCAAACGACTCTTCCTTAATGCTTTATTCTTGTACAAAACTCAGTGCAGTTTTTATTTCACTCTGCAAATAAACCATTTAACAGAGAGCTGAATGTTTCCTTGTTAAGTCCTGTGGCTTCTATCGCTTGTTCAGCTTGTTTTGATATGCGTCCAGACTTGAAATGACTTGAATCCCAGTTTGCAGATAATTGTAGATTATGCTAACGTAGTGTACCTATAATCTTAATTTTAATAATGACAGGAGGCGAATATTTTGCATAACTTCCTTTACTTTATGCCTCCAGCAGCACAAGTCAATCAATAAACATTAACCCCTTAAGGACCAAACTTCTGGAATAAAAGGGAATCATGACATGTCACACATGTCATGTGTCCTTAAGGGGTTAAACCAATCAGTAACAGGCATTACATCCAAATATAAAGCCCTGACAGACACATGACTTCATCTTTCTTTGAAGTGAAAAACAGTCTATTATAACGTCAGGGAATTCAAATAACAGTCCTGAGTAACGTGTAGCACATAACTTGAAACGAAACCTGAAACCTTCCAGCTTTATCTTGTCGAATCCATCTATGATGATTACACTGAAAAGGTGATGGAAACCAACTGTTGTCCACATTAAATCCAGTACTATACATATCTATATTTATATTAAGTTAATATGCTGAAACATTAAACAACCATTGTATATTTAATAATCAACACGGATCTAACACATGTCAACCAAATAAGCATCCCATAAATATACTGAATTACCAAAACCTTATAATTACACTGGGAAAATGACAAACCAGAATATAAAATTTTCCAGAGTATAGGGAGGGAAACAGGGAGGGAAAATATTCGCCTCCTGTCATTATTAAAATTAAGATTATAGGTACACTACGTTAGCATAATCTACAATTTTATCACATGACAGGAGGCTTCATATTTTGCATTTTTAAAGCTGTGGTATGAGTGAGAAGGATGCGTGTGTGGTTGACGAAAATAAATATATGGAAGTAGTCTATCCGTGTCCAATTCGTTGCTGAAAATATAGAGGCCCCCCGTGAAGGCCTGAGAAGCAGCTGCGCCTCTTACCGCATGAGTACCCAAAACACGTCTCCACCCCCGCTAACGATAACAACCAATGAACCCATCTAGACAGAGTGTTCATGGTAACTGGCTTGTATGGTTGGACAACCATTCTGGGTGCCATGCTTGACTCCTTTACCGCGGTAATGAGTACTATCGAAGTCTTCGCTATTCTGATCCCAATTTCATAGGTGTGTCCGGATCTCAGGCAGTGAGCTTTCAGTCGCTGTCTGGTCCGGTAGTGAAGCGGTCCTGGGAAATAGTCAAAGGGTTATGGTGCCTTTCCGCCGTACCCGTCGAATTTCCTTATGAATCGTTGCTATCAATGATGTGGGAAGGTGTAATCCGCCCAAGGTGGAATCTACTCCAAAGTAGAGGAACTGAATCACTCAGAACTGGGATCGAACCGACTCCTCTCTGTTCATTGTGAATCCCAACAATTCCCGAAACTGTAAACATAAATCTCGTTTGTAAACGTAGTCAGGAATTGGATTTGCAAAAGGTCAGTAAGTCGTCTAGGTATGCGACAATGGATACCCTTTGCTCTTCAGTGCGCCATGACCGGCTTCAGAAACTTCATGAGGCACAATGTGAACAAGTAGGTAAGTGCCCTTCAAATCCAACCTTGCGAACCCCTCTCGAGGAGTAGATCCCCTAAGAGATGGATACCTTCCTTCTTGAGTTGTCGGCAGGTCCGAACTGGGGATTCCAAAGCAGCCCTGGAAAAAAATCTATGCCAGCCCCATAAGTCATTGCGCCATATATTGTCGCATGTAATATGTAAGGCTATGTCTTGCCACCCTAGATGATATATATATATATATATATATATATATATATATATATTGCTTTTTCCAATATAAAATATTGGTCCTTTCAGAGTAAAATTTTTAATTATACAGTAAGCATACTCACATGCAGACACAGACAATCTCACTGACACAAGCTGATTGATACACACCCTCATAGACAAACAATCTCACTGATATACATAAGGTCATTGACATATAAACACAAGCTCACTCAGTAGTAGGCACACACACAAGCAAGCCCAGTCACTAGCAAGCGCACACACACACACAGCTTAATGTAGTGGCTCTGGTGTCTATAACCTGTCCCTGCAGTCTTTTCAATGTAAACACTGACTTTTTAGAGAAAAGGCAGTGTTTACATTGCTTCCTAGTGACAGACACTCAGACGGTCACTAGAGATGCTTCCTGTGTCAGTGTGGATTGGCTGAGATCATCAAGCTTTATGATCTCAGCCATAGAGACAGGGCCAGTCGAGGGGAGACCAGCACGACGTGGGGAAAAAGGTGCGTAAAAACATACATACACACACATATACAGACACACACCATGACACAGACAGACCGTGACACAGACACACACACCGTGACACAGACAGAAACACAGACACACCATGACAGACAGACACACCATGGCACAGACAGACACACACACACACCATGACAGACACACACTTTAAAAAAGACACACACACCTTGACACACACACCATAACACAGACAGACCGTGACACAGACACACACACACAACACAGACAGACACACACCATGACACACAGACACACACACACCACGACACAGAGAGACCGTGACACAGACACACACACACCGTGACACAGACAGACACACATTACATGACACGGCCAGACACACATTACCTGACACAGACAGACACACACACACCATGACATACAGACACACACACACACCATGACACAGACAGACCATGACATAGACAGACACACATTACATGACAGACACACACACGCACACACACCATGACACAGACACACATTGCATGACACAGACAGGCGCACACACCATGACAGACAGGCACACACACCATGCCAGACAGACACACACACCAGGACACAGACAGACACACACACGCACCATGACACAGACAGAGATGCACACACACACACACCAGGACAGACAGAGACGCACACACACACATACACTCACACTGACACACACAATTTCTACCTGTGGGGAGCTCTGATGGCGACCGCATGGGGGAGCTGGCTGTTCTGGTGGCCGCAGAGGGAGCTCCTTTGACGGCTGCAGGGGGAGCTGGCTGTTCTGTCTCTGCTCCCCCGCCCCAGCGCGCCGCTTAATGAGACCAGGGCCGGAATATGACGTCATATTCCGGCCCCGGTCTCTTTCTAGCGCGCGAGGGCGGGGGAGCAGAGACAGAACAGCCAGCTCCCCCTGCGGCCGCCAAAGGAGCTCCTTCTGCGGCCGCAGGTGAGCCAGCTGCCTGCCGGGCCCCAGGTGCTGATGGCCCACCAGGAAATTTTCCGGGATCCCGTTGGGCCAGTCTGTCCCTGGTTGTCGGTACGCCCCAAAACTATTGGGTTTTCGTAAGTTGATGACTGGACGATAGTCTCCTGGCTTCTTCCTTACTACCAAACCGTTGCTGAGATAAATGGTTCTCCAAACAATAGTCCGTTCGCCTGAGGTCCTCGCTCTTAGTCCCTAACTTCAATAGTTTGAAATCCATATTTAATCGGGCTGCTTTGCGCCGTTCTGTGCACCTGTCTGACTTGCGTTCCCCAACCTACATATTGCCCTTTGCACCCATTCCCTCACATCGTGAGCTTCTAGAGATGAGTCTTGGGTGGGGTCAGGTCCGCAAAGTATAGAATTTTTTCCCAGGGCTGATCATGTCCAGTATTTCATCCTAACTAGTTTTGAGTCCTTCTCCTACACCTTTACATGGACCCCGGCCTGATCGGGACATAAATATCACCACAGTGATACTGAGCTCCATGGTGAGGACTATCTTGTTTGGTCATAGAGGGCGTAGGAATTCCACCCTGAGCTTGTCTCGGACTTCTTTTCCCATAGGCCTCCTGAGCCAGAAGTGGGCAAAGTGTGCCAGGTGCTCCGGTAAACCCCATTTGGATGACCCTGGGTGTCGGATGGTGCATGAGTCAAAACAAGAGTGTCTAGTGTGCCAAAGAAAAACCTTTTTTGCTAGGCTGGTCTTGTCACTTTACCTCTTCAGATGGAGACTCTTCTGCTCTTCATTCTTGCATGATCTCCAGAGAAGGGGGAGGGATGAAGTCCTCGTCCCCTGATGATGGAGCCTGAGATGATTAATGGACAGGACATTCTGAGAAACGGCTCCGCTAAGTCAGGGTGTTCCCTTTCCCCTTTGGAGAAGCCACGTTGGAGCCCTTCCAATGGTGTTTAGATGATAAGGTGTCCGACCTGATAAGGTTGTCGGTATCTATAGCTTCCATTGGTGTTGGTGCCGTTGCACCCGTTCTGTCGGATGGGTTGTTAGCGGACTTCTTCACCCGAAGCTGCCATGGCGGCCTTAATCCTCGCCTGAAAATCGGTCGGGGGTATTGATCGATCAATTTCGATCAATCAGTACCACTTTCGCAGGATCCGGGGAGTGGTCTGAGAATGAGGACACCCTCAGTAAGACCGGGATGAGCGGTCTGCAATGTCGGGACGTAGCCCGAGTATGGGAGACGTGTAAGCCTCAATATGTATAATCCAAGGGGTTCATCCTTATATGGCCTAGAATTGTGGAGTTTTGGCAGCACTGTGAGTTCTCCTTCTCGGTTAAGGGAAGGGCGTACAGATCCCCCAGTTGAAGCATAGAGGTGTCGGAATACATGCATCTAGTACGCCCTGGTCTGTGCATACAATGACAGAGCGTACTCTGAAGGTAGAAGCCCTAGAAAGGGCACCGGGGGGTAACCCCATCCGGCAGGGAGGTCACCACTTTGTACCTATGCCACTAGCACCGGAGAAAGACTCGCTTGGGGGTCACCCAGCGTAGGGGGGTTACCCCTGTATGTATGTCTCTTATGGCATGTTGGGACACTCTTTCGGTCTGTGGGGTACCGAACAGGTGTCAGGTACGGTAGTACACTTATTGCTACTTAGTGGGCCTGCACGTGCGACTGGGGGTCACCCAGAATTGTTTCAATCAGTACCACTTAGAGATTTCCTGGGAGTGGTCTGAGGAGGGGGTCACCCTCAATAAGACCAGGATGAGTGGTCAGTAATGTCAGGACGTAGCCCATGTATGGGGAGATATGGTAGCCTCCAAATTATCCAAGGGGTCACCCTTATGGGATATAGTACTGTGGAGAATTGGCAGCACCGTGAGCTCTCCTTCCTGGCTCTGTCGATATACATGTATCCAGTGTGTCCCGGTCTGTGCATACAGTAACAGATCGTACTCCGTGGATATGAGCCCGTCTGAGGGCGTGGGGGTTCCCCCCAGTATATGTATGTCACTAGTACCGGAATAAGATTCGCTTGGGGTTCACCCAGCGTAGGGGGTTCATCACAGTATATGTATGTCACTAGGACAGGAACTAGATTCGCTTGGGGGTCATCCAGCGTAAGGGGGGTCACCCCTGTACCACAATGTCACTTTGGAGAGGTGTCTGCTATGCTTGGGGGTCACCCAGCGTAAGGAGGGTCACCCCTGTTAATCACTCAGTTATGTGTCTCCACTACTGTGTCCTGGGAGGTGTATTCCTGTGGGAAAGGACTGTATCCAATGGTTGTGAGGTCCAGTGGGAGTAGGGAGCTGAGTAAGTTATCAGCTCTATTTAATTTCCCTGCCAGCAGATAGAGTAATGCATCCACTATGTGCCCACAGCAGGAAACAGTCCATTCATAATCCTCCAGACGTACAATAAAACTGTTATTCAACATGTCAATTGTATAGAACAGAATAGAGCAAACTGCCAGCAGACATGAGTACTGCATCCACTACATGCACACAGCAGGGATCAGTCCTACATATTCATGCAGAGTTACATATAAAACTTTTATTTCACATGCCAATGAAATATGACAATATAGAGCTCAGCAGTGAACAGTCTATTCATAATCTTCCAGAATAGGTACATATAAAACCTTTATTCCACATGCCCATGATATGTATTAGTATTGAGCTCAAAAGTACTTGTAAAACTTTTATTTTGCAGGAAAAATATTTTAAACAGTACAGATCTAGCTGCCAGTTCATGGGAATCACAAACTGGCTAAACGACATGGCCGACGTGAATCTCACATTCAAGATAGCCGCCGTTAGCGTGCAAAAGTGTTGTGTGGCCCGCGATCGAGGATACGATCGCGGCCCGCCGGTATTGGACAGAGTCGCCCCGACACCCCCACCCCCAGAGACCTTCTCTGAAGTCCCAGCACCAGTGAATAAAAAAGCGTGCTCGCGGTAAAATGCCACGATCGCAAAAAAAACACGATCGCGTAAAACGCTATCCGTGCGAGACCAGAGTAAAGCATAGGAAAGAAAAGGTGCCAGCAACAGAAAACCAAACAGGCTAATAAAGCAGAAAATACAGGGTTAATTTGGGGGAAGGGTAACAGGGGGAGAATATCACACTATACAAGTCCAAATGGAAGGCAAGTGCAAAATAATGAAAAACGTTTAGGGCAAAATTGCAGGACCAGCTAATAAAGTTTAACTAAAGTGGCCATGCATATCCAGAAAGAGTTTGTAGCAAAACTGAATGTCTAGCATTAGAAATCTAACTAAAGTGACCATAGCAATATTAATAAAAACAGTTGGAGCAAACTGAAAGTCAATTAATAAAGTTTAATTAAAGTGACCATTGCAATATCCAGAAAACCAGTTTGGATTAAAACTGAATGTCTAGCATACGGTGTCTAACTACAGTGACCATAGCAATATTAATAAAACAGTTTGGAACAAACTGAAAGTTAAGCAATAAATGATTAACTAATGACAATTGCAATATCAGTAAAACAGTTTGGAGCAAAATACTCTGACCGGTGCCTTGGCTGGTAAGCAGCAAAGAAAGAGGAAGTCATGTGTCTGTCAGGGCTTTATATATGGATGTGATGCCTGTTACTGATTGGTTTAAAGTTTATTGATTGACTTATGCTGCTTTAGGCATAAAGTAAAGAAAGTTATGCAAAATATGAAGCCTCCTGTCATGTGATGAAATTCCTGCCTCCTATTAATTGATTACCATGCTTGGCTGGCCTCATATCAGTAGAAACGATTCCCGTACAATCCCTGTTTTTTCTGATGTCTTCGCTGAGGTCATGACTTGTTCTCCTTTTCAAATCCTGAGCACCAGCTGTTTTCATAGTTTATTTTTATAAAAGTACCCAGTCCCCGGGGGGGCGGAGCCAAGCAGCACATGGAGACGGTCGCAAATCAGACCGGCTCCGATCATCTACGTTAATAAACCCACAATTTCGGTGACTTGAGCAGGCACACACGGACAATATCCGTAGAGCTACACGCAGGAGGACCCATCGAACCCGCAGATGCCCTTCTTGTTCCCGGCGACCACTAAAATCCGGCGCCGAGGATCTCGGGCCTACCACGCGGGCAGCCGGCTGCTGGAGTGGAACGGTAGCCTCGGGGCCACCCTCGACCTCCTCACCAATAACATCCTGGGCGACCCCTCCGACGACACAATGGGCCGAAAAAACCCGCGGCAAAGCCAAACACCAGCCAGAGAGGGCCAAGATATCGGGCAAATGCTCAGCTCAGCGCCACGCGCAAAAGAAATGGCGCACCCGCGGCCTGCAGCCCAACCTACTCTCATGGAGGAAAACACGCCAGAATTGGAGTCCCTTTTGTCAGGGGACAGAGAAGCTCCATCCACAAAAGGAGACATATACAATTTATTCCTCCATATGCAGAAGCTCTTCACAAAGGACATCACAGCAGTGAAGACAGAGGTACAGCAGGTAACTGCTAGACTAAACACCACAGAGGCAGACATCACCTCACTGAAACAGGGTATAGACAGCCTTGGGGACACAGTTCAACACCTTAACTCCTCCTATACACACCTATCGAGCCGAATGGAACAATTAGAAGACAGAAGCAGGAGTAAAAACATCAAAATACGGGGGGTCGCTGACACGCTCCCCCCCGAGGAGCTCCCACATTTTGTCAGGCGACTGATCGCCTTCCTACTACCGACACGATCGGCCAAGCAATTCTCCTTTGAAGGAGTTTACCGCATCGCTAAGTCTCCCCAAGCACCCACCACCTCAACCAGAGACATCATCTTATGTTGCCAGTCTCATGCAGATAAGCAAAGGATCTTCACAGCTCTGAAGGGGAAAACGCCATTACAATTTGAATCCTTTTCACTCACCTTTTTCCAAGACCTCTGCAGAGCCACGCTACTATGGAGAAAATCCATGCAACCAATCACCAAGGCCCTTCAAAGCGCGGGACTGGCATACCGTTGGACCCATCCCAGAACCCTCACAGTGATTAAAAATGGGAAACAATACAAAGCTTCTAGTCCCTCTGAGTGTACAGCCTTCCTACAGGCACTGGAGCTGCCAGCAACGCAAGACACGCCGACAATGTCGGCTGAATGGGATGTGAGCAACATCACCCCTTTCACACCCAGGAACAGACGGGACACTGACACTTAACCTCAGACACCCATTCCAACCTCCTGAGACATTTCACTCAGTCCAAAAACTTTGGGCCAAAAACGGACTTATGAAAGTACGCGCCGATTGCGAGTTTAACAGAGACTTAGTAAGCTGCACAGTTAATTTCTAAACTCCAGAAACTGAATGAAGATCCTCTCATATGCAAACCACGAACTTAAGCCACTTAATGTTAACTGTTATCTAATCACTGTTACACCCGAAGTTTAACCATTGTACTTTTCCTTCCCTACACCAAGGGTACAGGAACACCTGGCTGCATACATATTACTGGCCACTGTTAGAAGATCACCAGAGCCCCAGTCAGTCACTCAGGCCCCCGTTCAATATACCGCCAAGACCCATAGGATCTCCACTATCCTTCCTCCCTCCCCCCCCCGTTACCCCATAGGTTAGAGGGCACGGCAGAAAGGTCAGGAGCTGTAGAACAGCACCAAAACGATGTTAATACCAACCACACTGACCTGAAGATCGCCCACACATAGTTAATCCGCAGAAAAGGTAACAGAGACATTCCAATAGACGAGCCCTAGACACAAATAGGCACACGACAACTTCTACATTCCTGTGCCACCAAGGACAACACATAATGCTACAGACGAGAACTTGGCCACAAATGTAGTCAAGAACTACAAACATTTCAACCTAACCTAGGGAGCACACACCTACTGGAATGACTAGACCTTAATCCTCACCTTACAGTGCAGGCACCTGATTGTGAATATCCATTGTGAGCTATGTTGTCACTTCAATATTACTGTCATGGTATTGTAAACCTAAATCTGTCATTATGCACGGCAAAAATAAAGAATTATAAAAAAATAAAAAAAAATGCCAGAGAGACATACACACACACACTACTTAACATTCACTGTCGGACAGGCACATACACTGACAAACATACACACTATGCATGCACAGGTAAACATACAGACACACACATCCACTGCCAAATACACAGACATATACACACTAGTGATGTCGCGAACCCGAAATTTTCGGTTCGCGAACGGCGAACGCGAACTTCCGCAAATGTTCGCGAACCGGCGAACCGCCCGAAACGCCATTGACTTCAATGGGGAGGCGAATTTTAAAACACACAGGGACTCTTTCTGGCCACAATAGGGATGGAAAAGTTGTTTCAAGGGACTAACACCTGGACTGTGGCATGCCGGAGGGGGATCCATGGCAAAACTCCCATGGAAAATTACACAGTTGATACAGAGTCTGGTTTTAATCCATAAAGGGCAGAAATCACCTAACATTTCTAAATCACAATCAATATGGATTGACACCTGACATATGACATATTGACACCTTGACATATGGATTGACACCTGTCCTCAGAGCCCCTGATGCACACGGACACAGAGCAGAATAGAGACTGGTCCCCTACATAGGGTCACTTGGCAGATATGGATTGACACCTGTCCTAAGGATCCCTGATACACACTGACACAGAGCAGAATAGGGACTGTTCCCCCTACATTGGGTCACTTGGCAGATATGGATTGACACCTGTCCTAAGGTTCCCTGATACACACTGACACAGAGCAGAATAGGGACTGGTCCCCCTACATCGGGTCACTTGGCAGATATGGATTGACACCTTGTTACAAACTGCTATTTGTAACGGGCCCTTTAAATGGCAAATTGCCCTACTTGCCAGCCTCCTCCCGCATGACTATGGCCCCTGGGAGATTGTGAAAATGTATGCACTTTTATTTGGTGTGTATGGCCTTTAAGACTGTCAGTGGGCATACTGGGGCTTATGGACTCTTTATGTGACTGGTGCTGGCCCTTTAAACACCTTTTTTGGGACATCAGGAAGATTGGGACACTGCCCCTTTAAGGCCGTGTCCCCAGACTTGTTGGGGACACGGCCCCTTTAAGGCGGTGTCCCCTGTGTCCCCAGACCTGGTGCAAACCCTTTGTGCCTGCCTTGCTATTTCCCACTTGGTTCAGTAAATGGGAAATTATTTCAGCTGCAGAGACTAAGTCCCATTCGTGATGGGACTTAGTCTTTTTTTCAGCCGTTTTTTTCAGCCTTATTTCAGCTGCAGAGACTAAGTCCCATTCGTGATGGGACTTAGTCTTTTTTTCAGCCGTTTTTTTCAGCCTTATTTCAGCTGCAGAGACTAAGTCCCATTCGGCGATGGGACTTAGTCTTTTCTTCAGCCGTTTTTTTCAGCCTTATTTCAGCTGCAGAGACTAAGTCCCATTCGGCGATGGGACTTAGTCTTTTCTTCAGCCGTTTTTTTCAGCCTTATTTCAGCTGCAGAGACTAAGTCCCATTCGGCGATGGGACTTAGTCGTTTT
>OW240913.1:371931774-371964023 GCA_933207985.1 Pelobates cultripes | reverse complement strand
TTAGTAACATATTTGCAACAATGTGGCAGTGATTTGATCAGTGATCTGATCATAATTTGACAACGTTATGTGGCTTGTTAAATTAGAATATATTACAGTACCTAATATAGAGTGGTACAAATGTGCTTCATTGCTGTAAAACATGAAGATAAGGGCTAAGTTATTAACCATACAATAAAATACTAGGGTGGTGAATAGCGAAAATGGGGTGTTTTTTCTGGCGCTTGTACTTGCACCTGCCGGCGTGCCAGTAATGCAGTGATAAGGGGGATGTAATTTGCTTTTAATATGGAGAGATTGTGGGGAATGTAGTTTATGGGGAGGATGGTATTTAAGTCTATGAGACTGTGGTGAGCGGCGGAGGTGATAACAGTGAACGGAGATGTCTGAGGAATTTAAAGTAAGGTTACGTGACCATTATATATATATGTACTTAATCAATGTACCGTGCCACTTGATAACTGACTGTATGGGTGTAAGTTGATGCCCGCCGGGCAACCAGAGTAACGTATGGGACGAGGGTGTCTAGATGTGCCCCTGTATGAACCGCTTGCAATCCGTGTGTACGGTATAATCTTAATACACTTTGATTAGCCGAGTATGTGCGCCCGATATGACTACATATGACTCAAGGAAGCCGGGAAAGTGATTGCCCGTAAAGTGTGGACCTAGCCCGTTACCGGTGCCGTGGAAATGTTTTTTCGGCGGTACGGGTAGATCAACTTACGGTACGCGACTGCTTATGACGTAATCCGCGGCGACGACCGGAAATTTAGAAGCTGGACCGACGGAAACCTGCTGCTGGGTTCCTGGACACAGTTTCGGCGTGGGAGACCTCGTGAGAAGACGGACGTACTCCAAAATGGCGACTGGATGAACCGGAAGTGCATTCAGACGCTGACCTTGATCGGTAAGGAGTCAGGTAAGAGGTGTAGTTTATATAGGGGAGTAAGTTAACTTAAGCCCCTCCCACAAATACAGGCCAAACGGCCTTAATACATATAAAATATACTATAGCACCCCTCACACTCACCACTACACAAATTACACTACAGGTACACGCTAGATTCCTTACCCAACTCTGGATCATCTAATCTACACATACACACAGTAGATCCCTATACTCTAAATCCTCAACACACACACAATCTCCTATACACACTCTGTGTCCTTTACATACTAGATCCCCTACACACACACACACACAAACACACACTGCACACCTACACACACTACATTCCTGACATACAAACTCTGGATTCCCTATGCACACACTACATTCCTTGTTAACAAATACATGCTACATTCTCTAAACACACACTCTCTACAACCCTTACACACACTACAGCCGGTTTGCACACACTCGCTACATCCCTAATACACACTATGCCCTCTATACACACACTCTTTACAGCCCCTAGCACAATACACTTTCCTGACCCTTTTGTCCTCTGGTATCCCACTTACTGAGACACCAGAGACAAGTTAAAAGCAAACACAGCGCAAACATGTTATTAAATTTGCTTGCGTTGCGCACAACAAATACAGGGCCTTTTTCTCATGCTAGAGCTCTTCAGCAGGGCTCTGCGCATTGAACTAACATGCTCAGTTTGAGAGGGAGTGTGCTTGTCCATGGTGATGACAAAACACACATGGACAAGCACAAGCATGGACAATCCTTAATGCCCACTTGGAATCCTGAAACGCCCACTAGTGGGCGGTAGGGACCAGGTTGTCGACCCATGCTTTAAGTAATGGTTTGGGATTTTGTGACCATTATTAATGTTATAGTCTCAGTGCACTAATAGTTACATGTGTCCAAAAATAAATGAAATTATTAACATGTGAGGTATTTGTAACAGTGAGGACTAATAAGTGAAACTATTTAGAGCTTTTTTTAGTTGCACTAACAGTGTACACATTATTATAAGCAAAGTTATGGAAAGAATGTTTTTTACCATTTTATTCATATGTAAAGCTGTTGTACACATGCATATAGGATATCAGAAGAAAGCCTGTCCACGATTTGCAAGACAGCACTCAAACAGAAAGGGTTAAACTACATAGGAAGAACCACACAAAAAGTGGGAAGCCCTATTCACGAATGCAAGGTATTTTGAAAGAGGCTCAGTCACAAATTGATTAGTAGCCTTAATAGTTTTGTTTCACTGTAATTGATTATAAAAAAGAAGAATTAAGCAGTGAATCATCCGTAATTCAAAGTGATTTTTAGGCCAAAATTGCCAAAAAGGTAAAATCCTGCAATTCGTTAGGCTCATTTGAAAATTAGAATTTCTCAGATTTTTGACAGGACACAAGATTTAAATCACAGACACACTATTACAATGAAAATTCATATAAGCAAAATATTGCAATTTTTAAAAAAATGTTGTAAACATAATTAAATATAACTCACAATATACACCTTTTTTGATATCATTTAAGTAGATTTGTTTACGAAGATATTATCTCGTCTTAGCAATTCTACATTTTCCAATAAAAGCATTTTAGGGGCCGGGCCATCGAGCTGACCAGACGCTACCACATGCAGCTCCGGCTCTGGACCCCAAAAAAGAGCACAAATATGAATATTTGTATTCATGGGCCGCATGTTTGACGTGCTTGATGTAGATCTTAGACGCTGTTTTAGGCAAAGGCAATTCATATTATGTATGATTACAGACTGTACTATGCTTGCACGTACTTAAGGCTAGATATTTGCAAAATGTACGGCGTCTTCTATTCCATTCACATGTGTACTTAAACCACTGTTTATTTCCTTTCAATGCCTACATGTAAGGGATACTCTATTGATCATCCTACTTCCTATATGAGTACTGCCTGTAACCCTACTGTTATTTGGAACATATGTTTTACATTATCTCTAACCGCTTTCTAACCTTGTCTAAGACGGCTATGTTATGCACTGCTATAATATGCTTAATATTTACTGAGCATTGTTAAATGAAACAATAAAAAACAATTTGTGACGAGCAATCTCGCCACATTGCATTGGAGAAGCCTGGTTGCTCGCCTGTTGCCTTTGGATTATGGCCCCATGTTAAAAGGCTTGATTTTCCCCTGCAAAGACATGAAAGCCGGGTCATTTGGTGCTTGCCCTGTTTGAGCGGTGATACCCCAGATAGCTATGCCATGGAGCCCATTCGTATAATGAAAGACTATGGAAAAGACTTTGGCTCCATGGCAATTGAACTGTATGTGTGTGCTCTGAGTGCCATTCAGTAATAATGTGCGCTCAGATCTGAGCTATCTGGGGATATGTTGAATGTACCTGTTTTGTGCAATGGCTGCACAGTTATGTGTTTTTATGTGTTTTATTGTCTTTTGCTGCCATGTGTTCAATGGAGTTTTGCCTCTGTCCTTGGAGATAATTGGATTACTTCACAATTATCTCCAGGATAGAAGACTCTGTGGAACTGGTTTTGGGCAGAAAAGCCATGCTTCCTGTGGTCACAAAGGACTACGATCTATCTTTTGAACCATTGGACCAATTTGTATTAATTTGACATATGTTTGTATTTGGAGTATGCTGATTCTGTAAATGTAAGTTATGAATAATGTGGAAACAATTTATTTCTCTGCTTGTGCTAATTACATTACCCATTGTGTAAGGTAATTGAATCACAGGCAGAGGGGAGGAATATGTGTGGGAGTGTCTGAGTGTATTGTATGTGTTTATTGGTTGTGTTCCAAAACCCTGTGGGTGGTACTAATGTGTAAGAATGTGTACATAAGCACAATAAACCCACAGCTCTGGCTGTTCACTGCTTGACCCTCAACACAGAGCTTTGTCTCGTTCTTGGGGGGATTTATTGTATGCTGTTCCAGTTTGACTGCTTGGAGTGTAAACCTATTCGTATGGTTTTTCCTATTCGGCTGTTTACGGCATTCATATGGTTTCCTGTTCGGCGGATTGGTGTTCTGCAGTAGCTGTGCCTGTGTCTCTGGAAGGGAAGATCTACTAAACGGCGGTTTAACCCTTTTATGCTGAGGGTGCCATTACACAATTTAAAACCAAAAAAACATTTTAGGCAAAATTCCAGATTTGGAAATTAAAATACACATGTCCCTAATTCTGTTCAGTTTTTTATTTTCTATAAAAAATGACAAACATATATTGGGGTGTTGCTGCACTAATGGGTACTTCAGCCCCCCAGCGATACGTACACATTATATGGTTTACCTTTGCTGCCTCATCTTCTCGGGCCTGCGTTCTCTGTCAGTCTGGTCCTGCGTCTCGTGGAATATGGTGGGACCGCAGTATCTGAAACAGAAATCACATTCATAATCAACAACTCTTAATGATCAAAATCATCATAGAAAGGTAGGGAAGTATCTGAACTAGGGGTTTGGATAGAAACTGTTCTATAGATCACCTTAACTATTGTGTCCAGTGTTGGAAAGTGGGGTTATGGTGCACTCATCCTGCTCTAAGTCAATCCTATAACATGAGTCTATGTGTCTGCAGGGGCACATGGCTGGTGTAATATAATTAATGATAATAGTTTGCTAGTAAGCAGTTTGGTCCTTGTACTTAGAGCTGACTGCTCCCAGGATTATTGATATTTAGTTAGTGGGGGGTTATGAGTAGCAAAGGTGTTCCTGATCATTATAGGACTATAAAAGGTTTGACATACTCTACATGTACATACACATACATTATCATGTTAAATACACACACTGACACATTACATTCATATATTGTCACGTTACATACACACACTAATAATTACATTAATACATTATGTTACATACACACACTGACATATTACATTCATACCTTGTTATGTTACATACCCACACTGACACATTACATTAAAACATTGTCATGTTACATATATTTACAACATGCTGTGTTCATGCTTCCTCACACTAAACATTCATTCAGTCTTACACTATACACACAAACTGACACACTATATTCATACAATGTCACATTGACTATATTCATACACTATACATACATGCACTGATACATTGCCACTATACATACATGCATTGCTACATTGTCACTATACATACATGCACTGCTACATTGTCACTATACATACATGTACTGATGCATTGTCACTATACATACATGCACTGATACATTGCCATGATACATACATGCACTGATACATTGTCACTATACATACATGCACTGACACATTGTCACTATACATACATACACTGATACATTGGCACTACACATACATGTACTGATACATTGTAACTATACATACATGCACTGATTCATTGTCACGATACATACATGCACTGATTCATTGTAACTATACATACATGCACTGATACATTGTCACTATACATACATGCACTGATTTATTCTCAATATACATACATGCACTGATACATTGTAACTATACATACATGCACTGATACATTGTCACTATACATACATGCACTGACACATTGTAACTATACATACATGCACTGACACATTGTCATTATACATACATGCACTGACACATTGTCACTACACATACATGCACTAATACATTGTCACTACACATACATGCACTGACACATTGTCACTATATGTCACTGACACGCTACATTCATGCTTTCCTTTGGTGCAGACATATTCTGACACATACTCACTATATGATCTCATACACTACATACATGCTGATGTAGAATCGTCTTGTTACAATGAGTAGATGGAGAGTACATGCAGACAGACATGCTGTAGATTTACTGGGTTTTCTTGTAGTAACAAAGAGCAGAAATAGATCGGTCACTATAGAAACAAACAGGGTTAATCCTCACTGGAATAACTAGAATAACGCTGCAATAAGTACATACACTGTCACGTTATATACATACATTATGTTACATACACACACCGACACATTACACTCACACATTGTCACTTTACATACACACATTGTCTGTTACATACATTGACACATTACATTCATACATTGTTATGTTACATACACACACTGACACATTACACTCACACATTGTCACTTTACATACACACACTGACACATTACATTCATACATTGTCGCTTTACATACACACTGACACATTACATTCATACATTGTCACTTTATATACACGCACTGACACATTACATTCATACATTGTCACTTTATATACACACACTAATAATTACATTAATACATTATGTTACATACACACACTGACACATTACATTCATACATTGTTATGTTACATATCCACACTGACACATTACATTAATACATTATGTTACACACACACACTGAGACATTACATTAATACATTATGTTACACACACACACTGAGACATTACATTCATACCTTGTTATGTTACATTCACACACTGAGACATTACATTCATACCTTGTTATGTTACATTCACACACTGACACATTACACTCACACATTGTCACTCTATATACACACACTGACACATTACATTCATACATTGTCGCTTTACATACACACTGACACATTACATTCATACATTGTCACTTTATATACACGCACTGACACATTACATTCATACATTGTCACTTTATATACACACACTAATAATTACATTAATACATTATGTTACATACACACACTGACACATTACATTCATACATTGTTATGTTACATACACACACTGACACATTACACTCACACATTGTCACTTTACATACACACACTGACACATTACATTCATACATTGTCGCTTTACATACACACTGACACATTACATTCATACATTGTCACTTTATATACACGCACTGACACATTACATTCATACATTGTCACTTTATATACACACACTAATAATTACATTAATACATTATGTTACATACACACACTGACACATTACATTCATACATTGTTATGTTACATATCCACACTGACACATTACATTAATACATTGTTATGTTACACACACACACTGAGACATTACATTCATACCTTGTTATGTTACATTCACACACTGACACATTACACTCACACATTGTCACTCTATATACACACACTGACACATTACATTCATACATTGTCGCTTTACATACACACTGACACATTACATTCATACATTGTCACTTTATATACATACACTGACACATTACACTCATACATTGTCACTCTATATACAGATACTGACATTACATTCATACATCGTCGCTTTACATACACACACTGAAACATTACATTCATACATTGTCCGTAACATACACACACTGACACATTACATGCATACATTGTCCGTTACATACACACACACTGACACATTACATTCATACATTGTCCGTTACACACACAGACACTGAACTTTCATACATTGTCTGTTGTGTACACACACACTGACACATTACATTCATACATTTTCATGTTACAAACACACACTGACACATTACATTCATACATTGTCACATTACAAACAGACACTCACACATAACATTCATATATTGTTGTGTTACATACACACAGAATAACCCTGCAAGCTCTGATAACTGATAAGTGCCCCAGGTTTGAGCTTTGCCCAGAGTATCTCTGAGAATCCGCTTTCTAACTGATAGGGAATTCTAAATAGAATGTAGGGGGCTATTTTCCTCTTACCCCATGTTAGTACCCTTTGCAGTTGATCTCCAGGTGCAGTAGATTGTCCACATTGTGTCTACATGTCTCTGTTTTTCATTGCGTGTGTAGGAAATGCTAGTTGCTGGCTGGGACCTGCGGGCTGTGTATCACCTGACATCTCAAGTGTCACTGGGGCCCTGGGAGATTACATCAGCGGATGAACCTTTCCCAGCCTTTAACAAGACTCTCGGCTCTTCTCATCTGCCAGAGCCAAGGGACTGGTTGGATAGCTCACCCAGTGCTTATCGACCGCAAGGGATGCTGATAAAACTAATTCCAGTCTGGATTTTGCTAACACATTGCCTGTTACAGGTCATGTTGCTACCCTGATCCATGATACTTTAAGGAATTGGTGATCCCTCTTTGCTAGTATATAGTGGTGGGTACCCTGGTGGTGGGTACATCTAGTTGAGGAATATCTGTGCCTTTCTCAACCCCTTCGCATTTCTGACCCTCAAGACGGTTCCCAAATGCCTACATTGTCTCTTGGATAAAGTTGCCCTCCTAATAGACAATGTCTGCATGGAACTTACTCCAGGAACATGGAGATGTCATAATGCAGAAACCGAATCCAAGGCTGGAACAGAGCCGCCAGCGCCATCTGACTCGCCGACCCCAAATCCGGGAGTGCTTTACCTTGTAGATGAGGACTTGGGAACCACGAGCTTCTATGTTTGTCTCCTGGAGACCTGCAGCTGGTTTCTGGGCAAAATAAATCATAGGTTAACTTGTCTGGGTTTGCGTTTAATTTAATTCGATTTTTCCACCTTTAACGTAAATAGTGTTTGGAAACAAAATGGTGCTCAGACCACTTAATATGTATTTTAATCAGTGTAGGAATTTTAAGACATCCTCCAGATTTAGACTGTGTGCTATAAAACTGTCGATGCAGAGTCTAGAGTTATCTTAACCTGTATAAGTAATAAGGTAACAAGATTAAACAATAAGGGTGTCTGCTAGGAAAACACTCCTCAGCGTATGCAAATATGTCTATAGTGCTGATTCTATAAAGAAATGTTAAAATTCGAATTATCTCTCGAGTATAAATCACTTTATTTAAGGTAACTCACTGTATGTACTCTATGAATTCATTAAATAAACTGATAATAAAATGATAAGCTAACAGGCACACATCCTGCTATGGTATTATGTTATTTATAGTTTACATCATAGAATATTGTATTGGCGTTCAACAAAATATACAAAAACGTGAAAAACAGCTTTGCCCCTAAAAAGTGATCCTAATTACTGACACCAAATCAAATTCAGTTACAAACAAAATTCAATATATATATTTTTTAACATATTTTTTAACTCCTATTTTCAATAAATTGTATTTAATTTTTACAAATTTGTTTTGTTTTGTTTTTCTGTTTTTTCTCTACTTTGAGATATTCCACACAAAGCTGGTAAATATTAGTGATTGAGGCGCCCTGTGTTTTTTTTATTGATTTTATCTTTACTTTGTGTTTTTTGGTATATTAACCCCTGATTTCCCAACAACCAAACCTTGCGAAAACAAATACAGGAAATAAATGTGTAGGAATTCCAGCTGGAACTTCAACCCTCAGGATAGCTAATGCAGCTCTATGGATTTCAGTGTTTGTAGATATGTTTCTATCGCTGTATCTGCAATTGTCCATCTTTAAATCTCCTCCAGGTTTCTGGATTGAGAGTTTTGTAAAGGCATATTAGAGATTTATCATCTCCTGCTGCATGTCTCTTACCTGTCCTGACGTGTAGGCCATCAGTATACCTGCTAGGTTGGTGTTGGCATGCACTGTTTGTTTGATGTGATTCCCAGTCATTGAAATCACTCAATTCCTTCCAAAGATAAAAAGCCTGAATCTTCTGCAGTGACTCAAACCTGTCAGTGAAAAATGTAACATGTCAGTTTATCCACTTACACGTGGCCTCGTCATTGGCATCTTTCAGCTGTATATCACTGCACAGTGTTATCTATTACTGCAGAGTCCATATATTACTGCCGAGTCCTATTATCACTATACAGTCTAATATAGTACTGCAGGGCCCCAATACCACTGCACAGTCTAATCTAGTACTGCCAAGTCCCCTTATCACTGCACAGTCTAATCTAGTACAGCCAAATACCCTTATCACTGCACAGTCTAATCTAGTACTGTAGAGCCCCCTTATCACTGCACAGTCTAATCTAGTACTGTAGAGCCCCCTTATCACTGTACAGTCTAATCTAGTACTGCCAAATCCCCTTATCACCGCACAGTCTAATCTAGTACTGCAGAGCCCCCTTATCACTGTACAGTCTAATCTAGTACTGCAGAGCCCCCTTATCACTGCACAGTCTAATCTAGTACTGCCAAATCCCCTTATCACTGCACAGTCTAATCTAGTACCGCCAAGTCCCCTTATCACTGTACAGTCTAAGCTAGTACTGCCAAATCCCCTTATCACTGCACAGTCTAATCTAGTACTGCAGAGCCCCCTTATCACTGCACAGTCTAATCTAGTACTGCCAAATCCCCTTATCACTGTACAGTCTAATCTAGTGCTGTAGAGCCCCCTTATCACTGTACAGTCTAATCTAGTACTGCCAAATCCCCTTATCACTGCACAGTCTAATCTAGTACCGCCAAGTCCCCTTATCACTGTACAGTCTAAGCTAGTACTGCCAAATCCCCTTATCACTGTACAGTCTAATCTAGTACTGCCAAATCCCCTTATCACTGCACAGTCTAATCTAGTACCGCCAAATCCCCTTATCACTGCACAGTCTAATCTAGTACTGCCAAATCCCCTTATCACTGTACAGTCTAATCTAGTGCTGTAGAGCCCCCTTATCACTGTACAGTCTAATCTAGTACTGCCAAATCCCCTTATCACTGCACAGTCTAATCTAGTACCGCCAAGTCCCCTTATCACTGTACAGTCTAAGCTAGTACTGCCAAATCCCCTTATCACTGTACAGTCTAATCTAGTACTGCCAAATCCCCTTATCACTGCACAGTCTAATCTAGTACCGCCAAATCCCCTTATCACTGCACAGTCTAATCTAGTACTGCCAAATCCCCTTATCACTGTACAGTCTAATCTAGTGCTGCCAAATCCCTTTATCACTGCACAGTCTAATCTAGTACTGCAGAGCCCCCTTATCACTGCACAGTCTAAACTAGTACTGCAGAGCCCCCTTATCACTGCACAGTCTAATCTAGTACTGCAGAGCCCCCTTATCACTGCACAGTCTAAACTAGTACTGCAGAGCCCCCTTATCACTGCACAGTCTAATCTAGTACTGCAGAGCCCCTTTATCACCGCACAGTCTAATCTAGTACTGCAGAGCCCCCTTATCACTGCACAGTCTAAACTAGTACTGCAGAGCCCCCTTATCACTGCACAGTCTAATCTAGTACTGCAGAGTCCCCTTATCACTGTACAGTCTAATCTAGTACTGTAGAGCCCCCTTATCACTGCACAGTCTAAACTAGTACTGCAGAGCCCCTTTATCACCGCACAGTCTAATCTAGTACTGCAGAGCCCCCTTATCACTGCACAGTCTAAACTAGTACTGCAGAGCCCCCTTATCACTGCACAGTCTAATCTAGTGCTGTAGAGCCCCCTTATCACTGTACAGTCTAATCTAGTACTGCCAAATCCCCTTATCACTGCACAGTCTAATCTAGTACCGCCAAGTCCCCTTATCACTGTACAGTCTAAGCTAGTACTGCCAAATCCCCTTATCACTGTACAGTCTAATCTAGTACTGCCAAATCCCCTTATCACTGCACAGTCTAATCTAGTACCGCCAAATCCCCTTATCACTGCACAGTCTAATCTAGTACTGCCAAATCCCCTTATCACTGTACAGTCTAATCTAGTGCTGTAGAGCCCCCTTATCACTGTACAGTCTAATCTAGTACTGCCAAATCCCCTTATCACTGCACAGTCTAATCTAGTACCGCCAAGTCCCCTTATCACTGTACAGTCTAAGCTAGTACTGCCAAATCCCCTTATCACTGTACAGTCTAATCTAGTACTGCCAAATCCCCTTATCACTGCACAGTCTAATCTAGTACCGCCAAATCCCCTTATCACTGCACAGTCTAATCTAGTACTGCCAAATCCCCTTATCACTGTACAGTCTAATCTAGTGCTGCCAAATCCCTTTATCACTGCACAGTCTAATCTAGTACTGCAGAGCCCCCTTATCACTGCACAGTCTAAACTAGTACTGCAGAGCCCCCTTATCACTGCACAGTCTAATCTAGTACTGCAGAGCCCCCTTATCACTGCACAGTCTAAACTAGTACTGCAGAGCCCCCTTATCACTGCACAGTCTAATCTAGTACTGCAGAGCCCCTTTATCACTGCACAGTCTAATCTAGTACTGCAGAGCCCCCTTATCACTGCACAGTCTAAACTAGTACTGCAGAGCCCCCTTATCACTGCACAGTCTAATCTAGTACTGCAGAGTCCCCTTATCACTGTACAGTCTAATCTAGTAATGTAGAGCCCCCTTATCACTGCACAGTCTAAACTAGTACTGCAGAGCCCCTTTATCACCGCACAGTCTAATCTAGTACTGCAGAGCCCCCTTATCACTGCACAGTCTAAACTAGTACTGCAGAGCCCCCTTATCACTGCACAGTCTAATCTAGTACTGCAGAGTCCCCTTATCACTGCATAGTCTAATCTAGTAATGTAGAGCCCCGATACCACTACACAGTCCCATCTCTTACTGCAGAGCCCCCTTATCGCTGCAGAGTCCCATCTATTACTGCAGAGCTGCCTTTTCACTGCAGAGTCCCATCAATTGCTACAGAGCCCCCTTATCACTGTACAGTCTAATATATTACTGCAGAGCCCCCTTATCACTGCAAAATACCATCAATTACTGCAGAGCCCCTTATCACTGCAGAGTCCCATCTATTACTAATAAGTCCCCATATCACTTTACAGTCTCATCTAGTACTGCAGAGCCCCATTAATAACTGCAGAGCCCCAATATATCTGCAGAGTCCCATCAATTACCGCAGAGCCCCAATACCTCTGCAAAGTCCCATCAATTACTTCAGAGCCCCAATAACTCTGCAGAGTCCCATCAATTACTGCAGAATTCCCCTAGTAATGCACAATCCCATCCATTACTGCAGAAGTTCCTCTATCACTGAATAGTCCCATCTATTATTGCAGAGTCCCCTTATCACTGAATAGTCCCATCTGTTACTGTAGAGCCTCAATATCACTGCAGAGTCCCAATATCACCGCAGAGTCCCATCTATTACTGCAGAGTCCCATCTATTACTGCAGAGTCCCATCTATTACTGCAGAGTCCCATCTAGCAAAGCAAAACTCTATCAGTGATTGTAGTCTTATCTTTCACTGCAGAGTTTATTTATCAATGTAGAACCGCACAGTAGAGTTACATAGTAACATATAGTTACATAGTTACATAGCTGTAAAGAGACTTGCGTCCATTAAGTTCAGCCTTTCTCACCTTAGATTTTTGCTGTTGATCCAAAAAAAGGGAAAAAAAATAAATAAACAGTTTGAAGCACTTCCAATTTTGCAACAAACTAGGAAACGATTCCTTCTTGACCCCAAAATGGCAGTCAGGTATCTCATCGGATAAAGAAGTTATTACCCCTCTAATTAGAAATTATATCCCTGTATGTTATGTTTTTCAAGTATTTATCCAATTGCTGTTTAAACATCTGTATGGACTCTGATAAAACCACCTCTTCAGGCAGAGAATTCCATATCCTTATTGCTCTTACTGTAAAAAACTTTCCCTTTGCCTTAGACTAAATCTCCTTTCTTCCAGTAAATGTGTGACCTTGTGTCCTATGTATAGCCCGGTTTATGAATAGAGAGAAATGAGTCTTTTACTAATGATCTATTACTGCAGAGCCCTGTACATCACTCCAAAGTCCCATCTATCACAATAGAACTTTATCTGAGCTCTGTTATACACTCGGACACATTACTGGGAGTATTATTGCTGTGGAGCTCTGTTATACACTCAGACACATTACTTGGAGTATTATTGCTGTGGAGCTCTGTTATACACTCAGACACATTACTGGGAGTATTATTGCTGTGGGGCTCTGTAATACACTCAGACACATTACTGGGAGTATTATTGCCGTGGAGCTCTGTTATACACTCAGACACATTACTGGGAGTATTATTGCTGTGGAGCTCTGTTATACACTCAGACACATTACTGGGAGTATTATTGCTGTGGAGCTCTGTTATACACTCAGACACATTACTGGGAGTATTATTGCTGTGGAGCTCTGTTATACACTCAGACACATTACTGGGAGTATTATTGCTGTGGAGCTCTGTTATACACTCAGACACATTACTGGGAGTATTATTGCTGTGGAGCTCTGTTATACACTCAGACACATTACTGGGAGTATTATTGCTGTGGAGCTCTGTTATACCCTCAGACACATTACTGGGAGTATTATTGCTGTGGAGCTCTGTTATACCCTCAGACACATTACTGGGAGTATTATTGCTGTGGAGCTCTGTTATACACTCAGACACATTACTGGGAGTATTATTAATGTGGAGCTCTGTTATACACTCAGTCACATTACTGGGAATATTATTGCTGTGGAGCTCTGTCATACTCAGACACACCAACAATATGGAGCTCCTAGAAAAGAGGGACATTAGAAAATAAAAAAAGGGCAGAGTGATTTGGGCCCAAAATAGGGAACCTCCCTCCGAAATAGGGACACTTGGGAGGTATGCATTGGGTTCACTAACTGTGAGAGAAGACTCTTTAATCACATCCTGTAACGTTATTTGTTGTTGTCACACAGTTACTGGATAGCAATGAGAACCCTAAATCCCTGGGCTGCTCTATGAGCCGGGGTTCTGTAATGTACCCTGTGCTATTTAGTGGTCACCTCTTAAGATAATGAAGGAAGGTTCCCCCGGCCTGATGGTCACTCTGCAAAGCGGGGATAATTCTGTATAAAAGTGGATTGCTGCAGATCCTCTCCATCAAGCCCACGCTTCCCTTGTCAGGATATTGCTGTGGAGTTCTAACCTGGAGAAGGCAGATTATATCAGGTAAAAAAAAAACAATTCAGCAAAAGAAAACAAAATAAAAATATCGGAAAGAAATCGACAAATGGCAGAGACCCAAAATGTAAGAAAGAGATGCTCAAACTCAAAAGTTCCACATCATGTAAGGGATATAAACAGGATAAAACCAAATAGCTTTCCTGATATTCAGGTTCAGATCTGACACTGGGCTGCTGCCTACAGGTGTCTGTCCACTAGAGGCGCTTTTCCTGGCTACAGATAGATTTTTACTTTAAGATGGATTTTGATATATTTAATTTTGCTACGTGGTCCTCGCAGTTGACTTTATTTGCTTTGGTAGCAACATATGTATTTCTTGACTTTTCCAGATTATGGAACAAACAGAGAGCTGGATTATTTGTGGGGAGGTAGAGGCGTCTGAGAACTTTCTGTGTTTATAGGCATCGGAGATGTCAATCAGACCCACTAACATTAAATCTCAAATTCAATAAATAGCGAAGCTGGCTGGCAGATTTCCATGATATCAAAAAAATGAACACGTGCAGACGAGTCTAGAAGAGTTCTAACTTAGTGTAAAAAGTATGAGAATTAGGTCACCATGTTTACAGTTTGTCTTTAGTGGACATTCACAAAATTTCAAAAGCATATTCATCACGGGGCTTCTGCTATTGTCTAAGTCTCACAACATGGAGAATTTCAATTTACACCCAAATATATGAACCCATTTATCTTTGTACTATACCATTTATATAGATCTGCACCCTGTGTGGGGTATGATCTGCCACCCAGCGAGTGTGGGAGAAGCTAAGTCCTCCTGGGGTTTACTAGATTTCCTCTCATTGTAACCTTGTGACTGAAGTCAGAATGATCACAAGTTTCTGAAGATCTTACCTCGCTTGGGATTTCTTTCTGTTTCCTGTCTGGGTGAGCCACTGTCTCTTCGAAGCTTAGTGATTCCCTCTCAGAGATTGACATGCTATCCTGCGATGTCAGGAGAACCTTCCTATGACCAACCTTGTTCCTGAAACACAGACACATGTTTATGGCTTCGCTCATCGAAAGATAGGGATTACGTGAAGAATATCACAGACATTTAAATACATTTGTTTCATCCTAGCACATTTTTATTGCAATAATGTTTTTTAATTTAAATTTATATAGTCTCTATATTGTACATATATTGTATTGGAAGGGAAACAGAGGAATATTGACAATTGAGAACTGAAAGCATTCTTCATGCCTCCAGCTGCAGGTCAGCATTAATTCTCCTGTGGTTTCCATCACAGACCTACCATGGATCCCACCACAGTTCTGCCCTGGATCCCACCGCTGGCCTGCCATGGATCATGCCTTAGACCTGACAAGAGTCCCACCACAAAGATCCCACCAGAGACCTGCCATGGATCCCACCACAGAGCTGCCCTCATTCTCCCCTTACACCTGCCATGGATCTCACCATAGACCTGCCCTGGATTCCACCACCGACCTGCTGTGGATTACACCACAGATTTATCATGGATCCCACCGACCTGCTATGGATTACACCACAGATTTATCATGGATTTCACTTTAGATTTTCCATGGATCCAACTATAAACTTGCCATGAATTTTACCATATATCTGCCATGAATCCCACCACAGACCTAACATGGATCCCACCACAGATTTGCCCTGAAACCCACCATAGATCTACCAGAAATCCCACCACAGACCTGCCATGGAACCCACCATAGATCTATCTTTGTACCCGGCTGACGCTCAGTATCCAGTTTTTGGTGTACGGCTGCTCCTCATCATGACGTGTTTGTCTCTAACTATAGTAAGAGTTTGATCTTATTTTTATGTCTTTTACTTTGACTTACAGCCCACCAATGCTTTACTTCCTTGTCTCCTGCGCTAGTAAACAGGACATAATATTCTTTGAGTAGCTTTCCAACCCCTGGGGGATATATTTTTCAGGAGAAGAGTCACCCAGTGCAGGGTCCCTTTTCTAATGTCCTTTCCTTACGGCCATATATATGGTGAGACTGCTGCCGTTGTAGTGTAAATCACCAAAACACCAAAATTCCTAATCATCTGATTTTACCAGACAGAGATAACGAGAGATACAGTGTAGGAAAGTCCTATAGATCTATACTGTCTCTGCCATAGGATGGAGGGGAGATTAGCCGAAAATAATTACAGTCATCACTGCCACACTCCAGCACACACTCTCACAGATCTTACTATTACTCAGCCTAATTCTACACATTTTATTGAACGTGAAGGCAGAGTTGCTCTACTGAGAATCAAACCTGCAGCACTGAGGTTTGAACAAGTACTACACCTGGTGAATTATTTCTACCAATTGTGTTTCTTTTTTTAGTACAAAATACTGGCACTAAATTTTGGGGCAATGTTCTAAGAATCAGGTGAACAGCAGACACGTTTAATGAATTTAACTTGTAATTGCTACACTTTTAGATCTCTGTCCTATAATGTAGGCTATTAAATAACCGTGTGTATATCCATACAGCCTTCTACTCACGCAGCCAATATTCAGTCCATTGCTTATGAAACTTTGATTCCTCTGGCAATTGTCTTGTGATCTGTAGATAGACCTTTAACTCAGTAACTGTAATGTGGTTGTGACTTACTGGGCCAGCTGAGACTTCCGCTGGTGGATGATAAATCTGGGGACCCAGTAGGAGCGCAGTCGTCTCAAGGCGTCATAGTGGGACCTTCTAAAGGCTTGAAATGTTGGACCCCAGATCTGCTGAGAAAGCCGAATCTGCTCCTGTTTGTAAAACCAGACAGAGCATCAGTAACTAACTTGGGCGATTCAAAGGGACAATAATATCATGTTACTACATCATACATACAATAAACTACATCATACATATAACAAACTACGCCATTCAAATAAAAAACTACATCAAATAAATAACAAACTATATCAAACATATAACAAGCTACATCAAACAAATAACAAACTACATAACTTAATTATGCGCCCTCTTTCATAAGTACAGTTAAAATCATGTAGTGAGCAGAGCCCTAAACCCCTCTGTTCCTGTGTGTCCAGTTGTCTGGTTACAATTACGTGTCTGTTAGTCCACCCATTGTACAGCGCTATGGAATTTTGCTGGCGCTATATAAATAATAATAATTAGTTGTGACAGCCTTTCCTCCTATTTACTATTAAGTGAGAGATTATTTAGAATACTGTACCTGGCATTCCGGACTTAGATACACGTGGTACTTGCTTTGGATGCGCCTAGAAGGAATGAAAGTCAGATACAGTTATACCTGGATTGGTTACTGGGCTGACAATACAAGGGACCCAGTCACTAACCCTGCTTTACCTGAACAGGTGAGCACACATGTGTCTGGATTCTTCTGGGTTCTCACCGGTTTCAAGGTCTCTGGAGAAATCTTTAAACTCTTCACATTCAACCCAAAACTGGAAGAGATGGTCTCCTAATGTGTTCTGTAGGAAATCTCTGAACCTCCTCATTCCTTCTCTCTTTAAGATGAGATGGATTTGAGTATGACTCCAAATACAGTCAATACAATACAATAGGCAAGAGGGCACCATGAAAGATTTAGTATTACATTAATTAGCCTGAGTAAAAATAAGGTTAATTATCTTAATTAAGCATTTGACATGATTGTAGCTGCTAAATAATTAAGGATAGACACCAAAGGTATCAGGGGTACATACACCTTAACCCAGTGCCAAAAATCACTCAGAAACAGGCACAGTGAAACATAAAATGCTGATATAAAGATAATTTGGGAAGCGCAACAAATAGTGACAAAAACAGGTGTCATAGTACTTTCCTGTATATACAATAATATAGATGGTCACAGATGTATCTGCAGAGTTATAAATGGAAAAGCAATCATAGTGCAGCTGTATAATTCTCAATTTTAACCAGGATACAAGTGCACACTCCCAATTTTCAGAGCCTCACAAAGCTGGCTCTGGCTGTACAGGCATGTAGATAAAGATTATCTCGGCTTGACCCTCGGATTTCCACCACATCTGCAAAAAATGGGGATGATCCAAAGGGGTGTAGTAGTAAAAGAATTTATTTAGCTACAGAGATATAATAATAAACAGAAAATTGGAACAAAAGTTTTCTTAGTAAGGATAGTCCCAAAAGTCTTAAAAGCACAACGCTTTTCGGCTGTTATTGCCTTCTTCCAGGTGAATACGTTGTTTCACTCGTCCTGGTACTGGTGTCAATAATTTGCTGGTTAATTCTGCCCATTTGTTTGAGTCGGTTCTTCTGGGTCACGTGACAACGTTGTGATGTGCGGGCGTCACGTCATCGCTCCCCGTGACGGCAGCATGAGTTCTCCTAAGTCATGTGACAACATCCTTACGTCCTGGCGTTACTTATTCATCATCAGTGATGTTGGGTTCTGAGGCTTTAGACGCCATCTTAAGAAATGTCAAATGTCTTACTTATAGACATGGACCAGAAACAATAACACATGATATAGATACAGACATATATAATATACTGAAATAAAAACACGATATGTGTAGGAGGAGATCCCTAAGTAAAAAAGAAGTATATAAGTTAAAGGACCACTATAGTGCCAGGAAAACATACTCGTTTTCCTGGCACTATAGGGTCTTTAGGTCCCCCCTACCCTTAGGGTCCTCCTCCCACCGGGCTCGAGGGTGAGGAAGGGGTCCCCTCGGTGGTGGGGACTCTCCGCCTCCTTTCCCCGTCATCAGCTCAATGCTTTCCTATGGACGCTGGTGTCTTCTCACTGTGAAAATCACAGTGAGAAGCGCGGAAGCGCCTTTAGTGGCTGTCAATGAGACAGCCACTAGAGGCTGGATTTACCCTAATTTAAACATAGCAGTTTCTCTGAAACTGTTATGTTTACAGCTGCAGGGTTAACCCTATCTGGATCTGGCACTCAGACCACTTCATTGAGCTGAAGTGGTCTGGGTGCCTATAGTGGTCCTTTAATCAGAAAAAGCAAAACAAATATGATGTATTTGAAATAACCAAAACCACTTGAAATAAGAAAAAATAAGTATAAAATTAACCACACCAAAAAAATCGATAATATGAGTAGAAATGGATTTAAAACACATATAACGGCAAGCGGATAAGACAAAGAGCGCATGAGAACCAAAAACTCCGCTTTACTCCGACCCAACCACGAGAAAGACCTGATATTATTTTTATTTTTTTCCTCTCGCTCTCCCCCTCTTCTTTCTCAACCTACTACCTCTCCGTTTCTAAACTCTTCAGGGAGAGTAAGCCACCATGCTAGGTACAAGTCTACCAAACGGAAGTAGACCAATAGACACCGTATGCATACACAGTTGATGGTTAATTGTTAATTGTTGAAGGTGAAGAAGTATACAAATTGAGATAATACGAAGTCGTCAGTACGCAAGTAAATTTTCATAGGGACAAGGGGGCACATCAATGTGAAACTAACAAAGTTTGTACTTACCTTTCTGTTATACGCAATACATATTTGTTTCTAAAAAAGTACCTTGTAACTCACCGAAAAAAAAACACATATAAAATTGAAGATGTAAAAATTATATAGTGTAATTTTTTTTTTTATTACGTTTTTTATAATAAAGATACCATTTCAAAATCAAAGTTTAAACTATGGGGTGACAATGTTTCTAGGTTGAAGATGCACTTCATCTCGTTTCTTCCTAATGAAGCGGACATGTCACCTCCCCTCCAGTGTCTATCAACCCTCTGTATCCCAAAGAAAACCAATAGACTTGGGTCTTTGTTATGGTGTTCTAGAAAGTGTTGTGAGACACTGTGATTAATATAGCCTCTTTTTATGTTGTATATATGTCCCGTATTCTCGTTTTAAGGCATCTCACGAGAACCTATATGACATTTTTAGAATTACAGTTAATAAATGAGCCAATTTTGTAATTTGCTCCAGTAACTGCTGATGTAAATGTCTCCCTCTTTTTGTTTTCTATTTTTGATGTGGTGTAACCCATGCAATGTCCACAGTAAAAGGATCCTTTATTCAGTTTTTTAAAATTGTACAAAAAATTATTCCTATCTTTTTCTATGTAACTTGTCGTTACAATTTGTTTTATATTTCGAGCTCCTCTATGTACTATTTTAGGTTTTTCACCTATATATTGAGTTATATCCTTATCTTGGGATAAAACATGCCGGTTCTTCCTTAAAATGTTTAAATTAGAGTAATTGTTCCCTTTCATATCCATGCACTTGCTTAATTTGTTCGTCTATGTCTGATTCGGAATATCCTCTTTTTAGAAAATGTTTCTTTAAAATATCTGATTGAGTTGAATATTTCTCTATTTCGGCACAGTTTCTCCGCAGTCTTAGAAACCGACCTCTTGGGGAAAAAAAAGAGAGCCAGGGACAGAAATAGCAACTTCTCATTTCAATGAAACTGTTGACATCTACTTGTTTAAAGGGCATGCAGATTTTAATCTGTTTGTTTTCAATGCACATGTCAAAATCAAAAAAATTGACATGAGAGTTGCTTATTTCTTGGGTCAATCTAATGTTACAACTATTGGAGTTCAAAAACGTTAAAAATTGGAGGGCAAAGGTTTATTCCCCTCGCCAAATAAAAAAGATGTGATCAATGTAATACTTATAGAAGACCAGGTTTTCCACCTAGCTATGTTGGGAATATATAAAAGACTCTTACCAGTAGACCGTAAAGAGGTTAGCATAGCTGAGCGCAAACCTGGTCCCCATAGTTGTTCCCTTGCATTGTAAAAAGTATTCTAATTCGAACCAGAAGAAATTATTAGTGAGGATTAACTTAATGTCTTCAATGATAAAATCTGGCCGTCCGAATAAAATTTGGACTCTCCAAGATAAAATTTTGTGGCTTCACATCCAATTTCATGTCCAATGCAGGTGTAAAGACTACTGACATCACAGACTGTGACGGTACCAACCCCGCCACTGGGCACTGGAGGCAGGGGAGGGCTGGCAGCCTTATGCCTGGGGGGCAAAACCAGTCAAGTAGCCCATTGCACCACCAAATCAGTTCACCATACATGCCCACCTTTTCCTGGTTTTATAACGGATATTGATGTTATGCTAATCAGTAGCTCTTTGCCATACCCGCTCCTTCACGGCTCTGACTGTCCACCAGGTGGAAGACTTGCATAAAAGCCGGGCAGGTAGCCCCAGTAAATCTGTTCTGCTTGACCCTCAAACGAAGTGTCATCTCGTTCTTGGGGGGAATTGGATTGTATGCTGTTTCAGACCGATTGATAGGAGTGTAAACTGTTCGTATGGTTTTTCTATTCAACTGTTTACAGCATTCATATGTTTGAGAGCATTCGTATGCTTCTCCAGTTCGGTGGATTGGTGTCTACAGTAGCTGCCTGTATATAGGGAAGGGGAATATCTCCTAAATCGATGTTAACCCCTTTTATGCCTGGGGGTGCCGTTACAATTGGTGGCAAGCGACGGGATCCTTCCCACAGCCCAGAAAGACAGCTACAAGGCAACACCAGTTCCTGGATTACAAATTGAGGGCAACGCTAGTACCCGTACAGCACCCCTATCTACAAAGGAACCAACTTCGGCAGAGCAAGCATGGCGCCCGGCTACACTCAGGAGCAGTTTGACAGAGAGGTTAATGCGGTGCTGGCTGTCTATGGACCCAACCCCTCAGAGAGATCTGTGCAACACGTCAAGAAAGTAATAGGAGAGTACCTGCAATTCCTAGCACAGTTGGCCAGGGGGGAGAGACCCCAGCGGCCGAGTGAGTTACAGGGAGATGAAGGTGCCGTCCTTCCTCCCCAGCGGCAGTGTGTATCTTTGGGAGAGGAGACAGTCGGTCTCCCTCCCCAGCAGTCCAGTGTGTTGCAGGGAGGGGAGACAACCAGTCTCCCTCCCCAACAGCAGTATGTATTACAGGGAGCTGAAGGTGTCATCCTTCCTCCCCAGCGGCAGTGTGTGTCCTTAGGAGAGGAGACAGTTGGTGAATTGCAGGGGGGGGAGACAACCGGTCTCCCTCCCCAGCAGTGGTGTGTCCTGCAGGGAGCAGAGACAGTCCATCTCACTACCCAGCAGCGGGACAATTTATTGAAAAGGGAGACAGTTGGTCCGCCTCTCCAATAGCAGAGACAGTGTTTGTTATCCCCTCTCCCCAGCGGCTGAAAGTATGTATGGGAGAGGAGCTTGTTACCCCCTCTCCCCAGCGGCTGAAAGTATGTATGGGAGAGGAGCTTGTTACCCCCTCTCCCCAGCGGTAGCTTAGCCACCAAGGGGAGACAGTAAGCCCCACAACAGTGGCAGCAGGGCTGTGTGTCCAAAGGGGAGACAGTCGGTCTCCCCCTCCAGCAGCAGCCCCAGATCCCGAGAGAGGAGCTTACCAACTCTTCTTTTCAGCATGGCTCCAACCAGGCTACTCCCGTGGTAGCGCTGGCACCAGGGAAGAGTACCGCAGGTCTCTGCCCACTCAGCAACCCACCAAGGCAGCCTACCAGTACCCCACACAGCCGTGGTGAGGCACCTGGACATGGACATGTTGGGAATATATAAAAGACTCTTACCAGTAGACCGTAAAGAGGTTAGCATAGCTGAGTGCAAACCTGGTCCCCATAGTTGTTCCCTTGCATTGTAAAAAGTATTCTAATTCGAACCAGAAGAAATTATTAGTGAGGATTAACTTAATGTCTTCAATGATAAAATCTGGCCGTCCGAATAAAATTTGGACTCTCCAAGATAAAATTTTGTGGCTACACATCCAATTTCGTGTCCAATGCAGGTGTAGTAACCATGTATTGAGGGTGGGCTGTATTACTGTTTGTGCTTCATGGGTGGGTTGCTGGAATAACCAGGGCACTGACCGGCAGGAGGTCAGACACCCTGTTAGTCTGTTTGGAAAAGGGGAGAGATGTGACAGTACCAACTGTGGCGAAAGTGACGTCGCCACTGGTTTTTGGAGGGGCCTATTTGCCAGCCTCCTACCACGTGACCATGGCCCCTGGGATGTATTGCCCTTTAAGGAACTGATTTGGGCATACTGTATTTTATTATGCTGCTGGCCCTTTAAGAACCATCTGGGGACATACTGTGGAGTTACTTCTACGGAGGTACCCAGTAGGGGTGCCCGTCGATCCGTTACATTGGTGGCAGTGGTGGGATGGCGTCCTACTGCAAGGAGAAGCAGCTCAGAGACACCAGTAACGGGGGGAGTTACAAACTAGCTTTTCTTGTCTCGTAAAATTACTGTGGCAAACTTAGCCACTTACAGAATGTCTTCCTATATATCTGTCCATCATTACCATTGCTATGTATATATCTGAGGAAAACCCACCACTGTTAAGAGATTTGTATATAAAAATGTACATGTACTAGTTTCTCTTCTGCATTCATGTGCTTACAGCACACGAATATCGTAAACATTACATTGCCAGTTTCACGAACAGTGGATTCCTACACTGTTCGTGACACGAACTAAGGACCGAACGGGAGACCACCCCAGTAGGTCGTGTGCCGCTCATTAGTGCAACATTGTGTCCAGCCGTTAATGGGTTTTCTGTGTGTGGCCGCCGTTCGTATACCGAACACGCGGTGGTGGCCATCTTTGCTTTGTTAGAGTTCAGCAGTGTTTGGTCGTCGAGTGCCTGGAACTGAAATCGGCCACTTGATTTCCAAAGACCGCTGGACTTCCATAGCGTTCGGGACACTCGCTCTTTTGGGGAAATAAAGGTATTTGTGAGTTTTCTCTTCTAAACCCCAGTTCGTGCAAATGCATTTTACAAGCGGCATTCGGTTAATTCTGCAGGAATCAGAACGGTACTTCAGTATATTGTACCTGCCGATCCCTGCATTCGATGAATAGGTCATTCACCCAAATCAATGGGAAATTGTGAGAATTATAGATTTTAATGTAAAAGCTTGCATATTTCTGTAACCACTGTAAATGTAATTATATGTACTTGCTGATGTCATCTTGGTGCCTGTACAGCAGGGGCTGCTGAGAAACAACCTTGCATGGTCAGTTTCCCACACAGTCCACCTGATTAAAACGCCTGCTGGAAACCCTGTACAGTAAAATCACATAAATTGGGGTTGTTTCATTAAAGCTCTCTGTTGACCTCCAAGCTATGTGTCGTCTAGTTCTTGGGAGAAAGGGATTATAACTACGCTACCTGCATTTTGCCTACTTTTTACCTGCTTCACTCTGTCTACCAGCGGAGATACCGTGGATAATACTACTACTTCGCTACAATTACCTTTCTTCTTATTCAGTTTAATTTTCTTTATTTCATTGATCCATGCACTAATCCTGTTGGATTTCAAATATATGGGATTAAAGTTGGATGTTTTTTTTTTTTTTTAAAGAGGTATGTTTAAATTGTCAAATAGTCTCTATGTTCATGTGATTTATTTCTTTATTATTTAAAGAACTTTTTCAGACACCATTTCAGAGTGAATCTGTTTATGTCTATATATGTAGCGAAAGCGTTAACAGGGCAACTTGGGGCAAATTTAAAACCTTTATTTAAAACACTCATGTGGAATGGGTTTAAAATTTTGTCTAATAAATTAAAAACTGTTATCTTTTCATCATTTCCAATCCCCTACATCCTCTACTTCCCCTTCTTCGTAGTCTCGATTCCTTCTTTCTTGGGCGTACGGGGTCCTTAGAGAGAAGAATTCCTGTCCTCTGTCCAAAAAAGAAGGCGTGTTGCTTTCGTTGATTTAGTCTAATGGTTCATATCTATTGGAGATAGGGATTTTCCTCCTACATATTTGAGGTGACCTAGGGTTATTGGAGACATATGTATTCTTCCTTTAAATTGAGTTGCTTACTTTTTCTGATTGATCACTTCTCCTTTTAATCTCAATCCATTCTGGCTTTTTTACGGATTGTGCAATTCTCATCTGGTTATTATTTGTTTTATTTTGGGCAAAACCATTATGTCTCCTACAGTCTCCTCTATGTCTCCTACAGTCTCCTCTATGTCTCCTATAGTTTTCTGATTCAAAGCGTGTTTCTTTGAAGTTGGTTTTATTACTAATATTTTTAGGTTTTCTCCGGACATTGTTGGTATCATAATCCTGGAAATCTCTCACATTTTTTCTTTTTTGTTGTTATTCCTGCCGTTTCTATTTTTTCCAGATTATTACCAATCTTTGCACTGAAATCTTCGAAATCCTTTGTTCCTTTAAATGGTTTTAAGTTGTATTTGTATTTCTTTGATAGTTTTATCTATTACCTATAGATTTTTCTTTCTTTGTTCAATAATAATTGTCATCATTTTGATGGAGAAAGATGCTAAAGCTCTCTCCCAAATATCCATGAAACAGGTGTCACCTTTATCAAATGTGGGAAACTTTGTAAATCTGAGGCCACGTGGTATTATCTGTTCCTCTGGATATTTCTTTAAAGTAAAAAATACAATTTACCATTTGATTTTTAATTCTAATGCCTTATAGAACCCAACGTCACTGATGATGAATAAGTGACGCCGGGACGTAAGGACGTTGTCACATGACTTAGGAGAACTCGTGCCGACATCACAGGATGCGATGACGTGACGCCCGCATGTTACGGCATTGTCACATGACCCTGAAGAACCGAATGAAATGTATTTTATCTCTGTGGACGATAGAAACAACGTATTCACCTGGAAGAAGGCAATAACAGCCGAAACGCGTTGTGCTTTTAAGACTTTTGGGACTATCCTTACTAAGAAAACTTTTTCTGTTTATTATTTTATCTCTGTGGCTAAATAAATTCTTTTATTACTACACCCCTTTGGATCATCCCCATTTTCTGTAGATGTGGTGGAAATCCGAGGGTCAAACCGAGATAATCTTTATCTACATGCCTGTACAGCCAGAGCCAGCTTTGTGAGGCTCTGAAAATTGTGAGTGTGCACTTGTATCCAGGTCTAAATTGAGAATGATATAGCTGCTTTTCCATTTATATCTCTGCAGATACATCTGTGACCATCTATATTATTGTATATACAGGGAAGTACTATAACACCTGTTTTTGTCACTGTTTATTGCGCTTCCCACATTATCTTTATTTTAGTATTTTATAGCCTTGTTGGCTAGGGAGTGGCGTTTTATTTAGGACACCTTCAGACCAGGGATTTACTCACATTGCCAAGAGTCTTCTCTTTAAGCTGTTGTAACGAAGACCATGTTAAATTATGCTGGACCAGAAACTGTTCCTCTTCTTCAGTGGCAGCAAAGCCTTCATCCGTTTCAGAACATTCTATGGACGCCTCTTGGACATCTTTGGCATCATCTGCTGCTTCCCTGCACACCACACAGATCATTGTCTATCACTCTGTACACATTGAAACTAATCATGTCTACAAATACACATTCAGTGACCTGGAGCCCTGTCCATCCTGGCCGATACGAACCCTGGAAGGATTCTTTACAGGAAAATTATATTTTTAGATCTAATTAAATTCACTCCACTTATTCTCCTTTAAGTTCAGCAGCTGTCTAAATCATGGGGTAGAGAGGAACCTTATTTATGTTTCATTTAATTATGATAATATCACAATATATTATTTTTAACTTGAATGAAATGTCTCGAATAAGAAATACTTTGTCCTAAAATATTCCCTGTGTCTCTCTTATTTCAGAATGCTTCTTGGCAACAGGCCTTTAATCATGTTAATACACCTGCACACACACAATACATTTTTACAGTCACAGGTGAGTTACTAGTCTCAGGTATCAGGTCAGGTGTCAAATAGAGACTTATCTTGAATGGAATTCTAATCTTTCTCTTCCCTTCTCTATACACAGATCACAGCCTGGAGCACTTTGTTTCAATGTCACTCTTCTCGTTAGATGACAGAGTTCCGCAAGTAACTTTCTCAATATTTCTGAGTTACAGGGTCCATCTCCTGCCACATGGGCCCTTCTAGAATTATAACATTATCTCTAGGGCCATTGATTTACTGGTCTAGACAACATTACTAAATCTTCTTATCAAAAAATAGTCTGCCTACGTGTATTTGTTTAACTCACTGATTATCTGCCTAACTGCCTTCATGATTTATAATATTATACAATGAACACGTGATTTATAAAATGATACAATACAATGAACACACGATTAATAATATGATACAATGAACACGTGATTTATAATATGATACAATACAATGAACACACGATTAATAATATGATACAATGAACACGTGATTAATAATATGATACAATGAACACGTGATTTATAATATGATACAATACAATGAACACGTGATTTATAATATGATACAATGAACACGTGATTTATAAAATGATACAATACAACGAACACACGATTAATAATATGATACAATGAACACATGATTTAGAATATGATACAATACATTGAATAAATGATAAAATGGCTCATATTAAGGTTGAATAAAATAAAACCAAGCTCTCACCCATTGATAATAGCCTCAGACTCCACAGGGGTGTGATTGGTGCCTGGTGTCATCAGTCTCTGGAAGCCACGGGACTCCTCGTTGTTGGGTCCAAATTCTTTTAATAAAAATAATAATTTTTTATTTTCTAATCGTCCATACGATATGCATACTGTGGCCCCTATAGCTTTCATTTAAATGGATCATATAATTTAATCTAGATTTGTGCATGGTGTGATTTTTCTGTTTGGCTGAATAATTTTCACAAAATGTTGATCAGGAAGTCCGATGCTTGTTTGACAGGTCAGTTTGGCTGAATATCATCCGTGGAAAAAATATCCAGTGAAACATTTGGACAAAAAGGGGGCAAAAATGGGGCAAGAATGGGCCAATCAGTATACTGCACAATATACACAAAGCATATAGACACATTTTCCCACGATTTGGTTCACAGAGCAATTGAGAAAATGTGAGTAAGAGAAGGAAAAACAGAATTAGCAGTAACATAAAATCTTTATATATTTATTAAATATATAATATATAAATATAGTTGTTTTTTTTACTACTCATCCTTTTGTTCCTTCTGTTGGTCAATTCTCACGTCTCCCTTGATCTGTGAATAAAATAAACATTTAGTGACTGTCCCCCAGCTATCTTTTTTTCCCATAAATCATGAATGTTCAGCCGTTGCACTAGTCGTTTGCTCAGTTTTATGTGTGTGAAGCACTTTGTAAATATGGAATTTTGCCAAACAGTCGATCGGCCTAAATATGGACGTATTTCAGTCCAGATGGACCAGAATACACAAGTCTAGTTTTCATCACAAGCTCTGGGTGTTGATTTGTTACCCTGATAATGCTATAAAATACCAAGATGATGACCCACATAAAGACCTTTGAAGTCTACGGCTGTGGCTCAGGGTTTCTAAGTGGTTCCCACACTGACCTTGCTCGGTGCTTTCTACCAGGGACGGAAAGAGCAAACCGTCCATAAAGTCTGATTCTCGAGGTTGGCAGACTTGAAGGATCAGATCTCCATATTGTTCCAGAAGAGACAGGCTGTAAGTCTCTGATAAATAACCTGCCACAAAGGAGAATGTTACACATTTCACACCATAAAAATACAACACAGTAATGCCAACCCATAGACTGGGTAAGGATATTTACAGGGTTATTCATTAAACTGAGAATTCAAAGTAAATTTAAAATTTAAGGTCAAAATACCTAAACTGGAAAAAGTCAGCTGCGATCACTAAACTGAGAAAGGAGCAGACGGAGCTTGTAGGCCTATCAAATATTCTCCATTTCATCAAGAAGTTTATTTTCAGTTTTTTACAAAAATGCCTATTGCTACAAAATTTTCAAGGATGATCACTAAACTGTTGAACTGCAATAAGGACTTTCTTAAAGACCTGTGTTCACAATGTTAGGAGAAGATGAAATGTCTTATGTTTAAAAAGACTAATTGTAGTGGAGAAGGGAGAGAAGGGGAACGTGAAACTGCAGGTGACTGTGACAACGTGACAGCCAACACAACTTTGCTTTCAGTTTGGCTGCTCTGGCCCTAAAGGCTAAAGGACCACTAAAGTCACCCAGATCATATTATCTCACGTGGGTGCAGTGATTGTGTCATTTTAACCCTTCCACGTAAAACATTACCATTGAAACCACCTCTAGTGGCTGTCAGTATGAGAAACTTCTGTCTCTATAACCAAGTCAAACATGGCTGTGCAATCAGATGGTTTCACAGAGAACGGCGGAGGTTTGACGCACATTGCACTAGCCTCTGATTGCTTCCTTATAGGGAAGCATTGGATTAACTGAAATCATCAAGTTTGATGATCTCAGCTGAAAGGGTGGGGTGATCGTGGTGAGATCAGCACAGCAAGGGAGTGAAGATAGGTACGTATTACCTGACATTGTAGAGTCTGTTTTCAGTTTTTGATGACACACTGTTGTTTTCCTGTTTCAGAATTCTCGTGCACAGGAGGTTTGATACAGAAATGGGTGCTGACATGGTCTGGAAGACCTCGAATGGCCTGTACATTGCCCTGAAACACTTTTTGGCATCAAAAATTCTGCCTAGGAGTCACCACAAATCATTGCCCAACCTCAGTCTTGTAACAATGTTCCAACATCTTGTAGTGAAAACAAATCCTTCTCCATGGAAGGTGATATAGCGTCAATGAAACAACCGACTCCATATTTATTCTCAAGGGGTATTAATTAAACCTCCACTACATTTGGTCATTAACAAAATAAATGAGAACAGTCGGTACATGTATATGTTCTAACGTATTTCATATGAAAAAAATAAAGTTGCGCTCATCTAATTGGCTGGGGAAGAGGGGACCAGGAAAGCCGGTCCGAAGACAATAAGTAAAGGCTATGCTTGGTACATGAAACCATCACTCACCTATGGCGGCAGGAGTGCTTCGCACGCGGCTGGGCATTCTCTGTACCAGCCCCACTGGATGGATGCTACCACCATCAATTTCACCTGTTCGATGATAAGAGGTGGATGGATTGCTGGGTAAAGAAGACAAGGTGACGCTGTTTGACTGGCGACTATACCCATGAATTCCATAGCGGCTGACTGAGCGGGGGTCTTCCAGAGGTCGCAGCAGTAAGTTGGCCAGTTTGTATTCCAAGTAAAGTGGAGACCTGAACGAGAAATGAATACCAAAAATAAAGGATCTAAACATCTAAAGGTCAGACTTCTACAAGCCAGAGACCCCATCTCCCATCATTGCAGTGGTGGGTGTTTGTTAGTCAAATACCAAAATATGAACAATTCAAATCCAATTATAGAGCATTCAACATGTATACAATGGTGACCTTGTAGTTGCCCCTAGCTCATCGGAGGCTAGGGGAGCCCGTTAAAGGGCCAGTACATCCCTGGCAGAGTGTCAGTCTGGTAAATTGATGTCAACCTTGTATAATGGGAGAAGCGCAGGACTATAAACAGGGCACACAGGATTTAGAAAGTGGATAGGAATAAATTAAGGTAGAACACTTTTTTATTTGCATCTCTGCAATTTTTTTATTTTTATTTTATATTTTTATTGTGCAGGTAGGTACATGAGATTTCCATATGCCACAACAGCGTTCATATAGATATACATACAGACATATCCGTGGCATTAGTGCGTGCACATTTTTTTAAAGTATAAACAAAGTCGATATAACAAGCTTAACATTGGTTAACAGTTACTGCACTGTAGTTTAGTAAGTGAGTTAGGGTTGTGTTGCTGTATACTACCTCAGTATAGTAAAAGCTTGAACATACAAGCCTGGAGGAAAGCAAGACTGATGAATCAATCATAGGATACTGCAGACATGGGAGTATTAATAAAATAGATTTGGTAGGCAAGTGAATGTACAGGCAATGCTGAAGGGTGCATCTCTGCAATTTTAAAACTGACGATTCTCGATATAATTGTGGTGCTATAAGCAATGCTCCTCCCTTCACTGTAAGAAAAGCGTGAGAACTCAGTTTTCTTTTAGAATGTATTAAGGGGACTGGGTTCCCGTGAGTTTCCACTAGAGTCCTGCTTGAGAGCAGGTATGTACCATCGAGTCTGATCCACATATTGTATAAACCAGACGTCGCTGGACATAGTGAATTAGAGGGAATTCGTTCTACTCACTTCAGAAATAGGGGAAGTCTCTCTCTCCTCAGCCAGGCCAGCGTGTTCTCTCTCTGAATGTCATTAGCCCCATAATCCCCAGGCAGAGTGTCCATGAGACTGTCCAATTCCTGTATGGTCCCCATCAAACGATTGTATGTCAACCTTACTGGGAAAGCCTGTGAAACACACCAACAGGAGAGATGGGAACAACCTATTGACATCCTATTGACATCCAGCCTCCTTTACGTACAGACAGAGAAATGTGATTCCCTGGGACCTTCATAAAGTGTCCTATTATTACACGTAGATATAATACCTGCCTACACTCCACACAGCAGGATACCCCGGCCGCCTCGTAACAAGCTCACATTTACTTTTAGTAAATCACTTGTTCACACAGTCAGGGCCAAATCAGTTCATAGTCAAAAAGGCTCTGTCTATTAATTTAATTCTAATTATTGCAGCCATGTACTTTTATAGCAGATCCCTACACATTACATTCTGACTCCCCTCCAATTCCCTTTAAATCATTCCCCCCATATACAGTTGTGCCCAAAGGTTTGCATACCATGGCAGAAATTGTGAA
>OW240913.1:371904593-371928861 GCA_933207985.1 Pelobates cultripes | reverse complement strand
TCCCCGATACTCCTTCATAGAGCGCCCCTCCCTGTGCTCCCCGATACTCTTTCATAGAGCGACCCTCCCTGTGCTCCCCGATACTCCTTCATAGAGCGCCCCTCCCTGTGCTCCCCGATACTCCTTCATAGAGCGCCCCTCCCTGTGCTCCCCGATACTCCTTCATAGATCGCCCCTCCCTGTGCTCCCTGATACTCCTTCATAGAGCCCCCATTCCCGTGCTCCCCGATACTCCTTCACAGAGCGCCCCTGTCTGTGCTCCCTGATACTCCTTCATAGAGCGACCCTTCCATGCTCCCCATAACTCCTGCATGGAGCGTCCCTTACTGGGCACCCTGATACTCCTGCATAGAGTGCCCCTTCCTGTGCTCCTTGAAGCTGCATGGAGCTAATCCTGATGCTGCAGGGTTTAACTCATTATCTGAGAACACACTGCTGGCCATGCACAGCGCAGCTTAGTACAGTGGAGCTAAAGTAAGCTCCATGCATGAGTCATTATGATAGTTTGGTTAGGTAGCCTGGAAGGGGTGCCAGGGCACTCTTCGCACCATAACCACTATGGTTTTCAGCCAATCACAGCTCCCATTGCTGATATAAATCGGTATGTAATCTCCACCTTAGCCGCAACTCCAGTGGGTGCGGGGCTATGGGAAGCCAGTCCTTCGTTCAGTGTTAAACTTCTGGAAAATGGTTTAACCCTGGAGGGACAGCGCCAGGGGACTCCACTGAGATGGAATGATTTTACACTGAATGGAGGGACAGCGCCAGGGGAATTCAGGCACTATAACCACTTCAATGAGATAGAATGGTTTATCACTGAATGGAGGGACAGGGCCAGGGGACTCCAGGCACTATAACTACTTTAATGAGAAGGAATGGTTTAACACTGAATGGAAGGACAGTGCCAGGGGAATTCAGGCACTATAACCACTTCAATAAGATGGAATGGTTATAGTGCCGACTGTTCCTTTAATAAATAGAGTACAGTAAAAAGGTAGTGTAATAGAGTCATAAATGTTATTCTCATAAAATGTATTTCTTAATAACCACTCTTGGAGAAAAAAACAAGAATGAAAATATTTACTAATTTTTACAAAAGAAAGGTCTTCCCAGGGGAATTTTATCTTCACCACACGCTGTTACTGGAATATTTTCATGGTGGCACCAAGAGCAGGAAATGAGAAGGCCGATGTGATTTTTTTTTTTTGAAGATCTTGGCGCCACCATCTTATGATTCAGCAGTTATCTGCTCGGGAAAATAGGTCTGGAGTCCTGATTGTTCGTTACAAAAGGTCACAACTCGTCAGTAAATCTTATACAGAAGAATGATGCCTTTTCAATGGAAGCCCTCCCTCCCTCCTTGCCCTTTTGGGCTAGTACAAGTTTCTGGCTGTACATGAACTCCTGCGCAGTGTCTGCATTAAGGGTTAGTAATATGACATCACGTCCTCCAGCACTGCAACTCATTGGAACTTTAACAGGAGTCCTTTAAACTCCAGGCCCAGAAATAAAGTGAGTTCCTCTGTATACATTGTTACCTCCAAGAGTGGACTTTGTTTCATGTCTTCCTAGAAATTACCATTTAAGTCCACCGTCAGCCAAAGCGTGAATCCATGGGTGAACAAAGCAGACATGTCAAGCCATTAAGGTAAACTGTGCAAGTCATATATGGATCTGGACAATTTCATCGATTTTCTTTACAATCTCTACATATTGAATTACTACTGGATTTGTTACCAAACGCCAATGGTGTAACAACTGGAGTTGTTTCAGACCCTAAATCATGTGTTTTTTTTAGTGCGTCCTCATTATTAAGGAAATACACCTCCTATTTCAGTCCCGGGGTACCTACCTACAATAATGTTTATTGTATGAAGGGCCCTTATCATATTTATGTTACAAGTGAAACCTCATTGTCCTCCTCATTTGGGGGACAAGAAGCCCAAATAGAGTTGGGTATGATAAAATATAATTTTTTTTTTTTTAAAAAGCTGAGCCCATGACAGTCGCTTGAATGTTGTGGCAAAACCGACCTCGCCACGTGTCCTTGGAGGGGGCTGCTTGCCCGCCTCTTGCCTTTGGACTATGGCCCTGCAGGTTAAACTGTTTATTTTCCCTGCAGAAAGGCTTATTCGTGTGATCTGAGTGCCATTCATCTAATAATGTGCAGTCAGATCCAAGCTATCTGGGGATATGTAGAAATGTGTGTTTTATGTACTAAATGTGTCAGTATGTAATTTTATGTCTTTTACTGTCTTTTTGTCTGCCATGTGGGTAATGGAGTTTGGCTCTGTCTTTGGAGATAATTAGATTCCTTCTCCAATTATCTCCAGGGCAGAAGGGAGGAAGCCAGGATGCATTGTGGGGATGTTTTACTTTTACTGTTTGAGCCAGGGGGAACAAAAGATACTTTTACTAACTTTTGAACCCCTGGTCTGATTCATGCCATTTTTTAATATGTTGTTCCCCTGAATGGATTGATTGTGAATATGTATTTTTATGCGAATGTGATGTATATTTTGGGAGTTATGAATGTTGTGTAAAAACTGTATTTTCCCTACCTATGATAATTGTATTTTCCTGTGTGTACAGATAATTAGTTTACAGGTAGAGGGGAGGGCTATGTGTGGGATGTAACTATTGTGTGATTGGTTAATGTACGTTACTGTGTGTGTCCCTCCCCTTCATGGGAGCACCTAATAAAAAGGGCTGCAAGCTAGCAGCCAGAGAGTTCTATTTTTACCCTCAACTTGAGTCCTGTCTCTTATTGGGGGAATCTGCTACAAGGGATTGCTATGCTAGGCATATTCCCTTGCTATAATCACTGAGCTCTTGTAAGAGCTTGTTCCTGCTTCGTTCTGAAGGGAGATAGCTGCAGCCTGCGGTGCTTATGGTGTCTGGTGGAGTGCTTGGAGTCCTCTGGAAGCGCTAGGAGCATCTTTCAACGGAGGTACCCAGTCGGGGTGCCAGGTGATCCGTTACAAATGTTATCAAATATTTTCTATCTTTTCGACTATAAGTCACTTTTTTACAAGGGTAGCAGTGATTTAGAGGTCATGTAGTTCCCCTCTTACTTTATATTGGATCATACACACCATGCACTCACTGAGTACGAGTCTATTATAGCGTGGGTGTATTCGATCTGATCATTAAGATTGGAGTGGTATCATACAGACTTCAGGTTGGGTGAGCATCTTGGAAAATGTTGTTGACACAAATCTGTCAGGTTGGCCATCAGTTCAAAGTAAAAAAAAATATATATATATTTTTTAAAAGACAAGTCTGTTTGTTGAGTTACGTTCTATCAACAGGTGATCTATTTGGAGATGTTCTGATCAGAGGTGGCAGTTGTCCAACCTGCGATATCGTACCATCTTCCCGTGCCATGGGAGTCTGTGTGTCTCCATCTTGTTCGCTGTTCTGTTAAGATGATGAAAGGGTCAGCTTTGGTGACAAATGAAAAATATGAAGATCCCATACTTAAACGTGGAGAAGTTGTTACCTTTATGGTGATTCCTTGACTAATACTAAAGCTGAAGGTAACAGTAGAGGGGAACTTGCTCTCGGACGACTGCTGAATGGGTGGTAAATGGAAAGTTTTCACAGAAGGTTCTTCCATCTCAAATAGGGCCAAACGTTTCCTTAACATCTGCTGCACTCGAAGTACTGAGGAGACAGAGATGTCAATGAAATGAGAGGCATTGCCTGAAATACACAAGTCATTGTGCCATGGATGACTTTTAAAAATATTAAATAAACAAGGCACATTTCCAATTGACTTATTTTGGTGAATCTTTATTGAACTGGAAGACTAGTCCCTTCAGGGCAACTGTGGCATTCATGTTTGCAGTTTTATGTTTATGTTGAAGACATCAAGGGGGTAAAACATTAATTTGCACATTATTCACTTACATGTTATCTAAACAATTCATGACTGGGGTAACTTTGCCAAACTGATTACTTTAACCCCTTAAGGACCAAACTTCTGGAATAAAAGTGAATCATGACATGTCACACATGTCATGTGTCCTTAAGGGGTTAACTGAGCCCCATATATAGTGTTATCTTTTATTTGTAAAAAGTAGACTTTCACCGATTCTAGTACATTTTTCAGTCATTCTTCCTGAAACTCACAGATATCCAGGAATTCCATGATTCTTTCAGGAAGAATTAATGTAACAATTATTGGAGACACGCTGATCTTTGGCTGAAAGCTTGTCATTGACATAAAAACGTGGCAACATAATTATTTTCAGAGGAATTTTCTTAGATCGCTGTAAACCGCAACAGAAAGAATGAAGCAGATGATGTCAGTTAGGGAAACTCTTGATTCCATTTACAAATCTCTATTAAATTTATGAGCCTACATGGGAGTCTCTGGGCACTGGCCGGCGAGCGGATCTGCCATGCCTTCCGAAAGCCAGCCCAGAAAGGAAGCAGTGAGTCACAGAGCGAGTCCTGAAGATGGTTGAAAACAGCTAATGAAGGAATCTCTGACTGCTCTGCACTTTCTGTGTCTTGTAGGGATTTCTGGAGTATTTCTGAGGATAACTGTGAAATGGACAAAATATAAGATGAAATGTATTTACCGTTCAATATTGCACAACTTTACATATACAGTAGACCAGTTACTACCAATAGGTAACACAAAAAGATGTAGAGCCAGTAGCTTTTACCCATCGTGCTTTATACAAATGGTGACTAGGTATAATGTGAACAGATTGAGACTATATCATAACTGTACTATCCCATAGCACATGAGAGACCTTTGGGTCAGTAAAATGTTTGTAAAGGGATCCCAGAAATCCCACTATAAAACCAGATTCGAAGCGCCAAACTCTTTACATAGGACTCTGAGATGTCAGCAATAGTGACTGAATCTAATTCTTACCTTTGTCATTCTTATAATCTTACCAAACACGAAAGCGGGTTGTAGCATTGATTTATAAGTTTGTGATGTTGAGCGTCTGCTTGTATGTGGTGCGCTCCATATGCTCTATAGTCAATTAATGATTTGCATCAAAACCTAGAACGTATACTATATCCTTGACTTGATGATTACACATTTTTTTTAAGGGAATTGTAATGGATTGAAGGAGATTGAGGTGGTTTCCCAAGGCTCAGTGGTTCATACCTGCAGGACGGGGTTTGTTAGTGGGAACAGAAATTTCTCCTTTATCACCTTGACCTTCTTCTTGAGCAACACTCGATCTGGCATGGCATGATGGACATTTTTAAACTTCTCCAACTCCAGGCAGCAGAACAGGTTGTTTTCTAAAAGTGGGAGGTTCTCTTGGGGTCCATAAGTCTGAAGGTGCCTTAGAAAATGTAGCACTTCTGGTGTAGGCCACCCTTGAGAAGCTACTTGAATTGCCCGGTTAAACGTGACCTTGTCTTCTTCACTCGGCTGTGTCTTTACAGGGTGGCAGTTGTTATTCTTTCTACCATGGAGGCGCGTGATGATCATTTTGGTGGATATAACCTTAAGAATTGGTTCAAGACGGATCCAACTCTCATTTCCAGTCTCTTCCACTCCATAGTCCTTTAGCCTCCCCGCCATTTCACTCCAAAATTTACCAAATGACTCTGCTAGGAGCCCACCAAGGAAGCTAATGGTTTCTTCCAAGCAGGGTCTGCTTATTCTACCCTTTGAAAGTTCATTTTCCAAGCGTTTCCCAAGTCCTCTTGCAAATGGCTTCTGAAAGCTGTCAAGCTCCAGTGTCTTCTGCACTAAGCCCAACAATCTCCGGTCTCCCTTAGCATCTGTTAGAGCATGCAGGAGCTCCAGGGCTTTTAGAATCTCTGGTTCCTCTGTGTTTTGCACTGTCTTTCGGTAAACCTTGTATACTTCCCGGTGCTGCAGCATCTCCAGGGGGGCCGTGGCATCAAACTGAGGACCACCAGCAAATTGTGACAGTTGGCTGGGATGAATAAACCTCTTTTTGTTTCTTCTGAGATTTGTTTTCCCTTCATGGTAGCTAAGACTTCTATATTCATTTTCTATTGAATTCCTGTCAATATAAAATATCTGTGAATATATAAAATTACAATTCTACAATAATGTGTTAAATACCCTGATGTACCTAGGTTGTCTACTTTCTGCAGATATATACTTTAAGTCAGGGGTAGTCAACCGTTTTCTACCTACTGCCCACTAATGCATCTTTCTTGATGGACTGTGAGGTGGATAGGGGGGCTGTAACGGCACCCTCAGCATAAAAGGGTTAAACCGCCGTTTAGGAGATCTTCCCCTTCCAGAGATGCACAGGCACAGCTACTGCAGAACACCAACCTCCCGAACTGCATAGAAGGGAATGCTCCAAACTCCCGAACTGCATAGAAGGGAATGCTTCAAACTCCCCAAATGCATACAAAGTAGCACTCCAAACTCCCGAACTGGAACCTCACGAATAGCTGCCAACAGATGAACAGGAAAAGCACCCAAGCGGCTTACACTCCTAGCAATCAGTCTCTAACAGCATACAGCAAATCCCCCCAAAGACGAGACAGAGCTCCGTGTTGAGGGTCAAGCAGTGGTCTGTTTTATGCAGGTCTAGTGGACACTCCCCTAGGGGGCCAAATGGGAGACTGTGACAAAGGACAGACATGAACCAATGACAGACACACAGAGGTAAAACCTCCCCACAATGCATGCTAACTTCCCTCCCTCTGTCCTGGAGATAATTGGGAAGTAATCCAATTATCTCCCAGGACAGAGGCAAAACTCCATTAACCACATGGTAGTAAAAGACATAAAAATGTATAAAGTTACAACTGTTGCACAAAACATATACATTCTACCTATCCCCAGATAGCTTAGATCTGAGCGCACAAAAGTACCGAATAGCAGTCAGATCCTATGCACACAGTCCAATCGCCGTGGAGTTAAAGTTTTCACAAAGTCTGTTCTCCATACAAATAGACTCCACGGGATGGCTATCTGGGGTAATGCTGTTCATACGGTTTAAACTACCGAATGAACAGGCATCCGGTTAAATAAGCCTTTTCTGCAGGGGAAAAGAAGGCTTTTAACATGGGGCCATAGTCCAAAGGCAACAGGCGAGCAACCAGGCTTCTCCAATGCAATGTAGCGAGATTGGTCTCGTCACAGGGGCTGTATAGTGGGTAGGGGGACTGTGAGGTGAATAGGGAGCTGTATAATGGGTAGGGGGACTGTGAGGTGGGTAGGGGGGCAGTATAGTGGGTAGGGGAGCTGTGAGGTGAATAGGGGGGCTGTGAGGTGGGTAGGGGGCAGTATAGTGGGTAAGGGAGCTGTATAGTGGGTAGGGGGACTGTGAAGTGAATAGGTGGGTAGGGGGACTTTGAGGTGGGTAGGGGGGCAGTATAGTGGGTAGGGGAGCTGTGAGGTGGATAGGGGGGCTGTGAGGTGGGTAGGGAGGCGCTATAGTGGGTAGGTAGCTGTGAGGTGGGTAGGGGGCATTTGAATGGTGGGAAGGGGGCTGTAAAAAGGTAAATACCTTTTAGTTTCCTCTTGGTCCAGTGGCAGCTCTCCAGAAATGTGTGTGGGGCGGAGTTTGATTGTGGGAGGCGGAGCTTCTGTTAGGAGGTGGGGTGTGCTGCCGAAATGATTTTAGAGTATGCAGGGCAGGCCCGGACAACGCTCAGATCTCGCGAGAGTGAACTCTACCCCAGGAACTGCATGGTAGTGTTCACTCACCACTAGGACCACCAGGGACTGCAGCATTGGGACAGCAACACCAGGGACTCCTCCATGGACGCACGGCTACCCCCCTCCCCCTTCCAAGCTAAAGGTAAGAAGGGAGGGGGGGGATATGAAGTTTATTATTTTTAATATTTTTTTATTAATTCCCCTATTTCTTAAATCTGATTTTATCCCACATTATTTTTATTTATAACAATAATTAAAAAAAATAAAAATCATAAATTTACACCCACAATCCCTCCAGGCATATACACACAGCACCCTCAGACACACACACACAGCACCCTCAGACACACACAGCACACTTACCCACTCAGCAACCCTCAGACACACACACACAGCACCATCACACACTGCACCCTCAGACACACACATCACCCTCAAACACAGCACACTAACAGCACACTTACTCACACAGCACTCTCACACACACACAGCACGCTCAAACAGACAGCACGCTCACACACACCGCATACTCACAAACACAGCACATTTAGACAAACACACAGCACCCTCACACAGCACATTTACCCATACAGCGCCCTTGCACACATACAGCACCCTCAGACACACACACACACATATATATATATACATCATAAAATAACCCTTGGTGAATTAACAAAGATAATTAGACACATAGAATGTGATGGTAAGAACACCCTTACACACATGCTGCACCCTTCACACACACATGCAGCACACTTACCCACACAGCGCCCTTGCACACATACAGCACCCTCAGACACACACACACACACACATATATATATATATCATAAAATAACCCTCAGTGAATTAACAAAGATAATTAGACACATAGAATGTGATGGTAAGAACACCCTTACACACATGCTGCACCCTTCACACACACAGCACACTGCACTCCTCACACACACATGCTGCACACAACACACCCAACACACTGTGACCCTCACATATACATATATGTTTGGATGTATATAGGATATATATATATATATATATATATATATATATAATTTGTGTAAGGTGCTAAGTAATAGTATAAGGAGTGAGGTTCCAGTAGGAACTGGAATATTATAAAAGAGCAAGTCGGTTGTGGTGTGCCGATATCGACGATACGGTAGGCCTGTAAATAAAGAGGGCCCACCAAGGAGTAAGAATTAATATAAGAAATGTGATATAGATTGTGTAAGTATGAGGAGTGGGTGGGAGGGGCATTCAGACGCTGACCTTGATCAGTAAGGAGTCAGGTAAGAGGTGTAGTTTATATAGGGGAGTAAGTTAACTTAAGCCCCTCCCACAAATACAGGCCAAACGGCCTTAATACTTGTGTAAGGTGCTAAGTAATAGTATAAGGAGTGAGGTTCCAGTAGGAACTGGAATATTATAAAAGAGCAAGTCGGTTGTGGTGTGCCGATACCGACGATACGGTAGGCCTGTAAATAAAGAGGGCAAAAGTAAAGTATCAAAATATTTATTACAGTCAACAATATATACAATTATCCAGATATGACTTTAAAAGCATCTCTTATTTCTTGTGTTGGTTTGGGTATATATGTAGTATAGGCTGATGACTTCCAACGCCCCAATGACTTGATGATGTGTACTGGTACGTTAGCGCTGGATGCGGAGGAGGCTGCTCCTATGCGAAACGAGTGCCCAGAGTAGTGAGAAGGTTTGAGACCCAGCATTGTTAGAAGGGATCGTATATAGCTCATAAATGCCGTGGTGGTGAGTACCGTGTGTTGTAGTTTGAATAAAGGTTGTGATGGTAGTGCTGTGGTGTTCAGAAGATAGGCATCTAAGGCTGCTACTGGACACCACTTGTTTAGGGTAGGGTAATATGTGATCTCTACTGGATGCGCATGTTGGCTTGTCTTTGACTGAGGTAAGGATAGTATGTAGTGGTCGCTGTGTTTTTGTAGGTGCTTGTGTAGCAGGCGTCTATCTTTTTGAGTTGCCGTGACCGTGGTGAACTCCCTCGGCCTGAGGAACCCATAGAAGGCTGTGTACATAGCTGTTTTAATGACCGAATTGACGGTAGAGTGGAAAGGTCTGGAATCTAGTAGGTCTGATAATGACTGAAAATTTTTATTGTCTATAGGTAATCGCTATGGCGGTCGAGGGGGTACGGATTTTTGTATGCCTCTGAGTATATTCTTTACCTGGTATGATGACATGAAGCTATGCGTGTTAGGTCTTAGGGTTAGCATGTGATGTTGTATGCCTGTCAGATATAACTTGATTGTGTTGTATGATAAGTGTAATTTGAGGTGGCAAAAGGAAGTGAACGCTATAATAGATGTCATGACGAATGGTTCTGATATGTCGTGATCGGCGAGAAATCTGTTGAATAGTGTAAAGGCTCTGTTATATGTAGTGTGAGTGTTGTGTGATAGTGCTAAATTGGCTAGATCCCTACTATGTTCCATGATTCTGTCTAGTCCATGACTAGTTGTGAGAACGGAGGGGCGACTGTGGCTGCTTGAGCGGCTGATGGGTGTGCTTGTTGAAAAGCCTGAAATTCAAAACGAGACAGTCTGTCAGCTGCTATATTACTAAGACCTGGTACATGAAAGCAAACCAAGTAGAAGTTATGACATGCTGCTAACCACGTGAGTTTCCTAAGAAACCTCATGATTGTAAGGGATGATGATCTGCCTTTGTTGATTATGTGACATGTGGCTTGATTATCTGAGTGACAACGCACGGACAAGCCTGACCATTGGTGTCCCCATGCCACAGCGGCAGCTACAATAGGGTTGTAAAGAGAGCCGAGGTTGTAAAAAAGCCTTCTAAGTCATGGACTTCTTCCGGCCATTTACCCCAAAGCCATTTGTTACCAAAGATGGCCGAAAAACCCTTGTTGGATGCTGCATCTGACCATATGGATGGGGACGTTTCTGATAATGCAGGGAGGAACAAACTTTTCCCATTCCAACTGGTCAAGAACCTCCTCCACATTAGTAGGTCTGCTGTGGCTTGTGGGTTCAGGGATAGTCTGTGGTTCTCATGTTGGAAGTGTGGAAAAAGACAAAGCAGTCTGGATATGAAAGCTCGCCCTTGAGGGATGATGCGCATGGCGAAGTTTAAGGAACCTATAAGGGACTGGAGTTCCTTGCGATTACAGGTACCTAGGGAAATGTAGTGATTGATGCTGTTGATAATGTTGTCAATTTTCTCGTGTGGTAGGCTTGCTTGCATGGATGCAGAGTCGAGTTGTATGCCCAGGAATGTAATGATGGTGTCTGGACCTTCAGTTTTCTTGAGGGATACTGGGACGCCCAAGTGGCTGAATAGATTAATGGCTTCTTTAAGACTACTTGGCGGAAGAGAGTTGCCTTCTATCATTAGAAAATCGTCGAGGTAATGGATGACTATGGGGCATCTTGAAATGTTAAGTAGTAACCAGCAAAGTGTTTCAGCAAAAGTGTCAAAAATCTTTGGGCTACTTTTCGACCCGAAAGTTAAGCGGGAGAAGAAATAGTATTTCCCAGCCCATTTTATACCATGTAGGTGCCAGAGTGAAGGGTGTATTGGGAGCAATTTGAAGGCATTTGTAATGTCCGTCTTACTTAACCAAGCACCAACACCCGTTTGTGTGATGGCTGTAATGGCGTGATCAATGGTGGCATATTGAAGGGAAAATTCTTCGGAGGGGATGAGGGAGTTGAGGCTTGGGGTATCTGAGGTGTGTGGGGCTGAAAGATCAATAATAAGTCTTTGTTTGAGGGAAGTTTTCCCTGTGACCGTCCCTATGGGGTTTGTACGCCATGATGTAAATGATGGTGTTATGAATGGTCCAAACAGGAACCCTTCTGCCAATTCTTGTGCTATTAGTGTATTTACTGCTGTTGGGTTCTGGTTTTCCGATTGCAAGTTTGGGCATTCTAGTTGACCAGTGGGCATATGTATGATGCCTGTGTGGAACCCGTTTCTGAAACCCGTGGTAAGAAACTCTACCAGATGTCTAGAGGGATGATTGGCTAGAACATCAATTTTTACAGACGTTAGGTAAGGTTTGGGGTACATTTTATTAGGACACATGGATTTAGCATGTGCTCTGAAACATTGTGAACAAATATGCAACAATCTACATGCACTAAAACTACATGTGCCACAATTAAAATTATTGCAAATCTGTGATTTGCCGAAGAAAATGATGGGACGGCCCAGCTTGTCTCTGGCGTTCTTCCCTGTTCTACTAGCGTAGCTAGTGCTGGGTGCCTGACTGTGGTCGTCTGCTCTGCTTGAACAAAAATTTGTGGTGTGTGTAGTAGAAGAGCAGGATACACAAGCCGGTGTTTTAAGTCCTGCAAAGTGTCGGCAGAAAATTTCTGTGTCCAGTCTGCTCCAGTTGATACGGGTACCATACTGGGAGAGAGCGCCAGACACTTTGGTGGAAAATGACCTATGGTAATCATAAAACGCCGAGCCACCATATTTGTTACCAAGGTCCACCAGCTTGTGCATGTAATGATCGAATTCCTCTCTTCTATTAGGGTACACTTCACACATAACATCTCTGAATATACCAAAGGCTAAGACAAATTCAGGGATGGTCAGTTTACGGTTCAACCTGGAGTCTTTAGATCTGACCACCACAGATACTTCATCATACATATAAGTCTTGTTCTCTACCACATCCTGGGAGGCAATTAGTAAGGATGCTAGGTTGACATCTTTGCCCTCCAGGATGTCTTTCTTGATGTGGGCTGGGATAGTGTGTGCAGGATATACATCCTGTGAATCTGGCGAGTTTACGTTACCCGTAGCGCGTGGTTCAACTGGTGCCTGTTGTACGGTGTCGGGAAGGCCTGCTTTGGTGAGGGCTATGGTTACCGCCTCGAGGTTAGCCAGTCTGTCGTTGACCTTGCTCATGGAGTTCATAAGTGAGGCCAGCATAGCCTGGATGTCCCCTGAATTGGAGGTGCTGGGGCCTTCTCCTGATTCCGTATTGTTTGTAGTTGTATTTAGGAGTTTAAATAATTCCGCTTTCCTTGCTGTAGCAGGGTAGGGAATTTGACGTCTCCTTAACTCTGTTGTAATGCGCGGTATAGTCCAGGACCTGATTGACGCTGGGCTGGCCATATCTCCCCTGTGAGAAGGTGTCTCTTCCCTAGCTGGGGTGCCAGGAAGCGATAGCTCCTCACCACTTGCATGAGACATGTTTAACTAAAATAAAAGGTAAAATTATTATATGAACCAGGTGTTTTAGTACTGGCTTGCTAGCTATGCCGTAAGGCGAAACAATTATGCTTAGGTTTGTGACTGGTGAGGCCCTGCTAGTGCCAAGTGGCTTGAGAGGCTCTATCTATGTGTTGGCGCGATGGAATTTTTTCTTGGCCACCGATCGTAGTGGCAGGATGATGGCCTCTCAGTGAGAATTAACAAGAAAAAGGGGAAGGGAGTGACAGGTGAGGCCCTCTCTATGGAACTTGCGAGGCGACTAGCTCACGAGTGGCCCGAGGGGTAAATGCCTCCGAGTATGAGGCGGGTTTGTTGGCCTCGCGGGACCGCTAATCCGAAGCATAATGCAGAGAAGGAGAATATAACAGCTATTGGCACCTATGACCCTGTCTGCCAGTACTTATCTATTATCTGGGGATCATACTTGGATATACTGTGAGCAGGTGTACATACCTGAGAGTATAAGTAAGGATTTCTTTTTTTTTTTTTAGACAATCTGTTTAGTTGGTAGTGGATACCTGTAACTAAATAGATGGAAAACCATATGAACATAACATAATGCATGAATCAATCTTAATTAATGTTTATCTGTTTGTTCTGGAGATCCGTGTGGATGATGCTTGTAGGATATCCGAGAGTTTAACTATAACTATATTATGTGATAATTTAACTGCTATTTATTACCTACATATCTGTTCGTATTAAACATGGTAACTTGTAGGGTCTTGTTTGTACAGACATGTAATATGACGATGTATGTAGTTATATGTACCTAAAAAGCCATAATCAAAATTGAACGGTTGTGTATACCTGTGTAACAATCATTGTGCCATTGAAATATGCTTGTGTAACTTAATACCTGATGACTAATCGTTCCCTGTACCCCGTTTGTGGCAAATAACCATGTATCCAAAATTTGTTAACTTATTCTGATCACTTACTGTAATAGTGTGTAAGTAATAATTGATATAAGTTATACTAGTATTACTTATATGACCTGTAGGGGTCAGTGTATGTAGAAACTTGAATGCTCTCATGTTGAATGACCTGTAGGGGTCAGTGTTTGTAGAAGCCCTTATGTTCTTATATATATAGCCTGTAGGTGGCAATGTAGTATGGACGACCGGAATGTAATTAGTAACAAATATGCAACAATGTGGCAGTGACTTGATCAGTGATCTGATCATAAGTTGACAACGATATGTGGCTTGATAAATTAGAATATATTACTGTACCTAATATAGAGTGGTACAATTGTGCTTCATTATTGTAAAACATGAAGATTAGGACTAAGCCATTAATTATACAATGGGAATACATGAGTGGTGAATAGTGACAAAAATTAATTTTTTTTAAAAAAAATTTATGCGCTTGTATTTGCACCTGCCGGCGTGCCAGTAATGCAGTGAAAAAGGGGGATGTAATTGCTTTTAATATGGAGGGATTGTGGGGAATGTAGTTTATGGGGGGGAATGGTATATAAGTTTATGAGACTGTGGTGAGCGGCGGAGGTGATGTATGAGGAATTTAAAGTAAGGTTACGTGACCATCCTATATATGTACTTAATTAATATATATACCGTGCCACTTGATGACTGACTGTATGGGGTTAAATGCCCGCCGGGCGACCTGAGTAACGTATGGACGAGGTTATCTGACGTGCCCCTGTAATACACGCTTGTAATCCGTGTGTACGGTATAATCTTAATACATGTTGATTTGACGAGTATGAGCGCCCGATATGATTACATAGGACTAAAGGAAGCCGGGACAATGATTGCCCGTAAAGTGTGGACCTTGCCCGTGCCGTGGAAATGTTTCCCGGCTGTACGGGTAGATCAACTTACGGTACGCGACTGCTGATGACGTAATCCGCGGCGACGACCGGAAATTTAGAAGCTGGACCGACGGAAACCTGCTGCTGAGTTCCTGGACACAGTTTCGGCGTGGAAGACCTCGTGAGAAGACGGACGTATTCCAAAATGGCGACTGGATGAACCGGAAGTGCATTCAGACGCTGACCTTGATCGGTAAGGAGTCAGGTAAGAGGTGTAGTTTATATAGGGGAGTAAGTTAACTTAAGCCCCTCCCACAAATACAGGCCAAACGGCCTTAATACATATAAAATATACTATAGCACCCCTCACACTCACCACTACACAAATTACACTACAGGTACACGCTAGATTCCTTACCCAACTCTGGATCATCTAATCTACACATACACACAGTAGATCCCTATACTCTAAATCCTCAACACACACACAATCTCCTATACACACTCTGTGTCCTTTACATACTAGATCCCCTACACACACACACACACACACACACACAAACACACACTGCACACCTACACACACTACATTCCTGACATACAAACTCTGGATTCCCTATGCACACACTACATTCCTTGTTAACAAATACATGCTACATTCTCTAAACACACACTCTCTACAACCCTTACACACACTACAGCCGGTTTGCACACACTCGCTACATCCCTAATACACACTATGCCCTCTATACACACACTCTTTACAGCCCCTAGCACAATACACTTTCCTGGCCCTTTTGTCCTCTGGTATCCCACTTACTGAGACACCAGAGACAAGTTAAAAGCAAACACAGCGCAAACATGTTATTAAATTTGCTTGCGTTGCGCACAACAAATACAGGGCCTTTTTCTCATGCTAGAGCTCTTCAGCAGGGCTCTGCGCATTGAACTAACATGCTCAGTTTGAGAGGGAGTGTGCTTGTCCATGGTGATGACAAAACACACATGGACAAGCACAAGCATGGACAATCCTTAATGCCCACTTGGAATCCTGAAACGCCCACTAGTGGGCGGTAGGGACCAGGTTGTCGACCCATGCTTTAAGTAATGGTTTGGGATTTTGTGACCATTATTAATGTTATAGTCTCAGTGCACTAATAGTTACATGTGTCCAAAAATAAATGAAATTATTAACATGTGAGGTATTTGTAACAGTGAGGACTAATAAGTGAAACTATTTAGAGCTTTTTTTAGTTGCACTAACAGTGTACACATTATTATAAGCAAAGTTATGGAAAGAATGTTTTTTACCATTTTATTCATATGTAAAGCTGTTGTACACATGCATATAGGATATCAGAAGAAAGCCTGTCCACGATTTGCAAGACAGCACTCAAACAGAAAGGGTTAAACTACATAGGAAGAACCACACAAAAAGTGGGGGGAAAGCCCTATTCACGAATGCAAGGTATTTTGAAAGAGGCTCAGTCACAAATTGATTAGTAGCCTTAATAGTTTTGTTTCACTGTAATTGATTATAAAAAAGAAGAATTAAGCAGTGAATCATCAGTAATTCAAAGTGATTTTTAGGCCAAAATTGCCAAAAAGGTAAAATCCTGCAATTCGTTAGGCTCATTTGAAAATTAGAATTTCTCAGATTTTTGACAGGACACAAGATTTAAATCACAGACACACTATTACAATGAAAATTCATATAATCAAAATATTGCAATTTTTAAAAAATGTTGTAAACATAATTAAATATAACTCACAATATACACCTTTTTTGATATAATTTAAGTAGATTTGTTTACGAAGATATTATCTCGTCTTAGCAATTCTACATTTTCCAATAAAAGCATTTTAGGGGCCAGGCCATCGAGCTGACCAGACGCTACCACCTGCAGCTCCGGCTCTGGACCCCAAAAAAGAGCACAAATATGAATATTTGTATTCATTGTGGGCCGCATGTTTGACGTGCTTGATGTAGATCTTAGACGCTGTTTTAGGCAAAGGCAATTCATATTATGTATGATTACAGACTGTACTATGCTTGCACGTACTTAAGGCTAGATATTTGCAAAATGTACGGCGTCTTCTATTCCATTCACATGTGTACTTAAACCACTGTTTATTTCCTTTCAATGCCTACATGTAAGGGATACGCTATTGATCATCCTACTTCCTATATGAGTACTGCCTGTAACCCTACTGTTATTTGGAACATATGTTTTACATTATCTCTAACCGCTTTCTAACCTTGTCTAAGACGGCTATGTTATGCACTGCTATAGTATGCTTAATATTTACTGAGCATTGTTAAATGAAACAATAAAAAACAATTTGTGACAAGAGCAATCTCGCCACATTGCATTGGAGAAGCCTGGTTGCTCGCCTGTTGCCTTTGGATTATGGCCCCATGTTAAAAGGCTTGATTTTCCCCTGCAAAGACATGAAAGCCGGGTCATTTGGTGCTTGCCCTGTTTGAGCAGTGATACCCCACATAGCTATGCCATGGAGCCCATTCGTATAATGAAAGACTATGGAAAAGACTTTGGCTCCATGGCAATTGAACTGGATGTGTGTGCTCTGAGCGCCATTCAGTAATAATGTGCGCACAGACCTAAGCTATCTGGGCATATGTTGCATGTCTGTATTTTATGTCATAAATGTAACCTTGTGTATTTTATTGTATTTTACTGTCTTTTTGCTGCCATGTGTTCAATGGAGTTTTGCCTCTGTCTTTGGAGATAATTGGATTACTTCACAATTATCTCCAGGATAGAAGACTCTGTGGAACTGGTTTTGGGCAGAAAAGCCATGCTTCCTGTGGTCACAAAGGACTACGATCTATCTTTTGAACCATTGGACCAATTTGTATGAATTTGACATATGTTTGTATTTGGAGTATGCTGATTCTGTAAATGTAAGTTATGAATAATGTGGAAAAAATTTATTTCTCTGCTTGTGCTAATTACATTACCCATTGTGTAAGGCAATTGAATCACAGGCAGAGGGGAGGAATATGTGTGGGAGTGTCTGAGTGTTTTGTATGTGTTTATTGGTTGTGTTCCAAAACCCTGTGGGTGGTACTAATGTGTAAGAATGTGTACATAAGCACAATAAACCCACAGCTCTGTCTGTTCACTGCTTGACCCTCAACACAGAGCTTTGTCTCGTTCTTGGGGGGATTTATTGTATGCTGTTCCAGTTTGACTGCTAGGAGTGTAAACCTATTCGTATGGTTTTTCCTATTCGGCTGTTTACGGCATTCATATGGTTTCCTGTTCGGCGGATTGGTGTTCTGCAGTAGCTGTGCCTGTGTCTCTGGAAGGGAAGATCTACTAAACGGCGGTTTAACCCTTTTATGCTGAGGGTGCCATTACACAATTTAAAACCAAAAAAACATTTTAGGCAAAATTCCAGATTTGGAAATTAAAATACACATGTCCCTAATTCTGTTCAGTTTTTTATTTTCTATAAAAAATGACAAACATATATTGGGGTGTTGCTGCACTAATGGGTACTTCAGCCCCCCAGCGATACGTACACATTATATGGTTTACCTTTGCTGCCTCATCTTCTCGGGCCTGCGTTCTCTGTCAGTCTGGTCCTGCGTCTCGTGGAATATGGTGGGACCGCAGTATCTGAAACAGAAATCACATTCATAATCAACAACTCTTAATGATCAAAATCATCATAGAAAGGTAGGGAAGTATCTGAACTAGGGGTTTGGATAGAAACTGTTCTATAGATCACCTTAACTATTGTGTCCAGTGTTGGAAAGTGGGGTTATGGTGCACTCATCCTGCTCTAAGTCAATCCTATAACATGAGTCTATGTGTCTGCAGGGGCACATGGCTGGTGTAATATAATTAATGATAATAGTTTGCTAGTAAGCAGTTTGGTCCTTGTACTTAGAGCTGACTGCTCCCAGGATTATTGATATTTAGTTAGTGGGGGGTTATGAGTAGCAAAGGTGTTCCTGATCATTATAGGACTATAAAAGGTTTGACATACTCTACATGTACATACACATACATTATCATGTTAAATACACACACTGACACATTACATTCATATATTGTCACGTTACATACACACACTAATAATTACATTAATACATTATGTTACATACACACACTGACATATTACATTCATACCTTGTTATGTTACATACCCACACTGACACATTACATTAAAACATTGTCATGTTACATATATTTACAACATGCTGTGTTCATGCTTCCTCACACTAAACATTCATTCAGTCTTACACTATACACACAAACTGACACACTATATTCATACAATGTCACATTGACTATATTCATACACATACATACATGCACTGATACATTGCCACTATACATACATGCATTGCTACATTGTCACTATACATACATGCACTGCTACATTGTCACTATACATACATACACTGATGCATTGTCACTATACATACATGCACTGATACATTGCCATGATACATACATGCACTGATACATTGTCCCTATACATACATGCACTGACACATTGTCACTATACATACATACACTGATACATTGGCACTACACATACATGTACTGATACATTGTAACTATACATACATGCACTGATTCATTGTCACGATACATACATGCACTGATTCATTGTAACTATACATACATGCACTGATACATTGTCACTATACATACATGCACTGATTTATTCTCAATATACATACATGCACTGATACATTGTAACTATACATACAGGCACTGATACATTGTCACTATACATACATGCACTGACACATTGTAACTATACATACATGCACTGACACATTGTCATTATACATACATGCACTGACACATTGTCACTACACATACATGCACTAATACATTGTCACTACACATACATGCACTGACACATTGTCACTATATGTCACTGACACGCTACATTCATGCTTTCCTTTGGTGCAGACATATTCTGACACATACTCACTATATGATCTCATACACTACATACATGCTGATGTAGAATCGTCTTGTTACAATGAGTAGATGGAGAGTACATGCAGACAGACATGCTGTAGATTTACTGGGTTTTCTTGTAGTAACAAAGAGCAGAAATAGATCGGTCACTATAGAAACAAACAGGGTTAATCCTCACTGGAATAACTAGAATAACGCTGCAATAAGTACATACACTGTCACGTTATATACATACATTATGTTACATACACACACCGACACATTACACTCACACATTGTCACTTTACATACACACATTGTCTGTTACATACATTGACACATTACATTACATACATTGTACATCACACATGTTACATACACACACTGACACATTACATTCATACATTGTCACATACACACTGACACATTACATTCATACATTGTCACTTTACATACACACACTGACACATTACATTCATACATTGTTATGTTACATATCCACACTGACACATTACATTAATACATTGTTATGTTACACACACACACTGAGACATTACATTAATACATTATGTTACACACACACACTGAGACATTACATTCATACCTTGTTATGTTACATTCACACACTGAGACATTACATTCATACCTTGTTATGTTACATTCACACACTGACACATTACACTCACACATTGTCACTCTATATACACACACTGACACATTACATTCATACATTGTCGCTTTACATACACACTGACACATTACATTCATACATTGTCACTTTATATACACGCACTGACACATTACATTCATACATTGTCACTTTATATACACACACTAATAATTACATTAATACATTATGTTACATACACACACTGACACATTACATTCATACATTGTTATGTTACATACACACACTGACACATTACACTCACACATTGTCACTTTACATACACACACTGACACATTACATTCATACATTGTCGCTTTACATACACACTGACACATTACATTCATACATTGTCACTTTATATACACGCACTGACACATTACATTCATACATTGTCACTTTATATACACACACTAATAATTACATTAATACATTATGTTACATACACACACTGACACATTACATTCATACATTGTTATGTTACATATCCACACTGACACATTACATTAATACATTGTTATGTTACACACACACACTGAGACATTACATTCATACCTTGTTATGTTACATTCACACACTGACACATTACACTCACACATTGTCACTCTATATACACACACTGACACATTACATTCATACATTGTCGCTTTACATACACACTGACACATTACATTCATACATTGTCACTTTATATACATACACTGACACATTACACTCATACATTGTCACTCTATATACAGATACTGACATTACATTCATACATCGTCGCTTTACATACACACACTGAAACATTACATTCATACATTGTCCGTAACATACACACACTGACACATTACATGCATACATTGTCCGTTACATACACACACACTGACACATTACATTCATACATTGTCCGTTACACACACAGACACTGAACTTTCATACATTGTCTGTTGTGTACACACACACTGACACATTACATTCATACATTTTCATGTTACAAACACACACTGACACATTACATTCATACATTGTCACATTACAAACAGACACTCACACATAACATTCATATATTGTTGTGTTACATACACACAGAATAACCCTGCAAGCTCTGATAACTGATAAGTGCCCCAGGTTTGAGCTTTGCCCAGAGTATCTCTGAGAATCCGCTTTCTAACTGACAGGGAATTCTAAATAGAATGTAGGGGGCTATTTTCCTCTTACCCCATGTTAGTACCCTTTGCAGTTGATCTCCAGGTGCAGTAGATTGTCCACATTGTGTCTACATGTCTCTGTTTTTCATTGCGTGTGTAGGAAATGCTAGTTGCTGGCTGGGACCTGCGGGCTGTGTATCACCTGACATCTCAAGTGTCACTGGGGCCCTGGGAGATTACATCAGCGGATGAACCTTTGCCAGCCTTTAACAAGACTCTCGGCTCTTCTCATCTGCCAGAGCCAAGGGACTGGTTGGATAGCTCACCCAGTGCTTATCGACCGCAAGGGATGCTGATAAAACTAATTCCAGTCTGGATTTTGCTAACACATTGCCTGTTACAGGTCATGTTGCTACCCTGATCCATGATACTTTAAGGAATTGGTGATCCCTCTTTGCTAGTATATAGTGGTGGGTACCCTGGTGGTGGGTACATCTAGTTGAGGAATATCTGTGCCTTTCTCAACCCCTTCGCATTTCTGACCCTCAAGACGGTTCCCAAATGCCTACATTGTCTCTTGGATAAAGTTGCCCTCCTAATAGACAATGTCTGCATGGAACTTACTCCAGGAACATGGAGATGTCATAATGCAGAAACCGAATCCAAGGCTGGAACAGAGCCGCCAGCGCCATCTGACTCGCCGACCCCAAATCCGGGAGTGCTTTACCTTGTAGATGAGGACTTGGGAACCACGAGCTTCTATGTTTGTCTCCTGGAGACCTGCAGCTGGTTTCTGGGCAAAATAAATCATAGGTTAACTTGTCTGGGTTTGCGTTTAATTTGATTTTTCCACCTTTAACGTAAATAGTGTTTGGAAACAAAATGGTGCTCAGACCACTTAATATGTATTTTAATCAGTGTAGGAATTTTAAGACATCCTCCAGATTTAGACTGTGTGCTATAAAACTGTCGATGCAGAGTCTAGAGTTATCTTAACCTGTATAAGTAATAAGGTAACAAGATTAAACAATAAGGGTGTCTGCTAGGAAAACACTCCTCAGCGTATGCAAATATGTCTATAGTGCTGATTCTATAAAGAAATGTTAAAATTCGAATTATCTCTCGAGTATAAATCACTTTATTTAAGGTAACTCACTGTATGTACTCTATGAATTCATTAAATAAACTGATAATAAAATGATAAGCTAACAGGCACACATCCTGCTATGATATTATGTTATTTATAGTTTACATCATAGAATATTGTATTGGCGTTCAACAAAATATACAAAAACGTGAAAAACAGCTTTGCCCCTAAAAAGTGATCCTAATTACTGACACCAAATCAAATTCAGTTACAAACAAAATTCAATATATATATTTTTTAACATATTTTTTAACTCCTATTTTCAATAAATTGTATTTAATTTTTACAAATTTGTTTTGTTTTGTTTTTCTGTTTTTTCTCTACTTTGAGATATTCCACACAAAGCTGGTAAATATTAGTGATTGAGGCGCCCTGTGTTTTTTTTATTGATTTTATCTTTACTTTGTGTTTTTTGGTATATTAACCCCTGATTTCCCAACAACCAAACCTTGCGAAAACAAATACAGGAAATAAATGTGTAGGAATTCCAGCTGGAACTTCAACCCTCAGGATAGCTAATGCAGCTCTATGGATTTCAGTGTTTGTAGATATGTTTCTATCGCTGTATCTGCAATTGTCCATCTTTAAATCTCCTCCAGGTTTCTGGATTGAGAGTTTTGTAAAGGCATATTAGAGATTTATCATCTCCTGCTGCATGTCTCTTACCTGTCCTGACGTGTAGGCCATCAGTATACCTGCTAGGTTGGTGTTGGCATGCACTGTTTGTTTGATGTGATTCCCAGTCATTGAAATCACTCAATTCCTTCCAAAGATAAAAAGCCTGAATCTTCTGCAGTGACTCAAACCTGTCAGTGAAAAATGTAACATGTCAGTTTATCCACTTACACGTGGCCTCGTCATTGGCATCTTTCAGCTGTATATCACTGCACAGTGTTATCTATTACTGCAGAGTCCATATATTACTGCCGAGTCCTATTATCACTATACAGTCTAATATAGTACTGCAGGGCCCCAATACCACTGCACAGTCTAATCTAGTACTGCCAAGTCCCCTTATCACTGCACAGTCTAATCTAGTACAGCCAAATCCCCTTATCACTGCACAGTCTAATCTAGTACTGTAGAGCCCCCTTATCACTGCACAGTCTAATCTAGTACTGTAGAGCCCCCTTATCACTGCACAGTCTAATCTAGTACTGCAGAGCCCCTTTATCACCGCACAGTCTAATCTAGTACTGCAGAGCCCCCTTATCACTGCACAGTCTAATCTAGTACTGCAGAGCCCCCTTATCACTGCACAGTCTAATCTAGTACTGCCAAATCCCCTTATCACTGCACAGTCTAATCTAGTACCGCCAAGTCCCCTTATCACTGTACAGTCTAAGCTAGTACTGCCAAATCCCCTTATCACTGCACAGTCTAATCTAGTACTGCAGAGCCCCCTTATCACTGCACAGTCTAATCTAGTACTGCCAAATCCCCTTATCACTGTACAGTCTAATCTAGTGCTGTAGAGCCCCCTTATCACTGTACAGTCTAATCTAGTACTGCCAAATCCCCTTATCACTGCACAGTCTAATCTAGTACCGCCAAGTCCCCTTATCACTGTACAGTCTAAGCTAGTACTGCCAAATCCCCTTATCACTGTACAGTCTAATCTAGTACTGCCAAATCCCCTTATCACTGCACAGTCTAATCTAGTACTGCCAAATCCCCTTATCACTGCACAGTCTAATCTAGTACTGCCAAATCCCCTTATCACTGTACAGTCT